>VZTE01000262.1:798185-833220 GCA_013397775.1 Eulacestoma nigropectus
AAAAAAAAAAAAAAAAAAAGAGAAAGACCCCTGCAACATTCTATAAGGAATAATGCAGAATATTAAGTTTTTATTAATAGATTACCATCAACTAATTTGTGAATGCACATGGAATGAAATGTACTATGAAACTCTGTTCAAGATACTTTAATCATCCTCGAACACAGAACTGAGACATCTAACAAAAGAAAGCCTTGTGTGGGGCCACAGCCACAGGTCCATTTATTTGATATTACTTTTCAAAATGTTACTCATAAGAGAAATAATGAATAAAAATGTAGGTCTCGAATTGAAGTGGTAATAAATCAGACAGCTGCAGATAACCTGCAATGCTCTCTGACCAAAATAAGGCTCTTTTTATTATCTTTACAGTAGTAGAGTTCTATTGGTGAAAGAGCACAAAGTTTTCACATAGAGGACTTATTCCCAAAGGGCCTGAGCTGGTTTCTGTAAATCTCTGCAGAACTTCATTTGAAATAAGAGCAGACACAGAATAGCTGCATCTACTCGGGACAAAACTCAAACTTTTGTTTACTGTGTTACAGGAAACGCACATTATCTGGGTTAGACTTCAGAAGCAAGGGGAGTCTTCTCTTTATTTTTCACATTTTGCTTGATGTTATCTGTGTTGTCCATGAGGAAATGCACAGCTGAACTCCTAGTAATATCTTCAGACAAAGAAATCTTAAGGCTGTCAATTTAAACTACTCTAGTAATGCAAATCTAAGTTACTTTCTAGCATTGAATTATATGTGCTTTAAGGAGCAAAAGGTCATACTCACAAGAGGATCACATGTTGTCATCGTGGGTGATTTTATTCTCATAAACTTTTCATCTTCAGCTGTGAGACTGAACATTTTTGCTATTCCATCATTTTTCAACCTCTGTACAGAGAGATGAAACAGTATTTCTATGAAAACAAACTAATTATTGCTAAACAGTCAAGAATGTTGTTAATTATATGACTTAAACAGATCACGCCGTTTGTGAAACATTAAGGTCTTTTATAAGATGATAATGATAGCTACAAGTATTATAACTGCCTTTGGAAAAGAACATTGGAATAAACATTCTGAAATGATGTAGTTTCTCTTCTGCAGCTTGACATAGAACTTTTTCAGTCCTTCATCTCTGAATGCACAAGCATTAAATGCACACACAGCTTGGAGCACTTCACAAAACAAAATAAATACATCTCCTCATTTGAATCAATAAAGCTACTTCAGTTAACAAAGACTTCATTCTTGTTGGAGCAATCAACATCTATATAATGTTTGCTTTGATTACTGGACTGGGATAAGTTTTCCCTGTACATTTGAGCTCTAATTGCACTGCCACTAAGAGACCAAGTGAAAAAAGACTGAAAACGCACAACTGGGCTTCCATTACAGGCAACTACAACAGATTTCCTCCTACTGTCAAACACTGCTCAGAAATGTGAGGGTTTCCCTATGAAAGCTTCTTTCTGTTGGCTAAAAAAAAGATTATTGGGTTACGTGTTGGCAGGAGTAAATGTATTCATGCATTCTGGGAAGGTACAGTAGAGCAGCTAGTAGGGAGAGTTGCATTTCAAACCCACTGTACAACAGAGTAGTTTGTCAGGATTCAAAATGAAAAAGGAAAAAAAAAACCAAACAAACCAAAAAACAAACACACAGTGTGAGGCTCTGTTTTTGTTGTAGCTGGTTTTCTTCACAAAACAGACATAAATGGGAGGGCTGGGGACATTGCCATGTATTCAAACTCCCATAGTTTGCTGAATGTGATCTGTTTTCACAAAACAGTTCATGCATGAAACTGAAAATATCTTGAACTATAAAGAAATTCTGTAACAATTAAAATTGTGCCATTTTTTAATCTAGAAGATAAATGAATGCTACACAGGTGTGTATGTAGGTTGATGTTATTGTAGAGCACCAAAATACTATGTTAACAGCTAATTTTCTTGGCAAATGGATTTCTTCATAGAACCTGCATCTTCTTAAACATATTTTGCCTGAGTTTCTTTCTGCAAGCTATCATTTTCCTCCCCTAAGAAATGGTTTAATAAATACTGTAATTATAATTCTTTTTAATGTTGCTTTCTGCAAAGTGCATCAGGGAAGAAAATCCATAAAATGACACATGTCGTAAGAGCAACCCAGAATACACACCTACAGAGAGAATTTGAAGCAAAGATCCTAAATGCAATTATGTTATTTTCTCATGGTACCTAAAGCAGGGAAAAAACACAGAGGCAAAGGTGGGCAGTGAAGTAGTATGGAGACATCAGAGGGAGGGTTCTCGTGACACTTGTAAAGAAATTTGGAGGCATTGTACCTGGAACGGGACAATCAGAAATGAGTACTTTGTAAAGAAAAGAGAAACTCATGTCAGTTGGAATCAGATGATCCTGGGGCAGAGACTGACAGCCCTCAGTCACATTAATACTCAACTCAGAGGTAGATACGTAATTACAATGCTACAACAGTAAATGCCGAGTGGACAGGGAGAGAAGAATATAACACTGTTGTGCAACAGACTGAAATATTTGAAGTTATTCATGTCCTTCACCTCAGTCGAAGGGAGAAACCGAGGAAACCTAGTGTAGAATGATGCACTATCAGAGACGGGCCTAACAGAGGTTTGTTCTCAGATAAAATGCTTAGATAATGAGAAGCCATGGGACTCTGACACGTTCCTAAAACATTCATGACTCATCGATCTGTTGCGGAGAAGGAATGAGAGCTGCGAGTCGGGGCCGGAGTCGGTGTCTCATATCTCCCTCTGCTGGGAGGCATCGCAATCGCTCAGCCTCATGTCACCATCGGAGCTGCCTTGAATAAACAGCCAGGGCAGCGCTCGCTTCAGGTCCCAACATATACGAATTGACAGTAGGTCTCACCTTTGGTATTTTTGCAGTGATTTTTCAGGCAGATAGAGACTGAAATGATTAAACTTTTTCTTTTCTTTTCTTTCTTTCTTTTTTTTTTGGTTACAGAGTATTTGTAGGTGGGAAGTGTTTTGATATTGTATCATGCAATTGCAATAAGGAAAGTAGTTTGAATACTGAGCTTCAGATGCTCGTGGTGAATTGTTCGTGAATGAGCTACAGCTCAGGAACTGCTCAGAGAAAATATTCACCAAAAATGTGAAAAGAGAATAAGTAAATAAGAAAATGGTGATCTGTTTACAGACAACTCAAAAGAAAAAGCTCTTGGGCTGCATTATTTGGCGGTAGCTGGAGGACACAGATTTCAAAAATGGGCAAGGAGCCTAAGTCCCATTGCCATTCAAAAATAGGATGTCCCTGAAAGTGAGACTTAAACACCTTTGAATTTTTTACCTTTATTCTCTAGGCATACAAGTCCCCAGCTCCAGCAGTATCCTCTTGCCCAAATGGCAACAGGATGATATGCACAGTATCCAGCATGCATTTAGGGACAGAATTTGGCCCTAACTTTAGTAGTTCAAGAAGGTCCTCTTCAGATATTATGAAAAGCCAAGCTGTTCAAAAGAATGGCGAGGACAACAAAGTTGTTAATTGCCATCAATTTATTAAACAAATGGAAGCTGTGCACCTCAAAAGGTATCAGGAGCAGGATAGCATATGGTCTCCCAGGCGATTCAGCAGAATTCTGTAGTGATGGTTGTTATGAGGTGAAACACTGTTTAAACTGTTTAAGTGGGCACTATTAACATATATGCTGATCCATGGACTTGCTGATATAATGCCAAGATTGAAAATTTAGCACCCTACTATAGTGCATAAGTAAGGATGAACTTTGGAAAATCTGGTCCCATAAATAAGCAGACAAAGTAGTGATTTTGGAAGATGAAACACAATCAGTCGTTTTGTTAAATTTCAGTAGGTATGAAAGAAATTTTCCTCGGACCACAACTCCACCGCAAATAGTCATTCGCAGCGTGAAAAAAACCACTCAGAAGTTTTTACTGGAAATGAAGCTATGTTGCTCTTGAAATGTAAGATATCAGAAGGGTAGTTTCATTTGCTGATCCCCAGTATCACACACAGCAACCATAGAGGAGGTAATTGCCTATCTAAACTGTGAGAGCAAACTGCAGTACTTAATAGCTTGGGGCAGGCATGTCAGTGAAGTGAGAGCTTTGTCACACACCTGCTTTTTGGATTGCATTGTGCTGGGTTCTGTCATAAAAGAAGAGCAGCATGGCAGAGCCTGGGGGAATGGCACAGCCAAAAGCAGGTGTGTGTGCCACATGCTCCCCAGAACTGCGAACAGCTCGTGCAGGAATATGCAAAATACAGCCCTCTCTCAGACACGCCGTGCTGCGTTAGGGGGTGTCACAGTAGCTGAGAGCATCTTGACTGTCGTAATCACCTGGTGGGTAGCCTGAATCTGCATCCCTTATTAACACTTGTGTGGAAAATCAGTCCTCGGGGCAGTTGGCCAGAGGTGACAGTACCTGCCAAGGAAACAATGCTCAGTGAGAGGATGGGTTAATGAATTGTATTGGTAATTATCAAAGCACAGAAGAGATTCTTCTCCTTGTTCAAACTGGCATTGCTGAAGTCCCACGTAACACAAGGAACCTGAGTATCTCAGCTCCAAAGTCATCAATCAAATTTTGAAACTCTTTGCTGTGAGGACTGGGGCACTTGAACCACTGGAAACTGGTTTGAACCAGGTGGAAACAGTTGGAACTTGCTTGATCCAGGTGAATGTGGTTTGAAACTATTGTAATAGTTTAATCTGGTTTGAACTGATTAGAAACGGTTTGAAGTGATCACAACTGGTTTGGTCCAGTTGAACCAGCTGAATACGGTTTGAACTGGTTTGTACCACTTGGAACCAGTTTTAACTAGTTTTGTCCAATGGATTTGGTTCAATACAATATACTGTAGAGGGATTAGATTAAGAAACTGCTTTATCCCTTTGAGCCTTAATTACTCATATAAACTCTCTATATAAACTACCACTTTGTAGTGGTAGTTTTGGAATGAAATAAATTCTGGGATAACAATGAAAGTTGTGACTCTTGGAGACCGTGACATTAGAACATCCAGGCCTCCAAATTCTCTAGTTCATCTCTCTGCAAGGCTTAGAATGCTAATTCACTCAGACATGGCAAATGCCTGTGTAGTTCTGGGGTTTTTTCTTTACTTTCAGATAAATAATGGGATGGTTCAAAAAGTTTGATGTAGATCTTACCTGGTTCTAACTATTCCAAAATATATTTTACCCTCGGAAATTGTTCTTAGTATCAATCCTTTACTGTTTTTAGTATCAATCCTTTATTGAAGAATACTATTTCATTAGTGGGGGTCAGCCTCTTCTCCCATGCAACTAGCAACAAGGTGAGAGGAAATGACCTCAAGCTGCACTGGTGGAGGTTCAGATGGAACATTAGTAGAAATTTCTTAATGGAAAATGTTGTTAAACATTTGAATGGACTGCCCAGAGAGATGGTGGAACCATCATCTTTGAAGGTGCTCCAGAAACAACTGACTGTGGCACTTAGTGCCATGGTCTAGTTGACAAGTTGGTGATCAGTCGAGGTTTAGACTCGGTGATCTGAGAGGTCTTTTACATTCTGATTCTTTTAGTGCAACTCCAGATGCCTGGGCAATAAAAGACACTAAAGACAAATTCACCAGTACACAAGTTACACAGAAACTTTTTAAATGTTACCCTAGATTTTATAATCATCTATTGGGGGAATCTAATTTGGAGCTGAGATTTCTTGAACTTAACTGAAAAACTAAGGCAACACCTGTTAGGCTGCTAAAGCCACTTTCCAATGCAGACTCTTTGACACTTGATATTTCTGTCCAAGTATGAAAATTGGAGATTGTTATTTGTTTCAGATGAGTGTACGAAGGGTATGGAGTGATTTTTAAGGACATTAAAGGTGACAAAATGATAGACTTACATTACATGTGCTTTAAGTCACAAACTTTTCAGACAGATGGAAAACACCTTCCCAGCCAGGTTCTATCAGGGAAACAAAACAACCACCTTTATAATAAGTCCAGGCAATTTGCACTTTCTAATTCCAAATCTCTGAATTACCTCAATCCTTTATCTCCATGTCAAATCTGAAATTTAGTAAGCTGGGATAATAATTCTGTTTATCTCATAGGGATAAAAATAAAGAGCCCTTGGACAGACTTGCTCCTGAATAGGGAAATCCAGTGCGCTGGCATTATGGATGGCCCAAGCACAAGTGTCGTTTGTCAGAGTATATTGGATTTCTGAGAAAGCTCAGTGATGCAGACACATGGGGCACCCTTGGATGCCCTTTCTTATGCATAATTGAGCATAGAAAGATTTGAAAGCATGTTTTCCAGATAAGACCCCTATCCAGTTATTGGCTTCTGTTGCTTGAGCCATCTTCTCCAGGCCAAGGTATATCCACTTCCAGTAAAAAAGTGGTTACTGAACACCTCAGGCTGCAGTACCTTTGTTCCTCCATTGTCCACCACACCTTGGGTACTGGAAAAAGACTTACTTTCTTCCCAAGCTGAGAGCTTGTGGTCCCTGTGCCATCACTTCTGTCACAGCTGTAAAGCAGCACTTCTCCTCCTTGCCCCTACTCCAGGGCACAGAGGCTGACAGGTTGGCAGCCACCAGGGATCCATGGGCAGGGCTGCAGGGACATCATCTTGAAATTGGGATGGACCTATTTAATGAGGTCACTGAGCTACTAACTAGAAACCAAGCCCAGAACTATAGGTATTACTCCTGGGAGCCCCCAAAACATCAAAAATAAATTAACTCAGATTAACAGAGAAGCAAGCCCTCCCTCTCCCTTCCCTTGTGGCAAGAGATGCGCTCGTCAGCTGGTGCTGCAACAAATACATCTTCTACGTGTGACATCTTTCAGGGGACTCTCTACCTGCCTCTGAAGTTTTCCCTACAGTAAGTACTCCAAAAAAAGAGAGATGCTTCCAATTCACAGAGTTAAGGCAAAATTGGCAGATAGCTATCATACATGCGGAACTGTTCTGTTGACTATCTGAGTTAGGGAGCATGAAGTCAGGGATTGCTGTGGGGAACATCTGCAATCAAAAAAGTTTTTGTTCAGGACTCACATTTTCCTTTGAATGTGGTTACAAGTTGAGAGCTTCTTTTTCACCACTTACACAGCCTCAGGAACTTAAATCACAGATTTTGGTGGAACCTTAATATTTCCTTGTCTGTGCTGTATTGTTTGAAGCAGATGGAACTCGCCCCCTTAAAAGATGCAGAACAGCAAGATGGAGAGGTGGAATGCTCCAGCTGGAGAGCATCACTGAGGGTTATTGGGTAAAAACTAGCCTGTTGGGTTTGAAACACAGCCTACTTGGAGCACCTTCCAGGCATGCCCAGAACAAAAACTGTCCCTTTTCCTCGCTCTTTGCCTATACCAAAAAAAAAAAAAAAAAGGACTTTGCTTTCCTGTCACACTGTAGCTTTATGTCAGCGGCTGTCGAGGAGAAAAAAAAATGGAAAAATGCTGCCCCGCTAGACCCTGAGATGGGAACAGTCTGGGTAATTCCCTGGGAAGGACATTAAAGTCAGGTGGGACAGAGCCTCCTTGGAGGCAGGCAGCTCCGCTGGCCCCCGGGAAACCCTGCTGCACCATTAGCAAGGTCCGTAAATGTTGTCCTGTGTGGAAGGGTAAGGGAGGGGAAGGCAAAGCCAGAGTGACTGGGAAGATCTCAGCCACGCCTCCCAGGAAACGAGTACTCCTTGCCTCGCACGCAGCCCTGCTTGGGGGAACTTCTGGGATGGAGAAGGGGACTCTGGAGTACCGTGGTGTGGGGACGGTTCCGGGGCTACAGACCCCGGCATCGGCACACCTGGTGTGTGAGGTGCTGGGTCTGGTCATGGCTGCAGACGGCCCGCCTTGGCTCTGCAAAGGGAAGGGCAACTTAAAAAAGAAAACCCCAAACCAAACATAAAACCCCCCAGAACCAAAAACCAAACCAACAAACAAANAAAACAAAAAAAAAAAAAAAAAAAAAAAAAAAAAAAAAAAAAAAAAAAAAAAAAAAAAGGTCATAGAAAGCAGCAGTAAAACCCGCCCAAGCCCTGGTTGAGCAGTGAACCTGAGGTGTGGGCACTAGTATCCTTCTGAGTGAGATTTGGTGGGCACGTGGTGAGGTCAGAGCCCAGGGGACAGCTTTTTGGGGGTGCAAGAAGGGTGGAAGGGAGTGACCCTGGAGAGCAAACGGGGAGATGCTCCCCAGCAATGGTGGATTCTCCCAACAGCTCTCTTGGTGCGACCTCTCCCCCTGCCCTGCTGCTTGTGGGAGCAGACCGGTATCCCTCCGTTCGGCATGGGGCTCCCCGATCCTGCATTTGATGGCTCCCTAAGGATGGTCCTGGTCGCCTAGAGTCCTGGAGGTGTGTGGGGGGGTGTCAGGCCCACGAGGACAGTCTGGGGATGCGAGAGCCACGGGTGTAGCGGGGTCCGGGCGGCGCAGCCCTGTCTCCCGCGCCTGCTCCCGGCTGCCCTGCCCGGGTGGGCTGGGGCGGGGGTGCGAGCGTGTGCCGGTGCGTGTGCGGGCGCGCACGTGTGCGCACCAACATCTGCGTGCGCCTGTGCCCGCGGGTGTGCGCGCAGGGGGCGCGGGCGGAGGAGGCGAAAGGGGGCCGGTTCTGCGGCGGGTGGCTCCCAGCCTCCCCCGCCCCCTTCCCTCTGGGTCTGCTCCTCGCTCCGGCTCGCATTTTATCGCAGGCGGCCGGCGCAGCCCCCTCTCCCCAGCCCCGGCCCCGGCCCCGGCCCCCGCCCACCCCCGGGGTGGAGGCAGCCGCGCCGAGCCGCCCGCGGGAAGAAAGCAGCGCTCCGCCGGCTCCGCGCCCCTCCGCGGGGCCATGCAGCGCCTCTGCCCGCCCGGTCCGAGCGCAGCCCCTCGCCCCGCCGCCCTCCGCGCAGCCTGAGCGCCTGGCGGGGGCTCCGCGCCGCTCCGCGCCCGGAGGTGGGACGGGGCCGGCTGAGGCGGCACAGGAAAGCTCCGCGGCTGTGCGCGACTTCCCCGCTGCCCCGGCCATGGGGAAAGGGCTGGAGGGGACAGCGGCCCGCTGCGGGCTGGGACTGGGATACCTGCTGCAGACGGTGGTGCTCCCCGCCCTGGCCGTCCTGGGGGCCAGCCGCCCCGGCTCCGCGGCGCAAGGTAAGGCGATGGATGGATGGATGAATGGATGGATGGATGGATGAAGAGGGGTTCGGGCATCCTCCGGGTGCTGCTAGAAATGCGAATTTATGCGGTGATTATCTTTTTTTCTGTGTTTGTATGTACAAACAGTGTAATCCCCCGCATGCACGACTCCCGCCGGGGTCTGGGGGGTCCGGTCGCACCGGCCGGGTCGGGTCTGTAGGTGCTGAGCCTGGCTGGGACAGGCGTTTGCCTGCACTCCGTCCTCAAATGGGGCACGGGGAGCGGAGGGGAAGTTCGGACTGAAGGAGCCTCGCCGGCAGCCCTCCAGGGCGGGAGAGTGGCGCCGGTGCGCCCCGAAGGGCTGGCAAGGTGCGTGTGAAAGGCAGGTGCGGGGCGGGGGTCCCTCCCCAGCGGCACAGTCTTACCCTGGAGCTCTGCAATCGACGGTCAGTCTTGAACCCCCCAAAGTCCCCTATGCCCTCCTTCTTCCTGCCTACAACATGATACACCCGAAGGGAGTTACCGTCCTTCTGTGTTTATGTTTTGAGATTTTGTTTCCCCTCCCGTGTCGGGGATTCTGGAGTACATCTCGGTCTGCCTTCCCTGTAGCCCTTGTATAAATTCCCCTTTCCAAGTGACAACGTCTTGCTTCTCAGTGCGCGTGTAGGGGTGTTTGAGAGCATCACAAAGAGCCCTGGCTCAGTGTGGCACCCACCCGGCTGACAGCCACAGCGGGAGGCTTTTTCTCCTGCGAGCTGATGCTGGACAAACTTTCTCGGTGCTTCTCTTCTTTCTTTCCAGGAGTTAGACTTAATGTGGAAATGTGTTGCTTTTGTGGAACACAGGAGAGAGAAAGAGAGAGGTTGCTGCTGCATGTGGGCAGAGCTGCATGCAGCAAGGATGTGCGGGTTCGTTACAGCACTTGGAAATCTCAGTTATATGATTAACAAGAGAAAAGGAATTTTAGAAGCTTCTTTGTTCGTTTATTTTCCCCATATATGTAATCAAGAAGTAATGACATGCACCAAACTTTTGATTTGGAGCTGCTAGTGTAATACAAGTGTAAGAATGCTTGGTTTTCCCCATATCATGTTTGTGGGGAGGCACTTGTGAAAACTGCACAGATCTGAACCTGTGCTCTCACCCAGCCATTACAAAGTGCACTCCTCTGTGGCCTTTTTGGCAGGAGAGCAGTGCTGGTTGCTCTGACTCCTGGTGCCCCTGGCAGGCTTTCTGTGGGTTCTCCCAGCCACGGAGCTGTAGGTTTGCTGCTCGTGGGCAGGGTGCACTGAACACCATGTCTATACATGTAATAGTGCTAATCCATTTCCTGCTGATATTTACTCCATCCTCTCAGAGTCACGTTCCCTTGCTCATTTATCTCACAGGAAGATCAGAAATCTGGCAATGAAAAGGGGGTAGCAGAGAACGAGAGTACAAAAATCCCTTATGCATCGTGGCACATTTAATCTGTGTCTTCCATTCCATCTCCTTTCACTGGTCAGTTTCATGTTCAAGATGGGACAGGTTTGGTGTTTCGTATTTAGGGGCTTTAATAGTACCATATGCATGTAGACCTACATGTCAGTGGGTATATATCAGTCTGCGTAGATATAGATGTATCATGTCAGAGGGTGTTGGAGAAGAAAGCTCCTCTCAGGCAGTTGAACCTGGAATGGAAAGGAGCCTTCCTGCTCTGCTGGCAGGACGCTGGAGTTTCGCATGACAGATGGCCTGAGCAGGGAGGAGAGGACCCCCTGCGTTTGGCTGTTTCAGAGTGCTCATCTCGGTGCCACAGGGCTCATACCTTGCACTCTCGGATGGTATCTCCGTTCCACACTTACACTCTGTGACACAACGCTGTGTGACAGAAATGCCACGAGGGCAGAGGAACCAGGCCCCCTGTTCCTATGCTGCAAAGGGCAACACACGTGTGGGGTCTGCCACAGGACACAGGCGTGCTCACCTACCCAGAAAGGGATAGAGAGCTCTTCAGCAACACTTCCCAATCTGTGATGTGTGATAAACTTCCACAACAGAATGAAAAATCCAGGGAATCTGGTTGGGATAGAGCTATTTGTCTTGGAATTGTTTTTCTATGTATGCTTTTATTTTTATTGCTAGGACCAGGCAGAGAATTTGGGTGTAGACCTGGTTTTGGCATTTCTCCCAGAGCTGAAGGATTTTCTGATTGGTGTGTGCGGTGGGGATCTTCGTGTGTATGTGTATGTGTACGTGGTGCTTCAGTGAGGCAATGAATCAACAGTTTAACTATGCCCTCTTCAGGAAGTTTCCTCATCATATAGCACTGGGCAAAGTTTTCCCTCTATTCTATTTATACATTTCAAAAACATGTATGTTTCATCTCAATTCCCCGACTACCTTTAGCTTTTGAAGCAGGCTAAGAAAGCCATGAGCATTGCTGGGACTTGTGCTTTCATACCTTCCTTTTACATTGCCTCGTAGAAAATGAATTTATTAACTGAGGGGTTGGTGGACCAACCCCCCTCACTCCCTGGCAGATTCATTATCACTAAATCTCGGCGTCCTCCTGTGAGCTTCTCAGCAGACCTAAATACACTTTTTGTTTTATTAGTATTTCTTATCTTCTTATCTGAAGCCGTCTAAGTATTTTTCCGCTGTTATCAGGAGAGAACAGGAAATGGCTGCAATGGTAGAGACAGCCCTTAATTCTCAGAGCGGTGTGAATGGGGCCAGAGTGATCATCAAGCCAGAATCAGCTCTGATCTGGCATTCACTGCATTCACTATACCTCTATGATAAACTTCATCAGAATGAGAATTCAAATGCCCCAGTCTGTGCCCCTGCTGGGCATTTCAGTGCCATCTCTGTAAGAGAAACTTTTCCTTTGGCTCTTCAGTCAGCAGAGACCGGGCTTCAGCTGCTGTGCTTCCCTACAGCCCCCACACTTCCTGCCTCCCAAACTGTTATCCACTTATCCTGTGGCTCCCACCGTTCTGTTGTGCAGGTGGGACGAAAGGGAGGGTCAGGCTATCTATCTGTAGTGACAAGCATGGTTCAGACAGCTTTCGAGGTTAATAACGATGGTGCAAAAGATGGTAGAAAAGCAAAATGGACTACGTATTAATGAGGTTGTGTTTCATTTTTTCCTTTACAATAAAAGATTGCATTTTTCATGCTTAATCCCTCAAACCTAATTAAATCAAAGTGATAATTTTAAAAGAAAACTGTAAAAGAGCCATATGTGCAGATATTTGTCTTGCCCTAGCATAGTCTGTATTAGCAACAGCAGCAGTTTGAAAATGCTTAGTGCGGAAAAAGTGAAATATAACATGTGAATCTACTAACCTTTTGGGGATTCATTTCCTAATTAAATACCTAAACACATCTTGTTGAAAAAAGGCGGGGAAAGGACTTAATTATCTTGATGCATCAGTGGACGTCTTGTACTTGATCATGTGGGTGTAGTATTTGTATTAATAAAGCAAGAGCCAAGTAGTATTTTGTTGTGAATGGATAAGGCCCTTTGGAACATTAATCTGTTTTAAAGTGATGCACTGTGGTAGATTTCAGTGATGCTGACAAGTTTGAGCTGCATGTGGTAGCCTGTACTGGTTCTGAGTAGCATTTTAGTACTGCAGTACTCTTTGCCGAAAGCAAAGCAGCCACTGTGTTTCCTTTGCTGACAGAGGTGCAATTTAAGCAGGATTAAAATTAAGTGGATGAATCTGTGCATAGAGGAGAGATTCCTCCCTGGGAACATGGGAGTCAGAATCTGAGCTCTTCTTCTTCTGGCTCCAGGCTCTAGCAGCTGGTTGCAATAGTTATGGAAAAAATGTATAGATCACATGCAGGCTCCTCCTGATGGCTCTTCAGCATTACTGTCAGTGTCACTTACTCCTCTGTACGTAAGAATGCCAGAGTGCATCTAAACATTTCCATAGTTGTTGTGCATGTTTGCACTTAATCATTTTACATGGATCGTTCACCACACATCTTTATTTTTATTTGGTAATAGTCTTAAACCCCAGTTATTCGCTATATTTTGGGACTAGCTTTGTGTGTGACATCCAAATTCAGAAACAGGAAACAGCTTTAACCAAATTAAAAAGATTTTCCTAATTTAATTTTCCAAATACAGTACATCTGAAAACAGGAATACAACTCTGTGCCAAGGCCAGGCAAATCAGTTCCATAGCTGGTCTGTGCAGTAGGAAAGGAGAAAATGTGGGTTATATTTATTAGACTTTTCCAGGTAAATATCTTGATTTTTATTCAAATAGAAGAGAGGTGTTTTGAGGCACAGTCTACCCAGTTCAGCTGAATAGGCTACAAAGCATATCTGTTCCTATGGAAAGCAAGAGAAGCCCAGGCTGAGTAGGACAACAGCTGTGTATTTCTGTACAGTATATAACTAGAATTTTGGGCGTAAGTAGGATACAAAGGAAAGTTATACTTCAAATAGCAAAGCTACATTTATGTCACGCTACCAGCAAAACGATCTTGTTTTTAGTAACCTGTTTTATAGTGTATGGCTGTATTTCTTGATTTCTGGTTCTTTCTGGATTTTACACTATTGGACTTTTGAGGAATCAGTTCTGGATAGTTTTTCTAGAGAAAGGCAAGAAAATTGCTTTTGCAACTTATCAGAAATATATGCCTGAGTTGCTGGTGCGAAGGGGAGTTCCTGAGTAAGCTTGCATTGCTCGGAGTTGTGAACAGTTTGCTGTGATTTCATCGGAGAGGACTGGGCTCAATGTGAGTCTCAGACTGTTGGTTTGTCATTGAAAACATGTTACTGGAGGCTGTCTTTGAAATAAAAGTGTTATCATGGATGCTCTGCCTATGCAATATATTTCATATAACTGTCCATATGTCACTTTAGGAAAAATGGCATTGTCTTTCCTCCCATTAGGGTGGGGAGAGGGCTGTGCTGGTTTGTGAAGTGCACGTTTTGTTAGCCACCCAGTGGAGGTATTCACGTCTAGCAGGCAGCGATCTTGGCACCGGTGCCAGTGAAGCAGTAATTGCAGCGTCTGTCATTTGCATTAGCCAGCTCTGCTTCACGTTCGGCTTGGAGGTACAAACCAGCTTCTCGAGTACAAGTCAAGAATCAAAGGAAAGGAGTCAGAGACGAGCTGTGGTTTTCCAGTTGGCCATAACCTCCATCAGCACAGCGTCAGGATAATGTTGTGCAGAGGCACAGCTCAGTGCCGGCTGCTTCCAAGGACTGAAGGAATGGTGGTGTTTCAAGTGATTTATTGTGTGTGCTCAGTAGAGTCCAGTCGCAGGAGCAGGCGCCCCTGGATCTTTCCGTCATAACATTATCCAAGAGGCAATCTGAAGGAAATGTTATTAAGTCTTCTGGGAGGCAAACTGTATTCAAAGGAATACTTAATTTGCATCATTTGCAAGCAAGCATTTGAAATTATGCTAAAAAGGGAAATGGTTATAAAGAACTTTACACAGAACAAATAGGAACAACAAAATTCCCCTTGGTTTTGAACATACTTTATTCCCCTGTGTTTAATTCAATGGGGTCATCTGTAGGTACTCCAACCCCGAACTCCACTGCTGTGGTGGGGAGGTTATTTATTGAGTATTGTTGTTGGGTTTGTGATAGGTTTGGTTAAACATTTTGCAGAACATCCATTGTGGTTATTGTGTCTGGATTTATCTTTCTAGGGTGAGGATGCAGCACAACGCTGTGAGCACACTAGCTGAAGGAGCTAAAGGAAAGCCCCAAACTGTGGCTATTTTCCAGTTTTTTTCCTCAAGGCTGGCTCTGCTTGTACAAACAACATGCACAAATAAGGTGCAGTGAGTGGGAGCAGTGGGCAGGAGCTGCCAGAGGTTTTCCCAGCTTTCAGCAACCTCAGGAGATGCTTGTATATAGCTTTCTCCCTAGGTACTCATCACTAGAACAACTTTCTGTTGACTTTTATGACTCCATCTCAAATCACATGGGCGTTAAGCAGGAAATATGGGATTTCCTCCCAAGTCGTCAAACGCCAGGATTTGGGGAGTGCCTTTATAGCCTGGCATGTTATCTAAAAGTTTGGGCTGGGGAGAAAGAGCTTCATGAAAAAACAGTCTCACTTAAAAATACCCTTTTTATCAACATGGAAAATTTAGGGGAAAACAACAAGAGAGAAAAAGATTCCTTTTTGTTTATTTACTATGGGGAGGTTGGAAAAAAAAGCAAGTAACCCTAATCAAAACCAGAAAAGATTCAGTTATTTTAGAGAAAACGTCAATAAAGCCATGAATATTTACCTTGCTGCCCAAACTATCTGTATGTATGCTCTCTGAAAATCTGTTAGGTGTTCAGTGAAAATGAAGAGGTTGTGAAGTCTTCTGACAACAACAGTTTTCATTTCCTTTTACATTTTTCCACGTATTTCAACCAGCCTAGTGAAAAACCGCACTGTTAGGCTTCATTTACAGTCCTGGTCAGCACTGGTTAAGGCACATATTTACAGCACTTTCTAGAGCTTGCTCTTTTGGTTTGGTTGGCTTTTTTGGTAAATCACACTGATTTTACAGTGATGCAGGTTGAGATGGAGACCCAGATTCTCAGTGGTGCCAGACATGCCCTTATTTCCATGAGGGAGTGTCAGGCAATGCTGAATGTAGGTGAGTACCTTTGCTGTTCCCAAATACAAGCGGCGCTGCTCTAGCTTGCACGGCAGCCCAGCAGTCCCATGCAGGCAGAGACATCTCCCCTGTCAGTATGTGATGTTGCAGTGCCTCAGCAGCTCCTCACATTCTCACTTTCCTTTGTTGTGAGTCCTACGCAGGCAGGACAGGAGACGCACCAAATACCTCCCGTGGGGAATATCTGCTGTTGTGCCTTTAGCAAAGCTTTGCTACGTGCTTGCGTTGCTGGAGATGATGTGAAGTTCTTATTTGTAACATCGCCTTAGTTATTCGATCTCTATTTTGCTGGATTTGAAGGTTTGCTGTATTTATCACTGTTTGGTGGAGAGGTCTAGGGGGAATTGCCTAAGCGTGCAGTGCAAATGCACTAAGGGAAGCCAAAACATGAGCTCGAGTCTTCTGAGTAGCCAAGACTCTGGTGCTCCAGTCCATTCTTCTTGTCTGACAGTCCCAAAGAAGGGATGCTACAGAGGGAATGCTGCATTCTTAGGTACCTTCTCAATGTTGAATTTGTTGAGTCTCACTGATGAGTTCTTTATATCTGCTGTTATCTAGAAATATGTATAAAAGGATGCCATGGGTTAGGAATGGTACTCCCCAATTCAGTCTCTCCCACTGGGACCCTCCAAACCACATGCTGCTCGCTCTCTCCCTCCTCCCTTTTCCCCTTCCCCTGACGTGGGATGGTGAATTGGAGGCTCAAAAGGTAAAGATCACGTGTTGAACTAAGAACAATTTACTGGAAACAGCAATTAGATAAGAAAATGTACTGTAACAGCAATAATACTGATGACAGAAGGTGCAAGAGAGAGCAAATGATTCACACGGAAACTCCCTGACCACAGCAATGCCTGACTGCTCCCTCTGCCACACTACCCAGACTTGGAGGAGAGCTCTTCACCTCATCGCTGGAAAATGAAGTGAGCTGGGATAGAATAACCTCCGGTCCTAGCCATGCCCCCTCCCAGCTACTGCAAAAATTAACTCTGTCCTGGTCGGAACCAGAACAAAGGAAAAGGCAAAGTATATGCTGTTGCTCAGGAACAGGGATGCTTCCTAGAAGCTCTGACTTTCTGGTGGCAGGCAGTTTGGAAGGATTTGCTTTGCCCAATGAAATCCACAATGTTATCTCAAATTTGGAAGGAGGAAAAGCAGATCCAGCACATGACTGCAGCACTGTTGTAAATGGAATAAGGATCACTGTCCTGGGCTGTTTTGTTTCGTTTGGGTTTAATCTGCAGTTCAGGACTATGTTATTCAACTGTACTTCATTCATCTGAATGAATGACTTATGCTCCAGAGGACCCCGTTGCCTTATGAGTCATAAAAGCTATGAGGTTGCCTAGGCAATTAAATCAGTATCTTTTTGCTCTTGTTGCAGTAACATTTTCAACAATAACGCTAAGGAGCTCAGATAGATTTCACTGGCCTGGCAACAGCTGAGCATTTTCTTGTTAGGTAGCTCCTGCCAATCCCTTTTTAGTTATTTTAAAGAAGTAAAGTAGCTTTATTTCTTAGTCTTATACTGAGTGAGAGGTTGAAATGTTAATCTCAGTGGATTAGTGGTGTATCCTTTGAGAAAAAGGAAAGCTTGCGTTTTTCTTGGTCCCCTGAGTGCTGGATGCAATTGTTTGAGAAGTCTTGAATTTCATCAGCTAGATACAAGGAAATGTGCAAGTAAGCCTTGAATGATGTGTCAAAAAAGGTTGACTTTATTGCAACCATTTTGGAAACTTGTTTGAACTGATAGTTATTCCCCAGGTGTTTCTTTGCTTGATTTTAGTGCATTTCACATGAGACAGTGAAAAGGGATCACCACGGGATTATTAGTAATTCAGAGCTTCTTGGAGAGCTTTATTCCAACCATCAGTTTACTAAAATAATGGCTGGAATATGAACTGCTGCACTTTTATGATATGGTGTATCTATTGTTTAAATATATTGCTTTTCTTATCCACTCCCAACATATGTGTTTATACTGGAAAGTTTACATACTGAGTGAAAATAATAATACAGTCTCACTGAATGAGGTTAATTGCAGTTCAGTCATATCGAAATCAAGGAGTAAGAAGTGGGACAGAATAGCAAGCGAGACTAATTTCTAGTCTCATGGGCTCTGAATTTACCTACACTGACTGAAGTGCAGGCACTTATCAGGAATAATTCCAAGTACAGATGTGCACACTGCCTTAGTCGGAATGAATTTTCTCTTTCATTAGTGTATCTCTAAGTTTTGCCAGTTGCCCATGGAGTCAGCACAGATGTGTCCCTCTCACCTTTCCTTTTTCCCACAGTCGTGTGTGTCTGTCTGGTTGCTCTGCAGCTCTACACATACAAAAGATGAGTGGCCGTGACTAACAGCGAATAGCTGGAGCTAACAGGCAAAGAGTGAGGTGTCCAGACTGAAATTTCAGGTTGTCTGCACTCAGATGAGACTATAGAGAAATCTCTGCAGCCTGAACCTCTGTTAACAGGATAAAATTCTCTGATGCTTTCAACTAGGAAGAGATAAAGTTTCCTCTGTTAAACTTCGCCACTTGACCTGAAAATCAGGGTTCATTGTGGAAACTAGAACTCTCTGGTTAAGGAATGGATCTGTAATTAAATGGGGAAGACTATGCCCTTCTACAAGTGCAGTTCACAGAAAATCTTATTGAATTGTCTCATGAAATTCTTGTATTCCTTGCTCGAAGGTTTGTGGCCCCAAAGCTGCACTATTTTTTGACGAATCATTGTCCCCATTACAAATTCTTTTCATGCAGATGTTTCAAACCTAGCTTGAGGGACTTCCTTTCTGCTTCCTCACCAGTTTTTGAAGGTGAGGGTAACTTTTTTGGTCTCTTGCTCAAACAAAATGCAGCAATCTTCTTATGCAGCAGATCTCTGCTGGCAAGAATATGACTGCAGGTTTTCCTTCTCTTTGTCATGCAAAACTGGAGCAAACAGGAAGTTCCTAATTTCTAAGTTCCTAAGTAACCAGAAAGTTTGTAGCTAGAAAGTTCAGTACTGGGACCTGTCAGTTTCACTATCAGTTTCCTTTAGTTTTGTTGTTTTTTAAATGCCTAGTGTTTATACCAAGGTTAGACTTATGTGGTACAAGGCCAGGTTATGACCACCAACAAATGTAGCTCCATTAATTTCAGAGCCAGCACATGTCAGAAGCTGATCTGCTTCTGTGTTAAAAATATGTTGACACAGTAGAGTGAGACTCTAGGATGAACAGACCTTGATCTCATCTTACTTGGTGGCAAGTTTTTTTTTGTGGGGTTGTTTCTTTTTTGCTTTGTTTTGGTGTTTTGTTTTTTTTTGGTTTTTTTTTTTGTGTTTTTTTTTTTTTTTTTTTTTTTTTTTTGGTTTTGGTTTTGGTTTTTTTAAGCTAAATAATTTGAATAATTTCGAGGATTTCCATTTCTCTTCTATGTAGTGATGTGACTCTTTCCTGTACAGAGATTAGCATGGCGCCTTGCTTGAAAACAAGTTGGCAAGATTCTTTCAGGTAGATGCTTTTTCTCTCGGATTTTGTTACAGCATTTCAGATAAGAACACTGACAGCCAAATGTCACCAACTGTAGGCAGATATCCACGTAAATATCTATTACACACAAATGTGTGGCAATTTCCTGCCTTAGCAATCATTTTTGAACTAAAGACCTCTGCTACTAAAAGCATGAGCACCGAAGTTTTGGGTTAGAAGTGCAGCCTGGTAGCTAGTAACAAAAGCAGTTGTTATCCTGGTGTAGGCAGTAGAATGAGAAGTGCCATATGCTTTTTACAAGCACTGCAAAAGGCGAAACTCTTCAGCTGCTAACTTTTGTCCTTTGCTTGCCCTGAAATATTTCTATATGAATCTTTTTCTTCCCTCTACCCTCCAAAGTTATATATTAATTCTTTGTAGTAAGCATGGCTATTAGATAAAAACTTTCAAATCTTAAATAAAAAATTGCCTAATTTATTTACTTACTTTATAAACATTTCTGCCCTTTTTTGGTCTCAAGAATAAAGTTTTAAATTTGCATTTATGAGAAACATTTGCAAAGAAAATGAATTTAAGTGGCAAAGTGACTATGTGTTGACTATTAATCTGCTTTGTTTTACCGATCAGCTTATTTTACCAGTACTTGGTTTCATTGCCCTTTTTTTGTTTAGAGAAATCAATAGATAATGGTATTGTTATCAAATTTACTTTCTGTCTGACTATTTTCACTGGATTGCTTGGGATTTACTCACTGGAGCAAGGCAAGGAAAATTTGGTCTTTTGTCTTTGAAGTTTCGTATTCAGTAGTACCAATGCAGAACACATTTCATTTGCAGAGGCCAGGCTGAGGTTAAGTTGGTTTTAAAGATAACAGTAGATTCCAGCGTCCTTGCATTTGTTTTGTATTTGGTGACAGTCACTAAATCAGGGGAAGGAATGTTCAAACAACACACTTGAGGAAAAGTGATTTTTATAGAAAGGGCCCATTCCTGCTAATAGCCAGTAACTGCACACAACCCCACTGACATTAAAAGTCCATTAGCTAAGCCAAGTTTAAACACCAGCTGATGCTATGTCAGCTAAATGTATATTGGAATTTTTCATGTAACACAGCAATAGCACTTCTATACTTCTCCTAAAACTATGTACATTAAGAAAAGCAAATGTCATCTGATAGTAGTAAGATGAAGAGTTCACATTAAAGTAGGCAGAATTGTAATCAAACTGAAGTCACCATCTGGTTGCATTAACAAGAAACAAAAATGGATACAAGAAAAGCAGGGAGTGTCAGGTTTCTGAACTAAAGCTAGATTAACAAATGTAGTGTACAGGCTTCTGTAATACAGGATAAGCACAGAGCTGCTTATCTGCTTGGTTCTTTATCATTAAATATAATATGACCTTGTTTGAGAAAAGTTTGTATTGAAATCCGTAAGATGCTTTCTCATGTGGAGCACTGGGTTGCCAGGGAAGAAGGTTGTTTCCTGGCTATTTAGGAAATATGTCTCATTACAGCAGTGTGAAAACCTGTAAATATGTCAATATAGTGTTTCTATGCCTATGGTCTGAAATTCTAGTTAAGCAGGAGCACAGTAAATAGCATTCACCCATCTCTATGTATCAAAAAGAGGGCCGAAAAGGATGGTGAAAAAATGGTGTGTGCTTGGTATAGAGAAGTGTTACAGGTGATGAACTCACTGGTCATCTTCAGAAGCAGCAGCAGGCTGAGGTCCCAGTACTGTGGTCTTGGCAGCCACAGAGGCACAGTTTAGCACCTAGTTTGGCAGTGGGTCCAATTCAGAGAGGTCGCTTTGAAGTCTGCTTTGAAAATAGACCTTGTGCTATAAAGCCGTTGTGGAGACAGGCAAGGGATGGCGTAGTAAGTTAATGTGAGAGCTGGAACAGAGGGGTATTTCGTCGCTCACTGACCCTCTCCCAAGTCTGGTGAAGTATTGCTGTAACCTCCTCTGCCTCTGCTGTGTCATTATCTGTCCATTAGTGAAGCCTTGTGCAAGTACTGACAGGAGCACAGCTAAAATGCCTGATGTGGGCACATAAACACCCTGCAAACATCCTGTGAATGTATCTCCAGGGCTCCCTTACACTCCTACCACACTGTGTTAGTAGTGCAAAACTCTCAAATGTGTCATGAGGCTGAGCCCGAATTTTTTTGTCTTCCTTGCTGAAGGAGCTGACATCAGTAGCGTGCCCAGAGCAGATTGTGTGTTTGTGAACCACAGGGTTTAAGGAGAGTAATTTAATTGCATTTTTCCCCCTTCTGGAACATAACATGTAAACATATTACTGAACTAAAGCCTGGTTTTAATTACAAGCAGTAACTTTTTCATGTTGACAGATTTTCACATGGAAAGCTTTATTGAAAATGAGAGGAGACCTTTTTGCCATCGTTAGTTCTTGCTGCTTAGTGCTTTTATCAAGTACAGTAAAATATGGTTTATAATTAATTCAAAGCTTATATGGACATGTTTAATATAATTACCAAACAAAATCCTGTTTACTGACATATTGCTTGTGAAACCAGCCTGAATAATCTGGTCTCTGGCACACATAAATCAGGCAGTAATAACAGCTGTAAATATTTCATAATATACTTAGAGTGCTTTGATTCTAATACTGAATCCACTTTTGGGTTTTAAGGATAAAACACAGGTCAAAAATTACTTTTACCATATGTTCCTTCCTAATCTCTTGCACTACTTTGCCTGAAAATTATTTAAAAAAATCATTATTGTATTCTATTTATAAAAAAAGTAAATATAGACACGTTCATGAGCTGGGAAAATTATGTAATTAAATTATGCTGGAGCTAACAAAATGACGCCATTCACATTGGCACGGCACAATTGCTTCAATACAATTATGAATATTTTTCATTGGAAAAGTCATTGCAGTGCCAATACTCTTTGTCTTAAAGTTTTACTATTTTTATCTGTCTGGATGTCTGTATATTGTATACTAAGCCTGAAAGACGTGCATAAAACACTACGAAGTGGCTGGCTATGCAGCTAATTCAGGTGCCCAAAGGGCTGGAAAACCAAAGGTGACCAGGAGCTGGGCTTGTAGTGGACTGCTGGGGGACCTATGGTACTGTGTTTTGTGCTGGGCCTCCTCTTTCTGGGAAGGCTTTGAACCTGTATTTAAACAGAAGGAAGAAAAGGTGACAAACTGTCTGTCTACTGCAGAATATTTGGGGTTGCACGAGGCTACTAAATCATCTTTGGGCATTCGAATGTTGTGTATGGTTTGTCCAGTTTAGAAAAGTGCCTTGAAGGTTCAGGAAAAGGTTTATGATCATCCCTCAAGTCATTTGCCCCTGCACCAAGCAAAGGCCTTAAAAAGCAGTTGTGCAAAAGACAACGTTTTGCAATTTTTGTTTACTTGGAAATGTTCTTTAACCTCTAAAATAAAATAAGAAATAAAGTAACTAAAGTACTATTTAGAAAGGCAAATCTGAAAAAATATTCACGTTGGGAATTTTTTTTACTCTTGTTCTGTAGTTGGATTCCCCTGCTAAAGTTGACATAAATTTTCAAATTTTTTGGCTGTTGCACTCTCTGGAAAGATCATCAGTCTCCAAAACTGTGCCAGGCTCCTTCATGAATGCTGCCCCCTCCAAGTTATGAACCTCTCAAGATCCCACTCCCCAAAATAAAAACCACAACTAATACTTTTTATGAGGTAGGCAATAACACTGGGATATGTTGCAGGCATTCTTATTTTTACTCCCTACCTTCTTGAGGGGATAAACAAAGCCTGTTTGTGTAAAGGGAGCTCCTTGGCCTTGCTTTTAGATGGTCGATATTTTAAGATACATCAACATTTTTTGATTTGTGTAAAACTACATGGTGATTCTTGCAATCTGTATTAAGGGTCCCAATCAGCATCCTACAGACGCCTAGGGATCCGTGGCTGTGATTTGCAAAGGTGTTGCTACAAAGTATTTAGCAAGTCACTCTCTCTAGAGAGATCACAGGCATTCCTGAATGCAGTACTTTAATTTTGGAAAGCTGAAGTCCCAGTTCTTAGCTTTCTGTAGTATAAGAACTTGCACTGAAGTGTGAGTCATTGCTTGAGAACATTGTAGTGCATGAACAATATTAAATTGCTTTGTTATGTGTGTGTGCAGGCCGCATCCAGGCACTGTCATTGGGAAGGTATTAGTATATATAATTAAGTAACCACAAGGAATTTCTGGACTGAAGTAGCCTGTGTAAGCCTACGTGTTTCCTTCCCACAAACCCAGCTTAAAGGTTCATGCAAGTCTCTTGCTAAGGAAGTGTCTTACTGCCAATGAAATATTATTTGGGAAGATGCACTTACCTGCAAGAGTATAGAGCTTTACCTGGCAATAGCCCGACCTTCAAAAGTTAGGTCTCCTGACTTGCGCTCTGTGCTGTTTATCAAATGCTGTGTTGTTTCATAGGAGATGATGTGACCTTTAGATTTCAGCTGCTGCCATAGTTTAATTGACAGCTCCTGTAGGTGCCTGTTGTGGTTTAACCCAGCAGGTAGCTAACACCACACAGCCGCTGGCTCACTCCGCCCCCGCACCGTGGGACGGGGGAGAGAATTGGGGAGAAAAAAAAAAAGTAAAATTCATGGATCGAGATAAAAATTGCTTAATAGGACAGAAAAGGAAGAGAAAATACTAGTAATATTAATAACAACAATAAAATAATTAGAATATACAAAACAAGTGATGCACAGTGCAATTGTTCACCTGCGAAGTTCCTGCGGAGCAGCACCTGCCCTGTTTTCCCCCTCGCTTGTATACTGATCCTAACAGGATGGTATGGAATATCCCTTTTGGGGTCAGCTGTCCTGGCTGTGTCCCCTCCCAACTTCTTATGCAACCCCAGCCTCCTTGCTGGCAGGGTGAGGTGAGAACCTGAAAAGTCCTTGACTCAGTATAAACACTGCTTAGCAACACCTGAAACATCAGTGTGTTGCCACCATTAGTCTCATCCTAAATCCAAAATAAAGCACCATACCCGCTACTAGGAAGAAAATTAACTCTATCCCACCTGAAACCAGGACAGAGTCAAAATTATTAATGAGAATTTGTGCAATACCAGGTTTTCATGACTCAGGCCAACAGATATGACTTGTGTGTATGAAGACCAAGTAGTTGTGGCAGTGCAGGTCCAGAGTTCAGGAAGGCCAAGGGTGTTTTCATTAGCGAGGAAATGGAGACCAGCTGCTTTATTTATGCTTATAAATATATATTACAATATTTGGGTGCACAGGTAAATTGTGTGTGCTGCTTAGCCCCATCTGTTCCCAATAAATTTCAGCCTACAGGCTCGAAGTTTTGAAACTTTTGATTATGCTCAGAATGGTGAACTAAGTAGAAGAGCTGGCCTTCACAAAGTATGCTTGCAGCTGAACCTCTCATTTTGTGTAAACCAGCACAGCTTCCCCAAGTTCAGTGTCTCAGTTCTGCTCCAGCTGAGGGCTGTTAACAGTCAGGGTTTCTGTAAGACTCTTTCCTGGAGGAGAGATTTCTATCTGGTCTGTTTGGACACAAAAAATTTCCATGACTCTAAGAACGCTTTTAAAAGAACTGGGGAGAAAAAGGAGCAGATGCTGCAAAGTACATCAGAGAGCAGTCCCAATGTTAACAAAGAGAGAGATTATTTACCTCTAAAATGAGGAGGAAAAGGTTTGTATCTTTACAAGATCTTGTCCCACTTAGGAGAGCCTAAAGAAAAGATAGGCATCTAGAAGGGCAATTATTGGTTAAAATGCTGGTTTATGACTACAAATTGTTTGAAGCATTTTATTTAAAAAAAAAAGATCTTCCCACTGATGCAAAGCCTCTTCAAAGACTTAGTAATTAAAATGAAAAGGCTGTATGATCCCATTGCCCCAACTCTGCAGTTTTTTTTCTCAGAACATCACCCTACTTCTGAACAAAAACTGAGGTGAATTTTTCTGTGTACCATCAAGGCCATCTTCCTCGCTATGAAAATGACCGGCCACTTTTGATCAACTTAGAGGGTATGTACAGAAACAGAAATAAAGCTTAGTTATCCTCATTGTCTTCTGTCAAAGTAGGCAATAGAAAATTAAAACACAAAAAAATGAACCTGCTAGGATTAATGATTTCAAATATTAGTAACAGCAGGAAACATATATTTCTTTGAAGAATTAAGAGTTTTGAATACACTGCAGGCTTTATTTTTATTTTCCTGGGTGGTAAGACAAATATTGCACTGTATAAAGAAGTTGGAGCATCGTCTTCCCCTGAAAATAAAGTTCATAAATACAAGGTATAGACTAAACATTCTTTTCTCTTGCATGAAAACTTGGGATGGCAACAAACCTGTGGGATTTGAGGCTGGAGAAAGGCGGAAGCAGAGTAATATGTATTTACCAGCCACTTCAAAACCACAAGACAGACACAAATGCATGCAGGCAGCCTGTTTAAAGGTCAGGTATGTTGTGCATGGATACTTGAGTCAAGAAGGAGAAGGTAGTGATAAAGGAGCTGCTGCTGCTCCATTTTGTTAGGACATTGGCATGCACAAAGAGGACTGGTCTGGCCTAATGACTGTGAGTGGCCCCACAGTCATCCCACACGTGTCACTAGTTGTTTGCAATTGAGTGGACTCAATGTCCCTCACAATGGCCCTGACATAGGAGGCTTTGGGCTTCCCTGCTTCAGGAATGACCTCAGCATCCTCAGTTCAGTCTGGAAGACTATTCAGGATGAGCTAAGGCAGGCAGGCAGAAAAAACTTGTTGAAAACCAAAAGAAAAGTCACACGAGCTTAAGAGTTGGTACTTTTTAAAACAAATGTGTCATCATCTATATGAACTATCTTTTATATTGTGGCTATGAGGTACATTAAGCAACAGAGGTACTTTAAAAAGAAGAAAAAGATTTACTATTGCCACCAGCTTCTCTCTTGATGTTGTTGTTTGGTTTGGATTGTTTGTTTGTGTCTTGGCTTGTTTTTAATGTGAGACTGTTCCTTATCTGCCTAAGAAAACTTGCAGAAGTAGGAGGGGGGACGTAGAACAATTTTCTGAATTGGTCCATCTAGCCATTAAAAAGATATCAGTGGGTTATTATCACATTTGAGTGCGAGAGACGAAACTATAAAACCCAAAGGCAATGCAAAGTGGGATCCCACAAGTTGTCTGAGTGAGGAATTTGGAGCAAAATAGATGGAAAGTATCAGTGAAAAGGCCATGGATCAGGCCCTTGTTTTTGAGTGCTAACAGTGGTGCCAGGATAGAGCTATTTGTTATCAACTCTCCTGCTGGGATGCTTTAGGAAAATGTCATTTTGGTGTGGTTGCTGGGTATGCTAAGCTGTAAATTACATAAAAGGAACTGAAAAAGTCAGTTTAAGCATTGTGGACTTTCATGCGCAAGGAAAAATGTCAAAGGAAAATGTGTAGCAAGAATGGTATTAAAGGCACAGTTCTGTAGAAATCCTTTCCCTTGTGAGCAGTCCTATTAACCTTTGAATTGTGATGACATTTAGACAAGGATCTGTGCTTCAGTGTGTGAGTAATCCCACACTTCTAATATGCAGCCTTGCAAGGTTCTGTGTAGCCTAAAATGAGTAGTCCCAACAAAGTTTCCCAGTAGGATCAAAACCAGATCCTTAGGAAAGAGTTCAGACCAGAAACATAACTTCTCTGAAGAACTCTTAATCTAAACTCTCTGTTGCAGGAGCTCTTATCAGAGAAATTCGGACAATGTCCATTGATTAATTTTCTCTTTTTTTGTATCTTAAAGAGTAAATCGAAAGGTCATTTTTTATATTGACATGCAAGGAGTTTTATTGATTCTCTTTTATGAGGCATTAATGAAATCTATAGAAGCCTAACAAGATTGTATAGTTAACCTTGGCAAGATTGCCTGTTCTTTTTACATGTGCAGACAAGGGAAAGTAGAATGTTCCATTTTGGCCGTTTAAATTACATGGGAGTGGGTGAATTTTGTGGAATTAAATACCTCTTAGCACAGAAAAGAGAGCATGATGTATCTATACTAACCCATTCACTCTGAAATGTGCTTAGCAGAGATTTTTTTGGGGAACACTTTGTTTTCCTGCCTAATGGTACCACATATTTATCACTATGAAAACACGCAGAGAAGTCAATCACTCACTACGTGTGCCAGAAATGCCTTCCACAGTCGCAACGGTGGTATGTCAAGAGTCTGCCTCACTTTAAAAGAACAGGCAGGATTTATTCTGGAAATGTACCAAAATGGACCAATCTGTCTCAAAAATATGAAGCTGGGATCAATTTTCAAAGTTTAAATAAACAGTAGTCACACTTGAGCCAGTGTATTATGCTAGCAGAGGAAGAAATGTAAAGAGCTGGGGGTATCTATGAATTTGGCTTGGTAGAACATTAAATATGGTACATTGGATTAAAAAATTATCCGCTAACCTAAAAACTATGCATAATAAAATTTGGGATGACTTTTCAGTGCATCATTCCATTACTTTCTTAAACATATTTTCTTTTTATGCCACTTAAATTAATGGAGGCCATCTTGGCTATGAAATACAAAGCTCATGCCCCCTGAGGAAGGGTGCCTTTGCATAGTGAAAGCTCAGAAGCCTTTGAGTGAATGTCGTGCATTTTTATTTGCAGTAGGAAAAACATATTGGAGAGAGGCAAGTATAATTATCTCCATTTTAGATGGAAACCAGAGGAGTGGGAGGCAGGACTGGGAAGTGAGCAGACACAGGAATTCCCCTCTGGTGGGCTCACAGAAAACATGGAAGTAATTTGTGGTATGAAAATGGCTGCTGGTGGTGTTTGTTTCCATGAAAAGGCTATGGAGAATGTAGGAACTGGGTGCTGGATTTTTGCACTACGGTCTGATTTGTGTCCAGCCTAAATGCTGCTGGCCCATCTCATCTTTGCCACTCATCCACCCTGGTAGTTAACAAGATACAGATGAAATTAGGAGTGGGGCTCCAAGTGCCCTCTTGGAGAAGGCCTGTTGTGCTGAGCCATTGGTCCAGCTCTGCCAGTGCCTCTGAGGACCAGTCCTGCCCAATTTGCTTCACGCCATGTGGTTTACTCCAGCCTCCTTGCCCACGTGTGTGAGGTTCTGTGACTCTAATGGGGCCCCTACATAGCTTTTCTGTTACTCACTCCCCTCATAAAAGGCTTCCTTTCTCCTCACCAGATGGACAAGTCTTCCCAGAGGATTTCAAACACTGTTTTAGCTGTGAAGGTGAGGGGACTCATCTGTGCCACTGGCCCTGTGCTCCATGGGAGCTGTGCTCAGGGGAAGGCTGTGCTGGGTTTCACAGGAAGCAGCCATGCTGCAATACTGCATCATTCAAATCTGCACAGCTGCAAGTCCCTCATGGTCTTGGTGCAGTTACTCAAGAGACGTGTCCTCTCTTCACCCAGGCACCAGTTGTATTTGAAGAGGGCAGAACTGGCTGGAGATGGTGGGTGGGCTGGGGTTGATGGAGGGGCATTAGATAGCACTAATCAAGGCTTTGCCGGTGTCCAGGGGGTGAACGGCTTTCCTTCCCAGTGTGGAGCTCCCATCTGCTCCAGAACACTACAAAATCAGTCCATAAAGAGGCACGTCCCAAAACGCAGAACTGGTCTTTGGCTCAGCTCTTGCACTTTTATTAGCTGTCATGAAACTGAGGGCTGGATGTTGCTGCCTTTCTCAGTGCAGGAAACAGGTACAAGGCTGTTCTCCTTTATGTATTTTTTAAAGTCATAGTATGTGTTCTGTTTTCTGGTTTATGTTTTGAGTAGTGGCCATTCAGGCTCTGATGGTTATGAAATTGTGTCTGCACTGGAGGACAGTGGAGATCTGCAGTACATTAGAGTCTCTTCATTTCCTCCTTTGGAAGATATACCTACAAATTCCATTGACTGAGTCTCCCTGCGTGGGAGCACCCCCAGGAAAGAGCTGGAGTAACATTCTGAGATATTGTACAAAAACTGCAATGCTACCTGAGATGTCTAAAATGCGTTGCAGGATGTAAGTGAATCCAAAAGGGACAGGCAAACATGTTACCTTTTGTTTTCATGTGTAAATAACACAAAGAATAGGGGGTTGGTTATTTTCCTTCTAATGGAACATTTTGGTTAAACTTCTTTGCAATCGCACATGTCAATACATGAATAGATTTATATATTTGAAAGTTAAAAACATGTTGATGGCTGCTAATGTTTAGTTTCTATCCACTTCATATAAGATGCAGAATTCTTTTACTTATTGATCAAAAGAAGATTTAGGAATAAAGGATGCCAAGAAGTATTTGGATCTCAGCACTCCAGAAATAATAAAAGGAGGAAGCACAATTGTATACACTATCTTCAACTGAATTTCCAGGCAGTACGTAGTCAGGAAAACAGACACTCCCTGTTTTGTAACAGAAAACAGTGAAAAAAAGACTTGAGAGAGAACTGGATTGACAGAGACAAAAAATAAGAATGGATGGATACAAACATGGAGAGAGAGCTGGGGTTAATCAATCCTTTGCAAACATAGTATGTGCTCCAGAAATGCCTACTTTTTCTTCCTGGGGGTGTGCGATGGCTTTGGTGGCCAGGCTGGGGAGTAGGAGAGGCAGTGCTGAGGTGTCTATAAATGCTTCTGCACAAGCCAGCTGACAAAAGGAATGAATGCAAACAAAGCTGTCAGTGCCTCACAGCACCAGTCGAAGGTAGGAACATGCATCAGTCTGATGAGGAGTCATTTGGCTCCCTGGGCACGGCCAGGATTGCTGTCCTGGTGACTGACTCAGCTTCCTTTGTCCCTGAGCTGCACACACCAAGCTCTGTGTGCCTGCAGGTGAGCACACTTGCCAAACATCTATGCCAGGTGCTGCTGATGTGTCTGTCAGGAAAAGAAGAGCTGTTATGAGGCCTTTGCCATGTGTTGCTGCCTAGCCCTCTGTCTGGCTTCCACGGTTTGCCCAGCTGAGTGATTTATGATGTGGAAAAAGGATAACATATATCAAAGGGGAAAAATAACTACTGACCTAAGGGTGCTCCTCTTAAAGCAGTTTGTGTGGCTTCTCTAACAGGCATTGTGCTTTGATCCCATGGTAGAGTTGGGCAAAACCATGAACTGTTTCTGAAAGCCTTGGCCCTGCTCTCTGGGTGTGTTGCACCTTCCCCCTGACTCCACTGACTCCTGCCACTCAGCACTTCCCATCGGTCTGTAAATCCATTAACATTCATAACCTCTTACCTGCAATTTGGCATTTATTGCTTTACAGAAGTTAAGTGATGACCTTTGTTAACAAGTCTGGCTGTTTTTATCGTTCCTTTGATGCTGAAGGCTTCTCTGGACAGGGTAGAACTGGTGACTTCTCCAGGCTAAGTGAGATTTCTGCCTGCTCTTGAATTTGAGGATATCCTTGTTACTACCTTGTAATATACCTTTGGGTCCACATGGCTTTTTGAACCCCAGACATGATGATTTCCTGCACAGGAGCACCACTGGGCTACAGCAGTACTGGCACCAAATATGCTTTAAGAAGCAAGTCACATTCCTCCCAAGTTCAGAAGCAGGGGTTACAGCCTGGATAAGATATGTCCTAAGCACTCGCACTCGTTTGACTAGTCTGGGAAAGAAAATGAACTCCCCACAACTACAGCCCAGAACACAACATATTTTGGACAACTGGACAGAAAACACCTTTGCTTTTTGGAAGCGTGGAACAAGAGTTCAAGCTTCGTTCAGATCACTATTAGCTACAAAGTTTGACTTTGTTGTGGTGGCTTTTAAAGTATCCTTGGCTTTCTGGCTGTGTTTCATGCTCTCGGCATTTCGCTCAAAAGCATTCCTGCCCATGCATGAATCATTCCCCCTTTTTCCTTTCCACTACGTGGCATTTTGCAGGCTTCGTGTAACAACGTGAGTTAAGCACAGTCCTCAAGACACGCTGATGATCAAGTCCTGCAGGAACTGCCTCAGGTACTCATTTCTGTATCAACTGTAGCAGGCCTTTTCTCTAATAAGCTGCATGATGCTCCTGTGGGAGGCCAGCTGAGCCCTGCACCTTCTACAGAAAGTCACAAACCAAAAATCCCTGCTCTGCAGAACAAGTCAGTTCTCTCTTGGTGTGGTTCACAGCTTTATTTTGCTGTTCAGATGTTGAGGGTTGGTTCTCAGTGTCACGGTAAAGTGAATTATGTTGCAATTTGCACTGCAGGGATAGCCTGTGCTAGACACTACTTGAACTGATGGCTGGAGAAATGGGGCTTGCTTTGGGCCAAGATACAGTTGGGGTTTTGGTACATGGTGTATTTCTGCCACTCGTGTGCAAATTGGGCCAGGGTTTCCAATTCATCCTCTGGTATTCACTGAACACTGAATTCAAAAATTAGTGACGTAATGTAGTCAAAGCAAATTTCATGCCTTTTCCTTGTGCTTACTTTTTCTAGTATTGGTTTTGCCTGGCACAGGATGAGTTCCTTCTTATGTTTTTCCCCATTTCTTCCACATTGGAAAGCTATATAAGCTATGGGTATTAGATTATTTCTTCCAAATGCTGTAGTAAGTACTGAGCAAAATGAAAGGAAAAGAATGATAGAGTTGCACTCACCTTGGGCTGTCCACCCTCTGATTACCCTTCAAGTAGCCTGACTGGGACTTCTACACAGAGACGTAGTCTTACTCTGTAGCTGTGCTAAACATTCTTAGGGTTAAAATGTTCAGGACTGCCTTTTACTTGTCTGTTGCATTCAAGGTCAGATTATTGAAGAATTTAAACTGCTGATAAAAAGAGCAGAAAATGGAGTTGGATTATATTACGTCGTCTTGAGGACATTCCGTTCTCTTTGCTGTAATACTGTAATTTTTAATGGATGGAGAGTGACTTACACACCACTTATGTTTTTGTTAAGACATTCTAGTTAGACTTCGGTGTCGATGAGATTTTGTACGGGTCCTTTGCCTAGGTATGAATTAAATTCAGAAACACCATTCATTTGCGCAGGGTAGGGAAAATACTTGAAGGTTTTGTTATTTTCTTAAATGTCTTTTATTATATAGTTTACCACTCTAAATCTTGCTTTGATATTGAGATTATTGAAAATACTTCTTAAAAGGCTGTTTTCAAATCTAGCACGTAGTAAATCTGCTTCAGTCATTTAATACATGGTGAGGTACATTACACTGCAAATAAATCTGCTTTGCTTAATTTATACATGGTAGGGCAAATGCTCAAGCTGGGAAACTGGAATCATGTATCTAATACAACTTCCCACTTCTGGTGACATGGAGACACTGTGCTTTCTGTACCCAGACTTTGTCTCTCTGTGGAATATTTTGAGGAATATATTAGTCAGTCAATTATGTATTAATAACATTTTGGAACTCAAGCACAGGAAGGACATGGACCTGTTGGAATGAGTCCAGAGGAGGGACACTGAGTTGATCAGGGGAATGGAGCACCTCTCCTATGAGGAAAAGCTGAGAGCATTTCATTTGTTCAGCCTGGAAAAGATAAGGCTCAGGGCTGACCTAATTGTGGCCTTTCAGTACCTGAAGAAAGCCTACAAGAATGATGGAGAGGGTATTCTCACAAGGACATGTGAAAGAGATAGGACAAGGAATAATGGCTTTAAACTGATTTATATTAGGAAGAAATTCTTTACTGTGAGGGTGGTGAGCCATTGGAACAGGCTGCCAAGAGAAGCTGTGGATGCCCCATGCCTGGAAGTGTTCAAGACCAGGCTGGATGGGGCTTTGAGCAACCTTGTTTAGTAAAAGGTGTCCCTGCCCACGGCAGGAGGGTTGGAACTAGATGATCTTTAAGGTCCCTTCCAGCCCAAGTCATTCTGTTATTCTACGAAAAATGTTGAAAAATGTCCCTAACAAGTGCAACTTTGTTTCAAGGACAGACATGAAAAAGAAGCAGCAGAACAGCCAGGGTATCTGTTGTGGTGAGCAATGAACCATACTCGGTAATGGTTTGCAATCTGGAATATTAAATGAAGTCTTCAGACAACCTGAATCTCCAAAACATACTCCAGAACATACAGAGAGGGTATACCAGGATATGCCAGCACTTTTGTCTGTCTTAACCTCTTGCAGCCGTTTCATTAGTTATGTTTGCATACATACTTTAATTAATCTAATATTTGCCTGTTTTATTGCCATCAGCCCCGATGCAAGAAAAAAACCTGCTACTTTTTAAAAGTTCAGGAAATTCTTCATTTGTGTGTGCTGATGCTCAAGGCTTCCTTGGTGAGTGAAGAGTGGCATGGAAACCAGATCTGGGAGGTGAAGCTCTCCAGTAATTTTGAGTCTCCCAGCAAAAATAATTCTGCTGTTGGCTTGCCCTCTGGCTACAAAAATATGTGCAGGCAACTTTGGGGTGTTGTATAAATTATTTTGTATGTGGACTTGACCAATGAAAGCATTTGATTGAGAACTGGCATGTTGTGGAAAATTCATGTGCTAGCAGCATTTTGGTATCCACAGCATGTTTCCTTCCTTTTTTAAAAGACATGCTGCTAGGGTTTGCTCTCTGCTTTGTGTTTAGACAGCATCCCTTGTAATTGTCTATTCTCACTACTTCCCAAGCATAAAACAAATGAAAGCAGAAATACATTAAAGAATGTGAAATTTGCTCCAGCATAACTTCAGCGTTTCCTTCCAACTTTTTCTTCCTGTGACTATGTGAAATAATTTTCAAGAGTTTTTTCTCTGCCTTGCTCCCTATCTCCTTCTGCCCCTCACTTCTTCCCAATATTCTGGGCTTAAATGTGATTTTTTTTTTGGAGTTTCTCAAACCTTCAGTTAATTTGCATGCTTTTCACTGCCATATTTTGTTTCTGCACATCATTTTGAAGGGTGGTCACAGCAGCAGGTTTACCTCTGGCAGTCGCCCTGCATGTGAGGAGAACAGCCTATCTTAAAAAAAACCCATCCCCAGAAGCCTGTTTTAAAAAGCTTCTAGCTGAATTCTGCAGACTATTTTCAGAGGCTGTCTCAGCAGCTATCCAAATATTTCGTTGCTTCTCTGGATGCTGTTGATAAGGTTGATGCTGTCATTAGTTGTAATGGTTTTTATCTCCCAGAGCAAACAGAGGCGTTAATGCGGATTAGCGTATTTGTCAGTGTGTCACTAGCTTTAGTTTCTGTGATTCCTTTGGTCATCCTCACTACTGTTTTTCAGCATCTGCATAAGGTAGCACTGAAATTGTTTGTGATTCTCTAAAGTCCATTGGGTTGTGGTGTGATTGATCATTTGTCTGAAAATTTGTATTTAAGAGGTATTGCATATCTAGGCATGTCAGCAGCATACTTATGATTTACTGTTTTCTAGCGCTAGGAAGCAGGAATGGCTCTTAATATTTTGTATGCCTTGCCAGGTGAAATGGTATATTGCCAACACAGAGACTTTGGGAGGGAAGTGGACATAAAAATTTTCCATGAAAATAACTCCATGAATACTGGCAAAAACAGCAAACATAGACGGATAATATTCAGATTGGATTGTAAATAAAACTAAGAAAGAAATAAGGCCATTTATAACTTGTAAAGAAGAACATGATAATTCATGTTTTGTCACTACTTCGTCTTCTTGCTGCTGTTTTTCAGCACCATTCAGGATTGCTGTGGTTATTTTGAAATGCACCTTTGAGTTACTGGGTTTCAGGAAACATAAATCTCAGCAGCTTTGTTATCACCTTTGACTTACACTGGGCATAAAAGTCAGATTTGTCTTGGGAAACAAGTTAAAAGGAACATCAGTAGTAGCCTGGGGCAGTAAAGTTGAGAAGTTTCGTGAAGTGGGGCTGGTACCTGAAGCAGGGGGGATGG
>VZTE01000262.1:833294-986413 GCA_013397775.1 Eulacestoma nigropectus
GGGGGGGGAAGCCAAACCCTGTCTCCACAGCAGCCTGTGGAAAGATCTCCATTAGCATTGTCGGGGATGGGACTTCACCTTGATGTCACCTTTCCAGAGAACGCCAATGGGAAGCTACAAGTGAACCAGCCTGTACAAGACTTTTTCACAACACATTCTTGTTACCAATAATACCCACAACCAAAACATCTGTTTCAATGGCAGAGTACTCTTTGCCTTTCAGAACAGGATGGGAAGGGCCGATTTTCAGCTTGTTTGAATTTGTACTGCAGAGGGCCCAGGAGAATATCAGAGGAGAGTAGAGACAAAAGCAACTGTAACATGTTAGTGTAGTCTTCCAGCCTAATTGTAACGCTTTCTGCCACTTCATTCTGCCTCTATCATCTCATTAGGCATTTTACCTGAGTGTAGAGTATTCTTTTATAATTGCAAGTATTTGTTTAGACAAAAATACCTGAACATTTAAAATCTCTCTAAGGGAGAAAAAAAAAGGAAAACAGGAAATCTGTGAGACTTCAAACCAGGCTTTTCTCTCTGCAAGTGGGATGTGTGTGTGAAGAAAGAGGGTAAGTCAGAAGGAGAGAGTGGTTCCCTCCTGCTCGGAGTATCCAAAGGGGTGATAAGTGGTGGAGGCTGTGGAGTGCTTCAGCTCCTGGGGTTGAGCACATGCCGTGTTTTTGGAGTGACTGTCAGTGGTGATGCTCAGACCCACCGGAGAGGAGCTTAGGCTGGCTGTCTCCCCCTTGGAGAGTGAGCACAGCCAGAGCCTCCCTCTAGTATTTTATCAGTGCCTGCATGAGGAGTGCCAGCTTACGCTGAGTAACAACTCATCCACTATCTCGCTTGAGGTTTTCTTTCCCCTTTAACTCAAGGAGAATCAGCTCTCAGAGAGTAGATAGCATGCTCTGTGATTTCAGCCAGTGCAGTCACTAACATCTTCCAGATGTTTTATAGTCCCTGGCATCAGTTTCACAATGAAATTCCTCTCTTTGTTGCCCATAATTTCTCTTATTTTCAGTTAAATCTACGCTCTAATGGATACCTCCTTTGTAAGGTGGTGAACCACTCAGTTTTAGCAGTCTGGGACAAACATTCACTGTCTGACAGCTCTGTGTGAAGTTTGTGGGATTTTCATAAACTGGCTTCAGTAAAAACAAGATCGACTGTGTAAGAAACATTTACCTACAGAAGCTTAATGTCAAACAAGGAGTCAGGGAAATAGGTATTTTTTACGTGGGATTACACAAACCAGGATATAGTTGTACATTAAAAATAAGGATAGAAGTGTTACAATCCTGCCTGCCTGCTGAAGTTTGGGAATGAAAAGGGGTTGAGGATTCAGCTGTGAGTGTATGGTAAATGCTGGAACCAGTCATTTTCAAGCCCTTCACTAGGCATTAAGTCTCAAAGCTTGGAAGCAGATCTGCATGACTCAGTTGAATAAATGTGTTTGACACAGAAGACAAATATTGTACTCAGTAGAGCAATTTTGAAGTCTAATGCTCTCCTCTCCCAACTAATTCTAAGGCTTAATTACTGAATACCAATATCATATAATTCACAAATAATTCCCTGGCTGCCTTTTGTTCAGTTGTGCCTTTAGTACTGTATTATCAAATACCAAAAGATTATCAGATAGCATGACGGGTTTGCAGATGCTCTGCAGTGCCAAAAAATATCAAAATGCAATGACTTGCCAATTCACAAAGTGGTGTTTCACTGGCTCCACAGGAGTATTATTCCACTCTTTGGTTTTCCAAGTCTGATTTACATGTGGTAATAAAACCTTCCCTTCGTAATACTATTACTCTCTCGAATCTGAGAGGCAGACAGACTGAGTTTCCTTTGTCTTCATTCAAGAAAATATATGTTTTGCCTGTATATCTTACAGCTTAGTCATCTGCCAGCAGATTACTGTGGTTCTGGGAAACAGGAGGAGAGTGAGCCTTTCTGCATGGACAGGTTTCTGCCCACATAACAACTGCAGCTCTACTGACTTTATATTGCATGTTTTTCCAGGAGGGCTCTATTTGGTCCCCTTTAACAGCTTGAGAAGACTTTTTTTTTTTACATTAGTTTCTTGAAAAGCTGAGCTTTCATATGAGAGCTTTTGAGTGTCAGTTTTCACTTAGTTGAAGTACTGTACACAAAAGGACATAAAAGCAATATGTCTGGCACTGGAAATTGCTGAAATTGATTTTTGTACCATGAATTGATCTTATTTTTAGCAATAATCATATTACATTATTGCATCTGGAGATTTGATAGATGTGTGCAGTTTTTTCTCCCTTTAATGAAAAGGTGTCAGTCAGAAACTTTTAGCATTCCTGTGCTCAATGTCAAAAATAACACTGTGAGAAGGACTGGGATTTTCATTGTGAATATACACCCCATCATTAGCTAGAGCAATTCAAATATTTCATCTGACAAAGCAAAAGGTGTGAAAACCAAACTGTTACAAAGCCCTTGGGAAGCAGAAAAATGGTTCAGGTTTTGCTGGGCACTTACAGTCTCACCTAATAATTGCCCACTCTCAGGGAGAGAAGCTTTCCACCTTTACAATCCTTTGATCTTGGAGAGGTGCATGAAGGCTTCATGGAAGGTCTTTGCTCCTGTTAAGTTTTTAACATATAAACGAAAATTTTTAGTGGAAGCTCAGTTTATTTATGGCTCTCAAGTTTCTTGGGCCAAGCAGGTTAGTTCAGAATAGTCCTCGTTATTTTCCAAGTTCCTGGCCTAGATCTGTTCCTAAAGTGGAGTGACTTGAATCCCCCCCGAAATATTGTACATAGCAGCCTCAAGAGGAGTAATATAAGTGTTGCCAGCCTGCCCAACAAAGGTGGAACTTTCTTTGCCTAGACTTTTCTCTACTGTTTGGCTTTTGGCACTGAAGGAGGCGGCAGCAGCTCCAAGTGTCACCCCAAGCATCAGCGATCAGTGAGAGCAGCAGCTTGAGGCTTTCGGCACGTGAGGTGCCACCGCAGTCAGTGCTAGCAAGGCTGCAAGTTCTCTGTCACCAAACGTGAAGCCACACGCCCTTTGGAGCTGATTCAAGGCTGTTGGGTGCTAGGCATGGCTGTGACTGTGGCACAGTGCCTTGCACAAGGGCACCGGGGTGATGAGGTTAGAGTGTGGTAGGACTACAGATAAAGCTGTCTGAGGCAGTTAACAAAATAAATTACACTGTTTGTACTGTGACATTGGGTTGGCAGCCATGGCTTTGCATGGGGGTTCAGTTTCATTTCCCCTAGGATGGGTCTGTAGAGGACACAGGCTGTCACATAAGGAGGAGGAGTCTTCCAGTGCCTTCTGCCGTGGGCCCAGGCAGATGGCCACGTCCTTCCACAGCTTTCTGGGAAACTTCATCAGAAGAGCAGAGCTTATTGCAGCATGAAGAGCAGTGGAATAGGGCTTCAGAAACGCCAGACACACTCCTGCCCATGTAGAGCAAGGTGAGGCAACACAGGCTCAGGAATTGCACATAGGCACTGGGGTTGGGCTTGACTAAGCCCAGAGCTCAAAAACCAAGAGCAAGTGCTGAGTTAACCCTCTGAGAAAGATACACTTTTAATGGTGCTGCCACAGTGTAAAGTGAATCAGCAGAGTGTCTCAGAGAAGCCTTGTATTGCTCCTGACCACGTATGATCTGTCTGTGGATGAACAAAGGCTGATGGTTTCTAGGGCTATCTATCCATTACTTCACACATGTGAGGCTTGGAGAAGGATGTTAGAGCAGCAATTAGGTGAAGTATTAAGGAGCCACAGCTGGCCACTTAGCCTGTCATTAACGACCATTGCTATGCTCGAGTCAGGAAACACTAGAAATCTGCCGAGGAGGCCTGAATTAGCAAAATGTGAGGACAGTTTTGAGATCAGATGTTCAAAGGACTAATTAACTTTTGGAAAAAACACCTGCTGATAGATCCATGCTGGGTCCTTGAGATTTCAGGATCAGGACCGCCACAGAGTGGGATGTGATCCTGGGGCTGTGGTGTAGCAGGAATCATAGCCATGCAACCTCCCCTCTGCCCCAACAGAGCCTGCTGCAGATGCCAGGCTGCAAAGCCAGTGTTGGAAATGCTTGAGGAAAACACAGGGTCTGAGCTGGAGTTTGCAGAGATAATGCATAATTTTTGAATGCTGAAGAGTGTGCATCTATAGCAAAGCTGGAACAGTACGCTGAATCCTGCTTTTATTTGTGGTTTTTGTACCTGTACCCTCTAATGGCGTCATGCCCCCGCTTTAACACGAAGTTCCTTTTTACCTTGCTACCTCCAGAAGCTGCCGTGGAGCTGAGTTCATTGAGCTTTGAAGTTTTCAGCCTCAGTAGAGGCTGAAGAACCATCTGCATATAAAGCACAGTTGAAGGAGCACAGTAGTGTTCTACTAAAGCAACACGTCATGCAGCTTGATATTCCTGTAGCACCAGTCCCTAGAAAGAAAGAAATAACCACAGTCAATGATTTATTTTTCCTTTTTTTGGGGGGGGAGGGAGGGGAGGGGGAGGAGGACAGGGATTTTGCACCTTACTTGAGAGAAAGAGAAGCAATTAAGGATGGGTATTAAGAGAGTACTTTGTTAGCAGAAGACTTGTTCAGCCACTTTCCCTCTGATTCAGTGTTACTGCAATGTGTGGGCCTCTCGTGGCTGTCACTGCCACATAATGCAATGAGTGACAAACACTACTTAGCATACTGAATGGGGGCACTATGCCTGGCTTAATCTACCTAATGCCCCCACTGCAAGGTATAAATAGATTAAGAGAGAAAATTCAATAATTTCTCCATTCTCCCACCAGAGCAATACACATTACATGTTCCTTGCCATCTAATTGCATTACATGGCAGGGATGCAATAAACATTTAATGGCAGTCACAGTCATCTGTCACTTCCCTTTAGGTTGGTAATGTTCAATATGATTTACATGCTTAATGCTGAACGTTTTCGGGGGGTGGAGGAAGGTATGAATAACCCACATCAAAGAAATTGTGGTTTTAGCTAAAGTATTTTCTTTCATTAGTTAAGAAAAAAGAAGAGATTGAGTGCCCAGTGCTCCTGAGGTACCTTAATTAATGCCTCATGAAACCAGGATGGGACATCCTTAAAAGTCTTGGTCCTGATTTTGGACCTGATTGGTCCTGATTACCACCCCAGTGGTACTGTAGTTTTGCACAGGTATAATGCCACAGAAATGAAACAGGAGTCACACCAATGAATTAAATGCAAATCATTGGAAGTATTTAGGGAAAAATGCTTGACTCCCACTCTAGCTTGTTACTTAGACATCTTCATACATCAGTGCATTTCAGAGGGAGGTGCAGTGGGTATATATGTGTCTGATATATTTACATATTTCAGGATATAGTGAATTGGTCTATACAGTCAATTTTCCATTAGCTTCAAGAGGAACAGGGTGGTTCCATCACAACAGTCTGTAAAAACATGGATGCCATGAAACACATTGTTCATGTTGAACATTTTAAAGGAAAAGCTACTAATCCCTGTGGACATGTTAATATTAAATTATGTTCCCCCCTCCCCAGACAAATTGGTGGGGAGATTCTCAGCCACACTTCTTGTAAAACTGCTCTGCTTTCCCTGTGTAGAGTTTTACCACGTGATGGGTAACACGTTCCACATCCAATGGCAAACCCCAGCTGTTTCTAAACAGGAAGAACAAAAGTTTTTGCATACTTTTTCTTGCAGCAGCTGTTGAATATGCAGGCTATTGGCTTTTTGAGCAAAGTTAAATGACAGCTTCAAAAAGTGTCCTCTTCACACCAATGGTTTTTGAATTTACTAGAGAGGCATGAAATGTTAAAAAAGAAAAATCCCAATGTAGGTTAGAAGAAAGAATGTCAGACACAATAGCAAAATTAGTGTGAATTAGAAGAAAAATTAAGAGAGTAGGAAGGCACTGGCTTATTCTAGACAGACCACCCGCAAGTCATCATCTGGTGAAAACTTTCAGCCAGTGTGAATTTGAACCAAACAGTAGCCTGCAGGTGACAGTCTCTGTAACCCATTAAGAGTCTCTTGAGGCCTCTAATCCTGCAGCTGAGCCCTTTTCTTACTCTTTGAGAGCTTGCTTCACGTTTAGATTTGCTTTGCTTTGCTTTGCTGTGCTTGTGGCTTGCAAGCAAATTGGGGAGCAATCATGCTCTGCTACAGCACTGTGGTTCCCCAGCAGTCAGGCAGTTTCCCTTTTCCTGTTGATCCCTAGAAGGATTGCTCTAATGTTTTGTCTCTTAATTTTGCTTTTGTACTATGTAGGGGAAAAGAAGGGGAGTGGGTTTTAGTTTTCCTGTCTGTTAGAAAGTAAGAGTTGGAGTTCTTGGGATCTTCCACCAGAGGATGGGATTAGCTGAACAGAAATCCAGCTCTGAACTACTCTGTACTAGAAAGAGCTCCTAGAAATTGTGATCAGTCAGGATGAAACACAGTGCGTGTGTGCGTGTGCAGAGATTCACGTATTGATAACCTCACGTCTGCAGTTTGCCAGCGAGTTACCTGCTGTACAGTGCTCCGGGCTTCTGCTAATTTGACTTCACGTGGCACTATCTGCAATGCAAACAATTACCAAAGGTGGCAAGGCAGCTTTTCTTCTATGAATCACTAAATCATTAACTTCTGTGTCACTGAAAAAGTATCCTAGCTACTGTTTGTGTCCTACTCGATCAATATCCCCAGACAGAGTATCCATGTCCTTTATCCCCCACAGGAATGACTAAACCTCTCCAGCAGCTCCGAATCACTCAGCTAATGGGCAGGGGAGCACAGACCTTAATTGTCCCTGACACCAACACAGCCGCCTCTCTGCTTTGCATATCAATCCTGTACTTCTCTGTCAGCGCAGAGGCCAACGGAGTTACGGGAACGCTCGGGCTGCTCTCCGAGCTCACCGAGTCGGGTTCCTGGCGCACCGACTCGATTCTGCGGACACACCTGGGCTGCTCACACCCTGCCGAAAGCGGGCCCTTCTTGTTCAGGCTGAATGCGCCCTGCCGCTGCGGAGCTGCGCGGTGCCAGCCGGGCGATGTGCCCCCGCTGTCCGGCTCGGGGTGCGGGTCAGTGCCGGGAGCTTTGCCAGGCTGGGAGGGAGAAAAGCGGGAGCACCCGCGGGAATGGTGCCCGCGCCCTCTGGCGGCCGCCCTGCGCAGCGCGGGGCCCGCCGGGACGGGACGGGCGGCCTGGGAGCCGGGGTTGGTTTGGGAGCTCCGCAGTGCTGTGCCAGCCTCCTAACGCGGCTCTACTGCTGAGAAACGCTCTAAACTTCTACAGCATTTTAGTGCTTACGCTAAATCCCCGTGAAGCTACCTCCGCCACAGTTAAAAATGAAGATTACAGCTACTGCTGTCAGTCCCTTGCGTTCAGTGGTTTTAAAAACCTGGAAAAGATAGTAATGTCTGAGGTTTTGATTGTGTTATTTTTGCGTGTACACTTTGGACTCATCCATGTGGACGTTTTAATTGAAATTTCTAGTCATCTCTCACAATTAAAAAAACCTCCAACTCTTAGTTATTAATTTTATATTTCACATTCTGTGGTATGTGTTATAGCTTTTTAAAACAAGTTAAGGTACTCACATAGCCCCAACAACTGCAAAACTCCAAGTCCTTTCCTTATAGTAAGCGGAATGCAGTAATTTCTGGGGCTAAGAGCACCTACGAGTGTGGATGTGACTGCTTGACTGATGTACTGAGTTTTGGGATGGCAGAGTAGGAATGAATTCTACACAATCCCTTGCTGTCCACTTAAACATGAGTACATGCTTTGATTTAATTTTCTGCTAATGAGATGAAATTTTACTTAACTGAAAAGGTTGCAAGAATTACTGCCTGTCTGTGGAACTGGGATTTTGTGGTCTGAGATGCTGGAAGGTTTGTTTTTACAAGTAGCAGGTCTTTGAGAAATCTTCCCATACAACTAATATCAGAAAAATATTTTGAGGGTGTATCTGTATAGACAGTGTAAAAAAATTTTCTTTTTCATCCTGTCTGATATTCAGCAGAGAGCAATGGATGATTTAACCCAAAGCAGCTGTCCCAGTGCCAACCCCTCCTACCCCCACTGCAGCCAGTGCTGGACCACAAGAAAACTTCTGCAAATATGGTGCTCCCGAAATATACAATAGTTTGTGTGGTTCCCCCAAATCTGCCCTTTCTCCCCACCCCTCTGGTTTTGCTTTCCCTGGAAGCATCTGTGTTCATGAGTGAGCGTGGGGAGGTCTCTGCTCTTACACGCTGGTTTGAATATTCAGGCTGGTTTGTTATTGTGCTTCAGGCCTCGTTAGAAATTTTGAGAAAAGCGTGTGCATATAGATATAGTCATGAACACATTTATTATTTGCAAATTTACATTTAACTTCAGATATTAAATATACAAATGGGAACAGCCTGTACCAGTACTACTGAACTGCCTGAAATATTCATTTCAGTCAGGTCTTGCAGTGATGTAAATTGCTGTAACCACATTCAAATCAACGTTACCGTGCAATTTGAAAATCTGTCCGCAGTAGATATTATTTGTTAATAATTCGGAGACCAAGTTTTATTTATTCCTTTGAGGAAGAACTCTGAGAAGCATAGATTTAAAAGCAAAGTGAAACTATATATCATTAATTTTATGTATAATACATAGCTTGGGAGCATATACCATAAATCAATCTAAAAACTTAAAAACTCCAGGCCCTGGAAATATTCTTTGAAAAAAAAAAAAAAAAACAAACCCAAGCACATTTCCGTAGCATACAAAATGTGACTTCCTCAAAAAGAATAAAGTTTTTATAAGCTGTTTTCATAGGCATAAAGGAGTGTGTTTGGAAAAGTGTTGAGGAGCATTGAGTAGATTTCACTCAGCATTCCTGTTGACTGGTTAGCCCAGAAGGGGAGACGCAAAAGTGGAAGAGGGTTCTTAGCATGGCTCCTGATGGAACTGTTGTAGGAGTGATGTGTCCGTCCCCTGTCAGAGAAAGACACTCATTTCTTCTGCTCATTCCAGATGTTCCTGGAGATAGTATATATATGTACATATATATATATATATATACACACAAAGGTTTATATTTATAGACAGGTATGCAATAATGAGGCATGCACAAATTTAGAAAGTAATTTACATCCTACTGCAATGAAAATAGAATTTCCTTGTTGGCACCATGTTGACACTATGCTTTGGATGCAATACTGGCAAGTGCTCAAGGCTTTGCACCCTTAAAGGACGAAGTTGGTTCTTTCCTTTCCACCACAAGGCAGAGGAAATGTCACCATCCCTCTTTTATGGCAGGAGGCCCCAGCTTGGACTCATGTGAAATGTCACACAGAGCACTCACGGCAGAGCAAGACTCACTGTTCAGGAGCTTTAGGGACACGTGCAGGGAGGAAACTACAGGCCCAGGGCTTGGCAAGGCAGGGGTGAAGTGCCTTAACCGCCAAGAAAGCTGGTGCCCAAAATGCGAAAGTTTCCTGGGAATTTTGTGGCTGTGCCATGCAGGCAACATCCTGGGTTTGAAGGTCTTACTCTTGTAATGATTTGGGGGTGGGGAGACTGTTGGCTTTTCAGACCCACTCAGCCCTCAGCAAGTGTGCTTTTGCTGTGCTGCTCTATCATTGCCTGTGCAGGAGTAGCCATGGGAGTCAGCATCTGCTTGGTCCTCTGAGTGTTCTGCTTTCCTTTAATGTATTCCTAAATTGCTTAAAAGTTTATTTGTAGCTGTAATAGCCTGGGCTATCCTAATTGCTGTCTGCATGTTTGTAAAATCGTATGTCAGCAGCCATCAACATTTGAAATCATTGTATCAATTACATCCTTTTGATGCTGGTAAAGGCTGTTTAAGAATGAAATAACAACCCTGCACTTTCTGCAATAAAAGTTTCCCCAAAACTGGTTTATACCATCATCACTCATTCAGTATGCTTGAAAACATTTTGCATAATGCTATTAGAGTGACTTGCCAGTGAACAATACAAGTTAATATCGATTTTAATACAAAAATAAATCCCCAAACACGTAATGAAAATTTTAATGTAGTCTTATGAAAGAATTAATGGATGTGAGCTGGATAGCATGCAAAGAACAGTAGAATCTTCCATTCCAGAATACCACCTGATGCATGGCATACTTGTTTATCTTACCTATCCTCCAGGTAAACAGATTGATGGCTCCATAAATATTTGATATGGTCTCCTTTTTTCCTCCTTATTTTCTTTGTTGATTTTTTTTTTTCCCTCCTCCCAGAGATTATTGAAGTGTGTTTTTAAGGCTATCTCTGCACTGGGAAAAGTCATAAACAAGTTCCCAAGTCTAGCAGTGATAGAAGTCTCAGTACTGACAATGCTTTGTACTCAGACCTATTTTTAGCACCACTTCTCAGTAATGAAATCTAGCAGCCTGGAGTAGCAATGGGGATTTGTCCATCTGACCTCATCCTCTAATCTCATTTCAACTGTTTTAATTTCTGCTTCTATATGAACTGTGTTCCCAACAAGCTGAAGGGTGAGACATGGAAAAAGGAGAGCTGTAGCTCACAATGAGAAATGCTAACAGAATTGGTTGATTTGTTGCATCTTTTTAAGATCAGAGATCTGAAAGCATGCTTCCACTGTAAAAGTGGAAAGCCAAAGAAAAGGTTTGGCTAAATGAAGAAATAAAGAAAGATGGCTCAGATGGACATTGGAAGAAGAGGTATGTGAGGGTCATGCCAGGAGGATGGAGATCCCACCTTCCAGTCCAGATTCACACAGATCAGCTGGGCCAGCTGGGAAAGGAGACCTTCTTGACTCCACTTACCCTTGCCCTCCTGTCTGCAGCTGGAGATTTTACAACATCTGTATAAGCTAGAGACTCGTACACGCAAAGAACTCATATGAGGTTGAAAAACTGTTTTACTTGTAAGCCACCAAGCAGCAGCAGACACTAATACATCTGAGTCACTAGGAGAGTAGGCTACCTTTGAATTAGTGACCTATGGTGCAAAATTCTGTATGCAACTACTGCTTCCCGGAGGAACGCATTGCCTTTCTCTCTGGGTGGTCATTAAGCAAAAGTTATGTGTTTATCTCTCCAGATTATGCAGTAAGCGCTAAGGGAAGGAAGATTCAGAAGGTGTACAGGAGAAATACGTTATTCTAACACTGCAGAAACTTGTTAATATTTGTGCAGCTTTATATTTTCGCAATTTTTGTCTAACTTATTTATTTGAAGTTGGAGTTTGCTCTGCAGGAAAGACTTGGCACTCAGGTTGCAGTGGGAAATTGTGACCAAAGAGTAGTTCTTGTTGCTATTTCCTTTTCCAGTCTGAGAGATACAAAAGCGTCAAGGGCACACTGATGTTTTAACTACTGGTGTCCAGCAAGCACTGCATCTTAGCTTTCTTTGGGCAGCAAAGGAAGCATGAGTGAAGGATCCACTGGTCTCTCTCTGGTCTTCTTTCACCCTCCTTTCCTTTCTAAAACCTCCATTACTTGGTCCATCACCATTCCTTTTTGCACTGATTCATGCAGGGAGGGTTGTTTCCTCTGACCAGAGAAAGGGGGATCGTGGCCCCAGTGGCTTCATCCCATTGAATGCATTAGAGTAGATGGTTTTGCACCACCTGCCATGTTTAATCCACCTGTTGCCACTGTTTCCTCTCCCTGTGCTGCCAAGGAGGGTGTCAGCTGAGGCTGGGGCATGGCACACTTCCTCTGTGCACATGACTGGCACAGGCACAGCCAGGGACACTCCAGTGTCACTGCTGCATGTGCCTTAAAGCACAAACTATTCCACTCTGAAAATTGCTTGGAGATTCTAAATTGCTTTTTTCATCCTTTGGGATGAAAAGTTCTATATCAGTGTATTATTATTAATGACAGTAAATTATTCTTGAGGCAGTGAGGCTGCTTCACTTCTTATGGAGTGAAATGAGCAAGCACTTTCCCAGGAGTACACCCGAAATATGAAATACTAGCAGATGAGGCTTGCAGCTGGACAGCCTGATGTTTCACTGCCATGCTTGTGGTCTGCTTCCTGAAATGGCCACAGAAGAAGATGCCCTGAAGAGGAAGTGTGCCGTGCCACTGGGGGCATGCTCCCAGGTGGCACGGCCAGTGCCAGCCCTGTGGCTCACTGATCATCCTTGCTGGGAGCTGGCTGTACCAACTCCCTCTCTGAGAGGCTTGGTGAAGTCCCAGCTTGGTGGTTGAAACGTTTCCATCATTTGTTTTTCTGGGATGCCTTCCAGTTGCTCTGAATTGGCCTCTTGTTTGCCCCCCCCCGCCTGCACATGGTCCTGCAGTGCTCCCGGGCCTCTGCCGATCACTCGCACCGCTTGGTCGCGGGTGGCTTGGGGCCAGCGAATGATTACGAGTCAAATTTCAGTAACTTCATCACCGACTTTTGGCAAAACCTTTGTCTCATGTTACTTCTAAAACACTCAAGTTCATTACTGCAAGTTCAAGCAAAGAAGAAATAAACCCTGGTGCTTATCACTGACTGTGGAGAAGCTTGCTTATTCTTACTCTGCTGCTGATTTTTAAATATCCAGGATTTATTGTTTTGAAAGACGCCCTGTGCAAAGACATATTTCAAAAGGCAAAGAGGCTGACAGTGCTTAACATGTGCTCTGGCATTTTGGGAGCACTGCTAACAGAGCGAGCTCTGCAAAGATGCATTTCAGCTAGGAGCAATAGAAATGTGGCCAGGCACGAGCAGGAACAGTTTTGCGCAGGCTTGAGAATGGGAGAAGTGGAGGAATGACAAGTTGTGTGATGGCAGATTTGTGCAGCAGTTCTTTTTCTTCTGTTTTTGCAGTAAGTGAGAGGCTATGACAAACCATTTAGTGCCAGGGAGCCTATTTTCTGAAAGTAATCCAGGCACTGTGGAGAAAAAGAGAAAAAAACAGTTCTGAACTACCCCCCAGCCACTTCATAACAAGTTTTCAAGGCTGAACTAAAGCCAAATCATTAAAAAGGTTTTCATTAATTACTGTAATTTCATGCAAAACGTGTTTATTTGCTCATCTGAGAACAAACAAGGTGAGAAGGCTAAAAAGAATCCCCAACCTCCAAAACCCAAAAAAACTCCCCACCACCTTCCTTTATTTCTACCAAACCTCAAGGCAATGAGGTGGCCAGTGCTTTGTAAAGAGGGGGATGGAAAGGGGCTGAGGGGTAGCAGTGGGTTTATCCTGGGGTGTATCCAGCACAGGGGAGTTATACTTCATGGCACAGTAACTATCCCAAGAAGGGGATGCCCAGCAGTGGCGAGGCTGTGACCCCGTGGCACAGGGTCTCTGGCAGCAGCACTGTCCCCGGGGGCACTCCCAGCCCCCTGCTTCTGCTTGGAGCTGTGTGCATCACCTCTGCAGCTCTGCCAGCTGGGTTCTGAACAGCCTGGGAAGCTGGTGTTGATGCCAAGGCCACTGTGCTCTGCTTGTAGAACCCCTCGTTGCTTACTCATGCTTTTGTGGGTAGTGAAGTACTTCTCGGCCCTGTATGTTTCCCATTTTCACACCTGTGTGCATGCCTTTTCCAGGAATGTGGCGAGGGCTAGGTTTTTTTAATGGTAAGCTCACAAGATTGTCCTTCTGGGTTACTATTCTACCACCCTGAAAGGAAATAAATGCACTCAGTCTTCTCAGGAAAATGTTATTTTTCTCCTTCTTAAAGGAAAAAAAAAAAAGTAGAAAAAAAAATGGAGGAATCAGCAACTGTGGGCTTTGATTGTTGGGGGTCTGCTGGGGAAGGCTTGGTAGGAAATTCTTTTGGACAGTTTGGTGGAGAGCATCACAGTTGAAAAATGTAATTTGTCTGAAGAAGGGTAAAAGAATAAAAAAAGGAAAATCCCTTTTACGCAAGCGCTTAAGAGGCAGAACCGATGAGAAGAAAAGAAGGTATAGGTCTTAGGTGCTTTTTTTTTTTTCTCTTGTGTAAATGTTTGTATGAATTTTCAAATGCATAAGCACAGGTTTTTGAGCCAGAAAATGCTGGGCTAGTTACTACTCACTCTAGGCTTATGTGTTGGCAAGGAACAGGAGGGAAATAATGAGAAGATAGAGAAGCATTTTCTTTTCCTTAAAGCTGTGAGCCCTTGTCTGAAGAGAGCTCTGTGAGTTCAGCATCTGATGAGCTTTCCCGTCTTCTAGGAGTAGGAGCATAGGTAAGATAACCACAGGAGCAATTATGAGCTCTCCTGGATCTGTTCTGAATTGCACAGATGGCAGACTGTGATCCTGGACTCACATGTAGCACTGGGTGTGCATGTGGCACTGAGAGATGCTAATTTGGAAAGGTAGCATGGTTAGTTTTCAGAGATGTTCTTGTGGACATTCTCATAAATTATGGGGTTAAAGGGTTCACTGTAGCTGTGGTTGTTTGGGTCTACCACTGTAATCAAGTACAAACTGAATTGGTGGGATTTTGGTCTTATAGGCCAAATTCTTCACAGAAGTGTTCTGTTTTAACCACAGCTTTCGTGGAAAAGAGGTAAATGCAAAAGAAATGCAGCCTTCTGCAAGATGCAGTATCGTCATGAAAAAGGTGGATAATAAAAAAAGACTAAACCAGACTAACTAGACCACATCTTGACTGTGGTGTTCTTCATTCAGAATGAGCCAGAATTTAGTGTTCATTGCAGCAAAACAGCCTTAAAAATGTTAGGCTAGCATACAGGTATTTACTGGCTTCATCATTAAAATTGAATAATATAGGTCCAAAGAACTGGTGTTATTATTGAAGGCTCTAAATGAGACCTAAGGGACAAAAAAAGGTTCATATTTACATGGATGATTTGTTTGGGGTGTTTTTTGAGAATGGACTGCAGTTTTCCTCCACTCAAAGATGTAGATAGCCAGAGACCTATTATCTTTTTTTTCTCTGCTTTTCTTGATTTATTTTTTTTAAATGAGACAAAAATAAAGGAATAATTTATCTATTTTTTCTATTTTTTACAGTATGATTTAATATGATCTAACAAGAATATTAACAGAACAGAGGCTGAAAATTATAATAATAAAGTAGACCACTAGTAATCTATTCTCATGGTGTTTTGTGTGCATGTTGTATTGCTTGTTGGTTTAATTTTTGGGGTTTTTTTTAAAGAGTGAGCTATGCAGTCAATCTAATTATTAGGAAATTAAGACTGAAAGGAAACTCAGGCAGAACTGTTACTCAGAGGGAAGCAAACATATGGAATAAGTTGTCAAGCAAAGCTATTAAAAGCAATATGTGAGTTGCAGAGACACAAAGAGGGTAATTTGTTTATTGTGAACTGTGTCTAAAAACACAGAAATAGATGCATGTAAGGGAAAGGTGAAATAAATTCAAAGGAGAGAGATGAGATTTTGTGGGTATAGTAGCCTTTTCTTGTGTGATGGGTTTGTAGACATCTGGAAGGCAATGGAGAAGTCTGTTTTTACATTTAAGTTCCACGTTAACTGGGTGCTTTTAAAAAATAAAGGAGCAGGGAAATGGAATTCCTAATTTTTCTTGCAGCTACTGTTTCAAGGAGTTCCATTTCTCACCCACCGGACCATTGATGGACTCAGGCGTCAGTGTCAGCTGTATTTTGTAACAGCAAGCAGGTCTTGTGCAGGTCTGTCCTTCCCTCTGAAGTCAATGACTGTCATCTTGGCAAAAAAAAAAAGATTGCTGGTGCTGTGATTCTGGTGTTTTGGCGAGATACACAGCAGAAGCAGAAACCATTGATGAGGGTGTCATTTTCAGAGCTCTCTGCATGTAGAAGGCTCAGCCCTGCCCCAAGAGACTGGTTCTGCTGCCTCGGTGAGACTGCCCAGGTGAGGGGTGGACAGCCTGCACCTGAAATTAAGCATCCTTGTGACGTGGGGAATTCATTGGGAATGGATCCTGCCTTCCCAAGCTGGTCAGGATGCTTGTTTTTTTTCCTGTTAGTTTTGGGAAAAATGTGAGGTTTCTTTAAATGGGAACTATAATGATCCGAGCACTGCCAGGGAGTCCAGCTTCCAGTCCTTCCTCTCTCTGCAAGCCCGACCTCTTCCAGGAGACAGCTCTGTTCGAAAAGATAAGGCTGCTTTGTTAGAAACCATCCCCTGCCCCCTGGGGTCTCCTTTGTGAAGTGTGCTGAAACGAAGAGCAGAAGGACGGATCCTTTGGTCCAAAGTGATAGTGAGAAAGAAAGGAAGCATGACCTGAGTTCCCCTAATTATGGCTCTAAGCACAGAGATCCAAGGCTCGTGGCCTGGTCTTTGCCCCCACGCCTTTTCTTTTCCTTGATGTGAAACAATCCCCTAAGTGTGATAGCTGGTCTCTGGGTATCCTAACAATGATGTGTGCAGCCTGGAAAGATTGTCTGCTGCTCTGCATCAGAACTCTCCTTATTCTGTGATTGAATTTCACGCATCATCTTTCCATCATCTCTTAGGTCTCAGAAATTTCAGGCTTCTTAACCGAAAAGTCAAGCTAATATTTAAGGTCTGTGATTGATTGTTTACTAATGTAATTAAAAAGTGAACAGTGGATAACATAGTGCAGGAAACTGTTACCTTTTAAGATTTTAAGATTGTCTTCTTTAAAGATTGATGGCAAATACCACACTTGAAAAGTTGTAGCAAGCCTTAAGCTGGGAAAAGCCAGCCCTGGTTGTGAGCTGTGCCCAGACAGGATAGAATTTAGTATCTCATCTCCTTTAAAAGAATTTGCCTGTTTCGTAGTGAAGAAAGATCATCAATTGTCTGTTTATTCCTGCACCTGGTCTAACTGTTAACTGGGATGATGTGCAAGCGATGATTAATTATTTGCATTTGTTTCAGTTTTAAGGTTTCTGCAAGCGGCAGCGAGAAAGAGGGACTTTGTGAGCTGGTCTTCTGCCATGGGTTGTCATTCATGTGGTTGACAACTCCATTTCTCTAGAAGGCCATATAATAATGTATTTCCAAATAAAAAGTCAGTTAAGGGGACATGCATCACTTTGAGAGCTTGTTCAAAGTCAGTGTCAGGCGTGTAATTCAAAAGCGCTTCAAAGCAGGGCTCCTGAGAGAAGGATTAACAGGAGTGAAGCACAGAGAGTACTCCCTGTGTCCTTCCCAACCTAACTCTTCCTAGTGGGAGGGACATGGCTTTTTGTCTCTGTTTCAGAGACTCCAGGGTCAGTGTTACTGGCCGTGCCAGAGCACCGCTGCCTGTTGGCATGGATGTGTGCTCAGCCAGCTGGCGATGCCCTTCCTTCTGCACCACCATTTGTTGGACAGAAACGGACAGCACTGATATCACTCATGGTATTTTCACACTTGAAATGACTCTGTTAGCATGACATAAGTGTGAGGAAAGCACTGGGTGCAGACTGTGCCTGCCAACTGGTATCCCACACTCCCGTGGAAAGAAAAGGCAGCAGACGTGGTGACGTGGCTCTGTGGTGTGTAGAGTCGATTCAACAGCAGCAGATGTTGCATCCCTGAATGACTCGTACACCTCTGCTTCAGGACCTGATCTCATTCTCGATGGTTGTCTCACTCTCTCGCTGCCACCGCTACAGCCGCCATTCAAAGGTGAAGTTTTAGGATCCTGGTACAAACTGGTGTTTTTCTATGGCCATGGGACCCTACTCACTAGCCCAGCATCTAGCCATAGTCACGTGAGTGTTTGGAGGGGTTCTCCAGTCCTTTGGCAAACGGAGGACTTTCACCTTTTCTGAATAATAAAACTGTGTGAAACTAGCACAGGTTTGTTAATTGCTCCTAAGGCTGATTGAGTCTTTAAATTAGTCTTGCCCCTTTTTGGCTTTAGACCAATGTAAAGACATTATTTCTCTTATCTGTTTTTGTGCAACAATGTCTGCTGTCCTGGGTTTCAATCTGGGTGGATCCTTCCACTGTTCTGTGACCAATGTGTATTTTGGTCTTGCCATGATCTTATCTAACATCTCCATCAATGCATAGCAGCCAGTGGGAGGTTTAAATCCAACTTCTCTTGATTATATTAGGAACAGGAATATATCTTAGACTGATTTGTGCCTTAAGTGGAATGCTGTTTTCTGAAATTCTTGTCACTTTGGGTCCAGGCTCATACTGCCTGTCAGGGTTTCTGGGCAGAAGACTTCACAGTTGCTGTATGCTATCCCCAAACCAAAAATGTCTGACAACTGCAGACAAGAGGATCAAAGTGCTGTCAGTGAAACTACAGGTTGTTTGCACCTTGAGATAGCTGGTAAACGAAAATTGCTTTCCAATATCTCAGAGAGAAGTGTTATAAACTACTAGCTAAAAGCTTTCTGCCTGGTAGCATTAATTTCCTATTCATTTCATTAAAGGAAGATTTTTGGAGAAACTTGTGAATTACAACACTCTCCTAGCAGAATAATAGCTTCAGGAAAAACATGTAATAGCTCTCCTTAATCAAAATAAGGGCAAGTTGTTGCTTATCCAGCTGAAGAGCTGGGGATTGCTAAAGCTTGATTTCACATTTCTCATTAAGCAATCGTACTTTTTTTAAAACTGTTTTAAGAGAAACATGGGTCTATTTCAGTAAAAAATGTGCCTATTTGGTTATTTGTTTTTTCTGAACATGTTTATCCTACTGTTTCCCTTTTTATTCCTATTCCAGTCTCCCTGTGTCCATGTTCTTCCTTGACTGTGACATGTCAGCCTGAAAGAAGCAACCCCAAACTGTTGGATAAAACAGAATTCTGTCCCTGTGGGATAATGTAGCAGATATTATCATTAGATAAAAGCTCATGATTAGCTTTCCTACCGGAGCTGAATGATTCTTGTCTCAGTCATGTAATAGATCAGGTGGGAGTTTCTGCAGGCGCTTGCGCTGTGATGCTCAAGATCAGCTCACACTGACTCTACACATGTAAATAATTAACACAAGACGGAAGGAGATCCAGAATTAAACCACTGAATCTAGTGGGGCTTTTCAGAGAGAGGTGGATGCAAACTGGCTGGAGATAGCTAGGACTGCGATCTTAAAAAATGTTTAGATACCAAGTCTAGAGCCTCATGGATGTTTAGAAAACAGAGTTCCTTTAAATTACTGTGCCAAAATTTGCTGTTTTTTTTTTTTTTCTGGGGTACCATTTTCCTGCTTAGTTTGCCCTATGTCTGTCTTTAATTGGGTGTTAGACAGTTTGTACTGTGGAGTTGTGAATCCTCTTGCATTATCCTTTTTTTAACAGTTTTATTCTGTGTTCCTCCAGCCTGTAGATTTAATTAAGCCTCAGAACTTGTTTACCACAAAAGGTTATATTTTCATTATAGATAATTAAAGCAAAGAGAATTTAAATAAAATAGAATACATAAATTTTTGAAATAGCACAACAATTTAGTAGCTCTAAACCCTTGCTTTTTGCTTGTGTACTTGTGAGGAGTGGCAGCACACTATGGCGTATCTTTGTACTTCCCAAAATCTAGGTGCTTGTGCTCTTTCCTGAAAGACCAAGACAGTAAAGCTGGGGACTATTAGGTTTTTAGGGTATGTACTGTTTTGGATTTCTCAGAAGTGCAGGTGGTTTGCATTGGTAAATCAGTGGTGTGATAGCTGGGTGGAGGCAGCAAGAGTTCTGTGGACATGGGGCAGGACCCGGTGGTGTGGCTTGTGGACTGTCCTGACTGCTGGCTTTTCCCTTAAAGAATCCATCAGCACTTCCAGCCTGTCTGTGTAGGCTCCCCTGCAAAAGGACAGACTAACAGCCCCCTCTGTTTGGACGAAACGAAAGCTGAAAAGCCTATTCAGACTGATGTGTACCTTTGAGTTGGCTTCCTTGCTCTGTGCAAGAAATGTATTTACAGATCGTAGTGTCGCAGGGAGGTAGAGCACAGAGCTGAGGCTTATCCATGCCGTGGAGAGGGCAGGAAATGTGTGATTAGTGCTGCAACAAAATTGTACTTTTCAGTGCAAATGGCTGACTTTACTAATAGTGGCGATGCACATGGGGAGGAGCACAACGAAGAAATAATTGAGGAAACCATGAGGAGCAATAATGTTCCTCAGAAATAGCTTGCTTTTTATTTTTTTCTTAGATATATGAAATGTGGCATGCAGTGCTCTTGCCTATATTGCATTCTCCATCTGGTTGGTTACTGAAAGCTCAGATTCTCCTGGGTTTTTCTGAGTTATTTACTTTAATATTCTGCCCTTTATAGAAAAGATTATCTTACAAACTGGATTCTCCATACCGGACAGATTTTTACGGTTTAATCCTGTTTTTGTTATCTAATTCTATTTTTTCCTTTGTATTTAATATCATTTCCCCTGACACACATACATAAACACACTCAGGATTTCATGTCATATTTTTTCTGTACTAGTGTCTCATGCAGAGATTCTTTTCTTACCACACTTGATTGAGAAATAGCTCTTATGGGATTCAGAGAATTGTTCTGTACCTCCAGCTTAGGAACCAAGAAATCCTTGTGAGCCTTGTTCCCTTTAAATAGAGACTACAGCCAAAGCCCAATTAATACAGAGGGCATCCTTCCACTGATTTCAGTTATCTCTTGGTTGGGCTGTCTGTCTTTCATGCTTCATTATCCTTATCACTGAGCATATCATAATACATATATTTATCCTACTACATGCCTGCAAGAGATAGTCCTTCCACTTTATTGATGGGTATTTGAAGTACAGCGAGATGAAGTGCTTGATCTGGTAAGAGACTGAATTCAGCTATTGAAGCCTGGGTTTAGATAAATTTCAGTGCATTGTCACCAAAAGGCCCTTTCAAGTGGCTGTAGGTGCTGGTGGAATGCACGTATCCGTTATGCAGACGATGTGGTTCATGTGAAGTACTGTGGAAAGAGTTCTGGGGGCACAGCTTGGGATCCAGGACTAGCCATCCTTCTGCCATGACGGCTGTAAGTGAGAACAGCAAATCTGATTTCTCTCTCTCCTGGGTACACACTCACCTTGTGCTCTGTGGCACCTGTGCAGTGAGAATAAAATCGACCCTGCACAGAATATTGTTTGGTGGCTGTAGGACTCTACTGACAGAGTGTGGACTGGAGTTACCTGGAACTGAGCCAGGACAGTGAATTGTCAGATATGTATTGCTCTACTTTGTTCCTGTGAGATTTATGGCAAGTCATTGGCTCTTCGCAAGAGAGTTCGGGGTTGGAAAGCTCTAATCTGGCAATTGTGAGGTAGGGTTGTTTTTTTTTTCTCTTATCTGGAAGGTGATTAATTGGTCTCCATAAAGGCTGGTGACAGTATGCCTTGGGTTGCACTGGGGGGTATGCTTAGGATGGGAGGAAGAACATCTTTCTAACCAAAGCCAAAGCAGAACAGCTGGAGTTGGCTCTGGGACCATGCCAGGGGCTCTCCTTGTTATTCCTCTATCCCACCCATTTTGCGTACTGGAGCAGCACTGCATTATTCAGTGAAATACGGGTCTCTTCTGGTTTACCTATTTAATTTTATGCAAGAATTTTTTTTGTTGTTGTTTACTTTATAAGACAACTGTGTAAAGGTCCCGTAGTGCCTTAAGCAAATAGCTGTGAGATTTAAAGCAGAAAGCTTAGGACTGTGTTTAGGCTTCCCATTAGACTGAAAGGGGCTTAGATTTCCACTGATTGACCACTGAACTCTCCCTTCCTCCCTCCCCCTGCACCAACTCCACTTCTCTGGCCCAGATCAATGTCAGTAGTTAAATGGATCGGTTATTTGAAAGCTGTCTGTTGACCTTTCCTTCATGATTGATTGCATGAAAAGTGCACAGGAGTGTGGCTTCCAGCTAGGCAAGTAGTCACTGCTGACGGCTCTCTTTCACCACTCCCCATAGCCCACTAGGATTTCCCACAGAGGAATAAGCTGTCTGTGAAGATGCCAGACCAGAGAGTGCTCTCAAGTAACCATAATGAAGCTGAAAGCCAGCTCTAGTCTTCCTCAATGGCCGTGAGGAATTATTTATGAAGAGGAGACCAGGGCTGAGTGGTTTACTGGTCTTCAAAACACTTCCTGACCGGAGGTCTGGAATTGGAGAACCACAAGAGCCCTGGGTGACAGTTACCTATGGGTGTTGGCAGGTGTCCTACCAAAGCTGAGGGAAGAGGACAAAAGCAGGGCCATCTGACTCTCTCTGGTGCACACACCAGCACGCGCTTGCCACCTCACTTGCTCATCATCTCGCACACGTGCTGTCCTAGCCTGGAGAAATAATTAACTTTTCTGTCTTTCAATATGTATTTGAAACACAAAAACAGCCTGCAGGAGCAGATGCGTTGAATTAGTCTTTGTGCAACTCTTCTTTCTTATGCTTTCCCATTCTAAAACTAATGTTGTCAGAGCTTTAATTTGGTTTAAATCTCCTGTAACCAATTCCATGCTAACAGGTTTTGATTTCTGGCATGTGGAACATTTTAGTTACTCCCAATTGTTAGCATTATGAATAATGAACCCACCTTTTAACTCTTAAAATAAAGTTTGACAGTGCAGTAAGTGACATTCTGTTTGCACAAAAGCAGAGAATACAAATTACCCTAAATCAGGTAATGGGAAGCTGATGTACGATGATTATGTTGTTTCATCACCCAGTTTTTAGTAGGTTGTGCAGGATTGGTAATTCACTGCGTGATCACCCTTTTAAATCACTTCCTTAATAAACATGTAACAACACTAGCCTGATGTAGGGCACAGCGTGACTCTATGCTTAATCTATATTTTACAAACCAGCGATACACTGCGAGTAATGAAAAGGTTTGTAATGTCAGTGCTTGATTCCGACTATCAGGGAATTGCTGTCTGTAGAGTGTAGGGTGACATGGACAGCTGGGGAGGAGGATGGAGCAGCTTGAGAATTGGAGTTTCTGCTGATAAATATCATGTGCTGTTGCCGAGGCTGTGTGAAGGCTATTGTAACCTAGGTTAATGGTGGATGCCAGGCAGTTTGGCAATTGGAACAATGGGTGGGGGCATTTGATGGCAGCAGTTTGCCATCAGCTACATTCTCTCTTGCCTGTCAGCACTCTTTAGCTCTGGCACTGCAGGGTGGTCCTCCTAAAGGGTCAGCCTTAACCCTGAGAAAAGGGTTTGTGGAAGAGCTCTGAAAGGCATGAACTGGGAGGGAGGACTGAGTGAGTCCACTGGAGGCTGAAAAGGGCTTGGGAGCCTTTGAGATTTCTTTTTTTGGTGCAAGATAATTTAAAATTATTCCTTGTACTGGAGGGGAGAGGGCCAGAATGAGAAGAGACAGAAGAAAAACAAAATATTAAAAAAAAAAAAAGTTGACAGTCACCTTGCTTGCAAACCCTGTTTGAACCTAGTACATGCTCAGTCTGCAGAGCTGCATGTTTACTTGCCCTGCTGACTCATCTGGAGTAACTCCATGCACAACACTTATTTTGCTTAGGATGGCTTGGTGGGACGATAGGAGTGTTAGACAAAGCAAATCCATGATATTTAAGAAGTATTTCTGTAGTTAAAATTAGCAGGGGAGTTGGTGTGTGTTAGAAAGGAGAATGCCATTTACTGGACTCACTTATTCTGGTAAAGATGGAGTGATCCAGCAGAAAGTTATAGTTAGGCCTTGAGGATGTGGGCAGCACACTGGATGCTATGAACTGAGAGGCTGGACTCAGGTAACACGTGTTGCAGAACTGGCTGTGGGAGTGAACCTCCCTCTTTACAGCAAGCCTTCAGGTGTTGCTCTCTTTCTTGTATTGTTTTTAAAGGACTTTTCTGAAATTAAAAGTGAAAACAGTAGGTACATTCTTCTATTGTAAAGATGGGATGAGAACCTTTAATAGGGCTAGGAACAACAGACCTATCAAAGATGACATTTACAATTACAGAGCTGTTCACGAGAGAGTTAATTGCTCAGGAGTAGCCAGCACCCATTGATTTGGGTGCTTGGGCATAACGGAGTCGAGTCTCCAGTCTGTCAGGTTTGTGCTCACTCTTCTCTTCCTCCCTTCTCTGAGGATCTTTTCACTGCCAAAGCGGAGAACAATGACAAAGCTGAGAACAATGATGACAAAGCTGAGAACAATGATGACTCTCTGCAACAAGTGCTGGGGCAAATCCTTATCCCAAGCCCAGTGTCCTTGCATGGTCCTTCAGACCCAGTGCTAGAGGGAGTCCTTTTATCTCCTACTGATCTCGCCAGGGACGACTTCTGAGCACACATTTCCGGCTCGGGGAAGCAATTACCTGGGGTCACTGCAGTGCTTTGTTGGTCGGGAATTACTCCTGAGCAGAGGATTCAGTTCCTGAGTCTCACCATGTGTCCAATAGCAGCACCTTACCTTTCAATAAAACTAGGGTTGATGAAGATTTGTTTTGCTAACTGAGCAGAAATGAAGGGAATGCAAAGTTTCCCCTGCTCATGCCTTCTTTCCATGCAGCACAGCTTCTTTTAGCTCTCCTTCACCCCGGCCCTGGGTGTCTGACTGTTCCCAGTGTCATGATGCTCTGCACCCACATTTCCACAAGAGAGTCCATCCATCCTTTTGCTGGCATCCTGACACAGCTACCTGACTTCTGATAGACTGGGAAGTGAAATGCTTTCCCTGACAGTGCAAGAATGACAGCAGATTTTGAAAACAACCCTTTCATTGCTCATGGAAATCTGGGCTTCAGATTTCAGCAGTTTTATTTCCCAGAAGGGCCTTTCCCTGTAGGTAGGCAGAGAGCAGTAAGTTGATGGAAGACACACAGGAGATATTTAACTCCCTGCCAGCTTACTATGATGGTCTGCACCACTGTGCTACCCTGAGAAAAAAAAGGGGAAAAATATCAGGCAATCCGGTTTATTTTCATTTAGAGGAAGAAATGGAGACATTTTGAGAGATTAAGTGATATGCCTAAGGGTGGGCAGGGGGTCTGACCAGAGCTCAGACCTGAATTTACTGTTGCCAGGTCATGTAACTCGAGCTCAAGACTTTTTCTAACCTTTGAATAAAGCGTCTTTAAAGCCAAGCAGTAACAGTTTTTTCTGGCATGGCTTCTTTCACATCATTCTAGTAAACCAGAGGATATTGGAAAGTGTAAGAATAAAACTGGGTCACAATATCCTGCCTTTTCCTGAAGTCTCATAGTGATTTTTGGGAACATAATTTTTATTTTATTGTGGTTAAAAAGCAGCACCTGCAGAGGGTTTATTTCTTTGCAAATGCCAAATCTAATGTTTCAAAGAAAGCTCAAGATGAAATGAAAAAGAGAGCAGAAGGGTAGGTAGCTGTCATTAGCCTTAAGATTGTTTATGAAAACCCGAGATGACCTACAGCTTTAAATGACATTGATTGGCGTACTTTAACTTTGTACTAATGGACTAATGACTTGCAAAGCTCTGAACATTCAAAGAGAAAGAAAAAACCCGTGGCATCTGTGAAAGATGTTGATTACAATCTGTGGTATTCAGCTGACTTTTCCAATAAGTGTTAAATATGCAGGGCACTGCAAAGAATTGTAGTTGTTGCTGTTTAAAAGAAAAAAAAAATCATTCCTCAAATAACAAAGTCTTTTGTTTTTAGTGCCAGGAATGCCGCACTGAAAGTGAATAGCTTCACCTGTAGCCTCTCGACTAGAGGCAAACCTTGCTGCAATTCAGCAGCCCACAGTGACTGAGCAATCCCTCTAAATCTTGAGTCTTAAGGGAGGAGTACTGAGGGAATAAAACAAAAATAAAAAATTATAATTAAAAAAAAAAATTGTAGAAACCCCTTCTTCCTCCTGCTGCAGAATGCAAGTCAGCTACCTTTGATTCTTGTTTTCCTCCCTTAACTCAGTTGGATGCTTGAGATAAACGGGAGGATAGGATTTGCGTTAAATTTCCAATGTAGTGGTTACTGTTTCTTCTTCTGCTCCTTTTATTGTCCTGAGTAAAATGTGCCACTACAACAATCCTTTTGAGACATGAAATACTGCTGAAAGGTCACTGTTTAGAGCACAGCCAATATAGCACGAGACACTGCTAATCTATCAGTTCTGTGATGAATATGTTGACAAGGAGCTGAATTTTAATAATTAATCATGATAAAACTAAGGCAAGTTAATAATTTAGAGTCTGATAATGGAGAGTGGTGTGACTCCTTGAGTAGGCAGTTTCTGTTAAGTTTCACCTCTGTTAATTTTAACCAAAAGGAGCACTGTCACTTTTAATTATAAGCAAGAAGCTCTTGGAGCTGTACAGATGTCACAGAGGAGGTCAGCTCCAGAACATGCTAACAGCTCCGAGAGAATTTGGGGAGCGCATACAAACCACTCAACATGGCTAGTTCCTCAAGCTGTATGTTTGCTTTACCATAACAGTATGCTAACAGAGAACAAGTAAGCAAAATGGTAAAAAGTGACTAGATAGAAAGCAGATATTTGTCATCCCAAATATGTCAATCATGAATGATCAGTGTGAAGCCCTGAGCTTACTAGCAGTGGCAGCAGAATTGTTATCATCTCTGATGGAACCATTTATATGCATCTTTTCACCAAAATGTTCTCATGACCTGTCCATCATTGCAATGTCCTCCTCTGAAAACATTCTGGGTTCCTCAAGACGTGAGATGTAGGTACTCGCGCTTTTGTTTCCCTCTCCAAAAACTTTGTACTTTTTTATTTAAATAGCCCATGTCAAGAGAAAGAGGGTAAGCAACAGCATGAGATATTTCTCCAAGCTCTGCAAAAATCAGTAGCAGGGTTTTAGAGGACATAATGATATTCTGGGGAGGGAAGGATGCGTGTGGTAAAGGAAGGGTTCATGCACCCTGACCCTGCAGCCCTACTCCATGCTACCCCGGCAGCCACAGTGGGAAGGCTGTGGTGCTGCTAGTGGTGGAAGCCCACTAGAACCAGGGAAGGAGGGAGATCTAGGGTACATAAGACAGGAATTCAAAGGAATTCAGGCCTTCAGCAAGCCTCAGGAATTCTGCTGTTGAGGGAATATCCCAACTGGTAAGTACATCTTGCTTTCTTAAGGCTGAATAAGCTGGTTTGAGACACTACAGCATGTGCTCCATGTAAGATTGCCAGCGTGGCATTAGATGCTGCAGTGCCTGAGCATTAACTTGTGTTTCCTGCTGCTTATGGTAGGAAATTCTTGGGATGCTGGGACTACTGAGGTACCTATTCACTTATCAGAAACATTTGGCAGGTTTCTAAGGGCAGCCACTGTAGCTGCAATGTTATTTTAATAATTTTACAAAGCTCTTTGATAAACAGACATTGACATTTCTGTTCTCTTCACCCTTGTGGCAGTCAGAGTTGGCTAGTGGGGAGGAAACACCTCACATAGCATGGCTCAGGTTACACAAATCAGATGATTTAACAGACTTTTGAATGTTCACTGTTTAAATAGCTGCTTTTGTTCCAGTCTTGGCCGAGTTTCCAGAGGGCTGCCGTTCTCCTCTTTACTGTCTTGTTCGCAAAAGCTAGCTGTTCATGTTAAAGACGCATTGGCATGGTTTTAAAAAGAAGAAATAATAAAGCAGGGCACTAAGTAGTTAAAGTATTTGGTGTGTAATATTCAGAGTTACTTTACTTGGCCTCAGCACTGTATCAATGGCAAAAAAATTAACACCAAAAAAATGCATGCAAAGAACGTTTGCTTCTGAGAAGTGCTCCGAGCAGTACCCACTTGCCACTCTTACATCTCTGAGTGTGTGATCTTGTCACCGTTAGTTGTTTGTTTTGGCCTGACTCCAAGGGATTCGTACTACAGGCTGTTTTGTCACTACAGTTGACATAACTCACAGTTTTTCTCTTTGGTTTTTCACTAGAGAGAATCATATTTGTTGTACTGCACAGAATAACTCCATCTCACTGTAGTTTCATGGCATGTTGTGTTGATGTGTGATGAAGGCATGTCCTGTCATGATTTTATGTCGTTATATGACAAGACACCTTCCCCATAAATTAACACATTTTGGGTAAGTTGCAGCATTAGGTCAAGTTAGTCCACTGCAAAGTTTCAGGAGTCCAGGAGACACAAACTAGTTCAGAACAGTAACAAAACTTTAGACTAACTTTGTGGCATGTGATATACTCCTCATAAAATTAAGATTGTCCCATGAACTTCTTTGGAGACTATCTTTGCATCCTGTCTCAGTCTAAGGCTGTAATTAAAATTGTTCCTGAATTGTCTAGCAAGCGCAGGTGATGAAGTACTTGCGATTTAGATCTCCATTCCTCAAAAAGCAAGATTCACATATATCTGCACATATATCTGTCTCATTTCCAGTTTACTTGAATGAAAGGGGTCCCCAAATGTCTGTATTTCTTACTCCCTAAGTCCATTACATGGCAGTGTGGTGTACTGTAGCAAACGTATGGATATTTGTAAGAATGGCAGCATTCAGTGCACCATTGGAATCCCTGATCCATAAATTGTTACATTTGTGTGTAGCAGCCCTGCTGCATAAAGCATGGCACTAAAGGTATGGACAGAGAATGTTACCTGGCAGGGAGAACAGAAATATGTGTGTTTTATAGTAAATCAGAATTAATCGCCCATGTTCTCAATAAAATGTGCCAACATCTCTGAAGTTGTAGGTGAACTGTTTGCAATTATAAACAAATGTCTACATGAAAGGGCCAGATCTGCTTCAGATGCCCTGAGAAGCCCAGTTACTTAGCACCAGACATGAGAGCTATGTCTATATCTCAGGGGTCACCAAGTTCGTCCCCTTATGTTAATGCTATCACCTACTGCCTTGAGGTAATTGCATATGTCATTACTTGATTACTGTAGAATTTTTATTATAATTCACTCCTCTCTAAATTCCAGCTCAAATTAGACTGCATATCAGATAACCTTTGTATTTGTTATATCTACAGAAAGAAATAGTGGCGTCACATTTTTATGTGTGATGGTTTGTGTCAGCAGTCATCAGCTTTCCTGCTGTAGCCTGGAGAAAGGATAATTTTGCTTTCTCTCTTAAAAACTCATGCTTTTACGTTAATTTCACATATATACATGCAGAAGGTTTTTGAGAATCTTACCTTTTTAAAATGTTGAGTATTTTTTGTAGATGATAGAAATGAACTGAAAGTATAAAACTACCAGTTCTCCCCCCTGTAAGTTTTCCTTCTTGCCAGTCACCCGACAGCATATAAAACTTCGGGGTTTTTTTTGTTTGTTTGTTTTTTTTTTTTTAATCTGGCTTTGTTCTGACTACATAACATCAATAGCTACTTACATCTTCAATGCAATCCATGGACAAGAAGACACATCCAGTCTATCTTGTTCATGATTTATTGTAGAAGGATTAGCTATTAGGTGTTGTTTTCAGGCCAGCAGAAAGTCCTTTCACCTTAAGTCTTTGTATCTAGTAAATAATTTTTCTCAAGTCATTCAGCTAGTAGAAGTTAATATTGCTGCTTGCATTTTGGCTTCCATTACATTTTAAACAACGGACATCACATTCATTCCTTCCCTAAACAAATGGTGCAATGAAGTAACCTGTTCTACATGACTTAAACAAAAGTAATGACAAGGGAGTTTAGCATTTAGGAGCTGACAAGCTTGCTTTAGGATTGAGATGAATCACAGCCACTGGGTTTATGTGATAATGTTACTTCTTCTCTGCCTGCTGCACTGATCTGCAGCTCAGAGGTGATGCTTGGGGCGACCTCATCCTTTGGGTGCCCTGTGACTCATTCACGTCTTCCTCTATCCAAGGTGGAAGCCTTCCATTATCCGCCTGTGAAATGAATCCTGAGAGAAAACCAGAAAGGGCCCAATCTCGCAAAGTGCTAAGCAGACCCCGAAGCCTTACATTCCCTCAGCTCCCCAGTGATTAAGGTGCTCAAGTTTGTTCATTCTGCATTACGCATGACAGCAGTGGAGAATGTCAAGTGCTCATTTCTGGTTTACTTTTTTCTGTCCTCTAGTTGATCCCTCATTTTTGTTTGGATGCAGCTGCAGGGCTGATGCACTGTATCAGTAAAAAGTAAAACCTGTTATATGAATCACCTAAAGAAAATATCAGTAAATTCCTCATGGGTTTTTATCTGTTTTAAATTACTTTCATATGACTGAAGTTATGTGCTGAGCTAAGAAGAAAAGAAAGAAAGTTGACAGTACCTCTCGCCATTTTAAGATATCTTGTGGAGAGTTTAATGCTTCTTTTGCAATCTTTGGGAGACTTCTGCTTGGGCTGATCATAAGAGAACAGTGAAGTAAAGACCCTGTAACCAGCAGTGCAAAGAAGTCAGGGTTTTCTTCCTGTGGGCTCAGAACTTTTTTGGTGTAAGTGCCTTTATCTCACTGGTGGTCACAGGTTACTCCTGAAATAAACTACACTTGGTGAAGTCTAAAGATGTGCTGCCAGTATATTAGTTTTAAGAGAGATAAATATTCTTGGGGTTTTGTTTGCCTGTATTTTACAAAGGTTTTTTAGTTTTAATTTTTAAAGAAAGTGGCAGGGCAAGAAGTGTTTCCATATGCTGCAGCATGGAACTGAAAAGTAAAACTTGTTACTGGTGAATTACTATCATTTGCTGTTTATACTAGAGTATTCAACATGCTGTGGGATCTACCCAGGATGGCATGATTCCTTCACTGCAGAGCTCCCCAGATCAGTATAGGCACAGAGAAGAAGACAGGCTGGAGCAGATAAAGAGTGTGAAAAGGAAAGTCAACTCTGCTTGCTGTAATATGGCACAATTGTTTAAGGGTATTTCATGGGTAATGAAGCTAAACAGCTTAGTTTCATTATCCAAGCTGAGATAAATGCATGGGGAATACATTTCAATACATCAACTAAGCCTCCATGTGATTTAAGTCTCCAGTCAAGTCACGGTCTGTTCAACACAACACCACATTTGTAGGAGTTGGAGTTTTAGACACAATTAAAACTTCAGTTCCCAAAGGTATGTGAAAACTAAATTTTTGTAAAGGATTTAGTGATTGCACAAATAAAGATGTTTCCTTGACTGATTAGTTTGGGATCACTGTATGTCCCATCCCGCATAGGGTACAGGGCTTGGGCAGTCTCACTGTGTGCAGAGCTCCGACGGGAGAGGAGGAAGCAAACTGGAGGGTTGCTGTAGTTGTGGGGTTGGCAGCACTGGGCAGCTGGCTTCTGGATCTTGATCTTGGTAAAAGGGTAAAACCAAGAATATTTTCTGTCCTGTTGCATGGAGAAAGGCCTTGTCCCTCTGAGAGTGTCCTGAATATGTGTCTTAGGGAATTTTAACTTAACAGCATATCTTATGCAGTGTAAACCAGATTGCTTAGAATTTCTTTAAGCTACAATCATCTTAGAACAATTTTAAAAAAACGGGTAAGAAGTCTAGGATGACACGAAGACAGTAGAGCCCTTGGCTGGCCTCTGCCTGCCTCTTTCCAGCAGAGTTCTTGTCAAGGATTTAGCCTGTGGTATTTGTCTTGATGATGTCCCTTTACATGCCTTATTCTCTTCAACCCCAATTACTCCCTCCAAAGTATCATTTCTGTTTCCTCTTATGCAGTGCATGTACTGAGGGAACAGGAAAGGTTCAGTAAATCAAACTCGAAGTCACTGAGGAAACAGAGATCCATGAAAGCAAGATTCAGCTTCACTTGCTTGATAAATTATGTGATCCAGAAGGTAAAACTTTCTGGTTTGAGTTCTTTGATAACCTCACATTAATTGCTGCTCCTTGCTAAGCACTGTGCTGTTCTTCAAGCAGTAGGTGGAAAACAGACATGTGTAAGAGGTACAGGAGCCACCAGAAGGCTGGCTCATCTGCCTGGCTCATTTGCTCACATGCACTCCTATGATCTCAAAAATCTGCTGCGACTCCGCACTCTGAGGAAAAACCCTAATATGCAAAACAAACATGATGCTGGCGATGCAACATTAAGCAACTGATGATGTTAAGAAATGTACTAATACTTGTTTGAGGCCGTCTGGTCTGGTTAAACCCTCCTGAGCCTCTTTAATAGATGAATACTGTGTATTACCCAATGAAGTGCTTTAGGATAAAAGTCTTCCTCTTATTGTTGCTACATTCACTGAAATTAATATTTTCTGATTTACATTCCCCCTGCCTCTCTTGTCTTCATATGTATGCATTTATGTGCTCCATATATATAGATTGGAAAGATAATTTTTTATATCTTCTCTCTTGGGAAAATAATTTTCCCTGAAGATATCTGGCTTTCCCTAATGTGGGCTAGTGGCGGTGACTTAATGAATTTTAGCTTCTTTCCATAAGAACTTTCACCAGAAATACTTCACTAATAGGATAGTACTGAATATAAGTGGAATATAAATGTTGCACAGTTGAAGGGGCAGAATTACAGAAATGTCAGTTATTCCAAACTGTTTTGGGATGACTGGATTCATTTGAAACAGAACTTCATTGCAGAGAAACAGCCTGGGGGTGGATTGATCTTGTTTACCTACTGCTATGTTTCTTCCACAGTTGTTTGTGCAGAAATTTGCCCATGCAGGACTATATGCAGTGGGCAGAAGGTTGGTTTGTTTTAGACCGTTTGACTGATTTTCTTTAGAGTATCTGGTTTGTCAAAAAGAAGAAAGGAAAAAAAAAAAAGAAAAAAGGAAGTGTTGCACTGTTCCTTAAGCTTTAAAAAGGAAAATCACGATTTTTTTAAGCCTTAAAATGTTTCAATGCTTTCATCTTCCTGCAGTGTCCCAGTGCAACTGTTGCATTACGCAAAAGAAATACTTGGTATTTTTCATTCCTAAATTGTAGAGGTGTCCAAAGCACCCAGTGTAAGCAGTAACATCCATACTGGCATGCTGTGGTGCTGTTTCTCTGTCAGGTTTGTTATTTCCCGCATTCTGCTGAAAGAATGTCAAAATGGTGCTGCCATACAGGTTCCAGCATCAAAGAGTACTTCCCTCACCCACACACCCTGCTGGGGGCCTTGGGGTAAAAGGGAAGAGAATATGAGTTTCCCTGTGACAGCATTATTCATAATGATTTATTCTTTCCATTACTGTGGTTCTTAGAGGCCACATGTAAAGATCAGGGCTTAATTGCACTTGCAGTCATGAGGTAGAAAAAACCGAGCATCACCCTGAAGACACTTGTTAATAAAAAAAAACCCGTGCTGGTTGCAAGTCAGACAGGTGTGTGAAGTGGAAACAGGGGAGGGAAGGTACAAGAAAGAACAGAGGAGCAAGTTTGCTGCATAGTAAAATGTGTACAGAAACTGAAGCAAAGTGTACTTTGCTCGAGTGTCAGGCACTGAAATAAATCTCACCAGCCTCTGAAGAAGTGTCAAGACTGAGGCAGAGTGGCTGGACCTCATGCTTGCTGAGAGAATTAACAAGCCTTGCAATAAACCCCTGGGTAATAATGGCTCTGAAGAGTTACATTTGCTTTGGAATTTACTTTTATAAAAGCATGAAAAATTATGTGTAAACAAGATCTATAACCACCTATATGGAAGTAAAGATTTTTAGTACCTCTGAGAATGAAGGACTGTGTTCTGTATGCTCCAGCAGAACAGAACTTGTATTAGAGCTGCAGGATGAGAGCTCAGTGAGTAATTCAATATTGGTTATTTCATAAGCTTTGTCTTTGGTGAACATAAAATATGATTTTCTTGAATCAATCTATTATATGACCTTTTTTTCCTTTTATTTTTTCCTTCCAATATGCTTCTGCCACACTTACTCTTAGCATTTCCTGGGTCACCCAGATGCCAGAGCAGAGGATGTGGCTGGGATGTGGGAGCATTCCCAGCCTGGGTCAGGGAGGGACCAGCCCTCTGCATTGTCTCAGGAGAGCTTGCCCTCACCACCTTGCTCTGCCCTTCTCTTGTGCGAGGACCCACAGAACTGAGTCCCTCCTCCGCAGCTGACAACATTGCAGCTGCTTGCAGAGTCCCTGCAGCCAGCCACTGGGCTCCAGTTGCAGCAGGAGCTGGGAGGTACAGGGACAAAAAAGGAAGGGTAAATTAGGGAAGGGCAAAAGATGTTTTTTTTCTGAATCTTTCTTCTGTTTCTTTCTTCTGGGAACACTGGGGTCTGAGTTATGTTCGAGAGTAGCACGGATATAGCTGTTGCCTTCAGCAAGAACACACTGAAAAGCAAACTTGCTGGAATTACACTTTTGGTTATTGCTCCCATGAAGCAACAGCCTTGTGAACTTGGTGATAAATCAGGGCCCAAAGCCCACAGCGATTATGAGGTGAAGTACAGAAAAAACCCTGCAAAGGAAAAAGCCAAGACAATGAAGGAGGCATTGATTTGATTTTGATAGCTGCTAAACAAAATGGGCTGACAAAAAACATTAATGCCCCTTTCAGATGCCTCTGTGGGAGGTCAGCTGCCAAACAAGAGAGGAAATGGTGGGGGTGAGTTATGTGTTTGCTGTAAGACTGATGACTTCTTATGCTTGATGGAGCCAGGCTTGCTTGATAGGGGACGATCTGGCATATCAGAGAGAGAGCTGAACTCTTGCTTTCTGATGAGGAGGGACAGTGGAAGAGTGTTGCTTGCAGTGGGCTGGCAGCAGTTGGCTGTGAGGAATGCCTGAGCTGTGCAGCTGCCCTGGCAGGCTTGCTGGGATCACCTGAAGATGGGCTGTTCTTGTGCAGGGCACAGCAGTGGAGCACAGCCAGCCCCAGTGTCCAGCAGGGTGTGTGGAAGGTAGTTTTGGTGCAAGCGCTTCGCATAACAACGTCATCTTGCTGGATTTTTGTGGTGGTATTTGGTGTTTGTGGTGTGATTGCAAGATCAGCCTCTGTTCTCCGACACAGTGAAATTCAGAGATAATCGAGGTACTGCTGCTTGTGTCAAATAGCCCTAAGAATTGTGGAGTTGTGAGAAGCAAAGGAGCAGGATGCGGTGGTAGGGCAGTGTGGAGGAATCCTTCTCAGGGAGTAGTGCTTGCGGCGGGTTTACTTGTTAATCTTCCTTATTTTGGTTTTCCTTTACTCTTCCAGGATCAAAATATTCCTTTTTGGGTCTATATACATGTACAGACTTGTTCAAGACTGTAACCGAGCTCATTCCTTCTCAAAATAGTTTCCACCTTGTACATAATTTGAGACGCCATTTGTGTCATGGTTAATCTGTACAAATTTTTGCCAAATAAGTAAGATACTGTTTTGCTCAAACTCAAGTTGTTTCAGTAAGGGAGAAAGTAAGAGCAACTGCAAATCGCACATTTTTTTATTGATAAGGGGTAGTGAAGATGGCTAAAACAAGGTGCTGGCTACAGCACTGGTTCTTTATTCTGTTTTAACATCTCTGTGGCTGGCAACGCTAAAAACCCAACTAAGTGCTGCCATAATCAACAGACACAAAGTTTAATTACAATGCAATAAAGATAGCTTAGCTAGTTTTCAAGTGGTACTTAGCTGATTGGAGAAAGGAAGCCTGAAAGAATATTTTTCCCATTCATTTTCATCACATTCTTTCACTGTATGTTTTCACATTATGCACCATAGAAAATGGTTTGCAGTCTGTCTTGAGTGACAGAGCATCTTAAAACACTGTGGATTTTGATAGCAAGTCAGAGTTGGCTTGTTTACTCAAGTGTTGCCTTGTGGGCCAGAGACCCAAATTTCACGGATCCGGTACCTCCAATGGGAACTTTGTCACTACAACTCTCCTCTACTTTTAAATGCCCAATTTGCTAAATTTCATGTGAAAAAAGATAACCTACAGAAAGTTACTTGAAAAAAATTTTCTTTGACTGCAGATATCTGATGTAGAAGTCTGAAAATTACTAATAGAGGCAACTTAAATGAGATTGCTGAGTGTTTTCCTGGATATGCTACCAAATAACCTAGCTAATGACTTCTGTCTGACCAATGGGCCCTTCCTTGGCAGCCAAGTTGACCTACAGGATTTCTTTGTGATCTCCATCTTCCCTTTGCTCCCTATAACCCATTTTACCAGATTTTTCCATCTTGCCTGTGCCCACAGTGTTCCTGGGATGGTGCTGTAACCTTCCTGACATGATCTGAGTTGAGAAACAAAGCTTTAGAAGACATTAAGAGTTGATTTTTTTTTTACTCACATCACTTCCCCAATGCAGTTTGTAAAAAAACATCAAAAACTATCAGTGTATCCAGGCAATCAGTGATCTGTTTCCCCCATCCCCAGGTAACGGAGACAACACTCTTAAGCTCTGAGTGCCACTGGTGCCTACTCTAATCTCCCTCCTTTTGGCAGTTATCTTTATCCTTAACCCAGCTACCACTTGCTGGGTTATTCTCTTTTCAGTTTTCATTGCCTTCCTTAAGCATCTGATAAGCAAGCAGCTTCTGCAAGTGTACACATTTGCTGGCTTCCAGGACTTTTATTTCCATTACTTGCATCAGGACAATGCTAATGAGGTATGAAATCATGCTGACCAGGAGAGGTTTTCTAAGCAAATTCTGCTCCAAAATAATCAGGCATCTCTGCCTGATGGAGCAGTGGAAGTTGCATGGCACAAGGAGGGCCTTGGAGAGCCGTATGTTTGAAGGCTGGTGGTGACATTTCTGCTTTTCTTCCTTATATGGTTCATTACTACAGTTTGTTTGCTTTCTTAATTGCTCTCTCTGTTGCTGAGTCTCTGTGGGCTGTAATGTATGTAAGACAATGTCTTTGATTCAAAGAAAATCAAGGATTTTACTGTCTTGCTGTAGATATCAATATGTAAAATACTGTAAACTAAAAATTAAAGGAATTTACTGTATGTTGAACTAAATCCTAAGCCAGTAGTAACTTAAATCCTTTGTTCTTACTATAATTAATTATTTCATAGCAGCAGATTTGCTCTATAGCAGTGTCGTGCCTAAGGCACTTGCACAAGAGTGCACGCACCATAGCGGTTCCAGCAGAAAGGAGCTTGCTTTGTCTGAGCAGGCAGAAAGTCTGGCGAAAAGGGACTATTTTCATTCTCATTCCACAGAAGAGGTAGACTGAAAAATTAACAGACCTGCCCATAATCTCCCAGGGTCTTCATAAATGTGGTGGTGATTTAATCTCCTGATTGTGGTTTTCATCACAAATTCTGAACTAATCGATAACATGTTTATTTGCCATCCCATAATTGCAGCAGTATTTCGTTGTTAAATACCCTGCAGTGCCATTAAAAACTAGGTTATTTAAGAATTGTAACTAACATGGGCACTTGAGGCATTTCAAAAGGAAATAGTGTGTGAGCTGTTCGATATAAGTAACAATAAAGCAAAGTACTTGATTATCCAGCAATGCAAACCTGAAATCCTGCCTGAAGTACTTTAGAGAAAGCCTGACAGTGTCATACCACCATAGCACATCCTCTTCACTACTCTGTAGGGCACTGGAAAGTGGATGCAAAATGAAACAAAAGATTAAAAAGGAAAAATAGACCTGGGCTACCTTAATCTGAGGCCAAGAGCAAGAACATGCCCCCGTGTCCTCTGATGCCCTGAAACGGAGGCACAGCACAGAAGGGGAAATTCACAATGGCAAATTGCAGCTTTGAAACTCCAAATTCAGCATTAAAGAAAATTGAAACGTGGCTGAGTAGGCTGGTGGCCCACTGGAGTAATCACCTGCAGCTGTGTTTTCAAACAAAAGCTCAGATGAAAGCCACAGGGTGACCAACAAAGGGACAGAAAGCTAATTTTCCACCTACCTTTTGTTATAAATAGTGATAAACTGTGACTCCTGGTTCTAGAGGCAGAGAAGTGAATTCTGTGGCTAGAAATGATGTGTTAAGATACTTTGGGCAAAACAAAAAATGTTGTTGTGCCTCCCCAGCCCCTCCTCCCCCTAGTCAGATTAAAACACTGGTGCTGCATCAAGATCCAAAGAACTGAAGCTAACCAGCTAGGCAAAGATTGAGCCAACATAGGAAATGTCTATAGATAGTTTTCTGAATCCCAGCTATTAAAAAAAAATTGTGAACTGAGCTGACATATGGATATTGCAGCATTGTTTCTGCTTTCTGCATAGGAATGGGGCTTTTAATTGGGTTTTCAGTACATGTGCTTGCTGTTAGAATTGTGTTTGGATAAACCTGCTGGGAAGTTTGTTTTTAATGTATTGTTTTAGTAATGTTCTTGTTTTCTAACATTCTGGTAAGATCGATATTTAATGGTTTTGAAAGCACTCAAGTAATTTTATTTACAACTGTGAATGAACATTTTGGGGAACTGTTCTTTTTTAGTTGCCCTTTTTCCCATTTGGTTATCAATATGATGGAGATAAGAAGACAAATCCTGTTCATCTCCTATTGATTTTAGACTAAGTGAGCAATCAGCCCCTGTAACTCTACTCCTCCACATGCTCAAATAACATCTGTAAAAGCAGAGATGCAGTAACAGATGTGAAGGCCAGATACAGATACACTGCTTTTGCAAGGGAAGCATTTAATAGAAAAAGCAGAAATGAAGTGAGTATAGCGAGTAGTATGGGAAGGTTAACTGAACTATTTCCACTCTTGAAAATGATAGTAACTGAAAATGTAATTTTTCTTTAAACCAGTGTGGTAATTCCTCTGTCGAAAACTTGACTGGAGTGTATGAACCAATTAGTGCAAATATACTACAATATGAGGGAGCACAAGCATATTTTTTTATAATTTTACAACAATAGAAGAAGCCAAATACCCTTATATATTACATTAATGAGATAGATTGCTACTTTTAATGGAGCCTCTGTGCTCTGCACTGCACTGTATGCAGATTTGCTAGTTAATAAGCCCGAACAGTGTTTCTGTTCATGGAAAATGAATCCGAAACGTTTGTCAGATTATCTGTTTGGCATGCCTGACTGGTGTCTGGAGTGGCACTTTGCTAATGTGCTATTACTCAGTGTCATTAACCCGCAGAAGTGATTGAAAGGTGAATTTATATATGCATCATGCTGCTCAGAACAGGCGGTGCTCTGGATTAATCTGGTGCCCTGTGAAATGGTGCTGCACAGGATAAAACGAACCGAGCATCTCACAAAGTGCATATCCCTAACTCTTGGTTCCTTTTTTCACTAGAGGAGTGTCCTGTTGTGATTATGGTAAAATGCAGGCACGAAGTTGCCTGCGGGAACGTTTGTTTGTTAGCTATCTGTTCAACATCATTAGAAATCCAAAGTTTTTATAATTCCTGTGAAAAGCTTCTGATTGCTTTACCCATCAGCATTAAAACCACATAAAATATTTTGGCAGCTGCATTATACATAAATAGCTTTGAAATATTGCATTAAGAAGGGGGAGATTGGTCTGAGAAACACAGAGCTGATTTTTTTTTTCTTATTGATTAGGAAAGTGTATCTGTTTGCATGCGAGTAGATTACTTTCATCCTACAACATATTTCCTTCTCCACTGAAAATGAATAGGTCTTATTTTCTTTCTGTAAGCGAAACCATCACTGTTAGTTTGTTTAGGGTTAAATTACTGGGGTTTTTTTTTGCTTATTGTTTTGCGTGCCATGATATTTTTACAAACAATATTCATTACAAACAGTTTTTAATGAAGTATACAAGTAAAGACACAGTCTTGTCATTTGTGAAAATTTTGGAGCTGAAATGGTGTTTGCTATGACCTGTTCAGGAGTGCAACAAGATCCAAACCTATAAAACAGAATGGGTTCTTGCTTACTGAAAATGTGGAAAGATGAGGGAAGAGAAGGCAACTGTGATTCTTCTGTATCTCTCTTGATCTGTCTTCTTTCTGTTTGGTTTTGCATCAGAGTTTGAGGCTTGAAATAATTTGTTTTCAGGTTTGTTTTTTTTTTTAATTTTAGTTTTATTTTTTTATGTAGTCTTAAAATATTGGTATATTTTTCCATGTAAAAAGGAAAAAAAAATCTTAGCATTTTTGCACTGTGCTTCACAAAGGACAGAGCAGTGTGACACACCATGTGAATCAGCTTTTGACGACCACAGAGTTGGAAATGTTTTCAAAACCCCACTGAATGGGGGTTTTATTTCCTATTTTGACAGGAATTTATTTCCTATTTTATTTATTTATTTCCTATTTTGACAGCTCAGGTCTCCCACTCAGTCCGCAGACAAAATGCCCACGGCTCCAGCAAGTTTCACCCGCGTAAGTGCGCGCTGAGAGCCTGCACCCAAACAGAACTGGGAAAGAAAATAGAGGAAGGTGTAAGTGAAGACTGTGACATTAACGAGCCGTTGTGACAACGAGCACAGAGCTGATCCTAAATGAGAGATGTCAGGGTAATAAATGACTTCTGAAAGCCGTGGTGGCAGGCGCGTGCCCCGGATTGGGGCGTGGAGGTGCACGCCAGTGCCGTGCCGTGCGTGTGCTGGGACACGGCTTGTCCCACATGTCTTTAGGAAGGTGCACATTCTTACTCATTTCTCTTGTGGGAAGGATTAGTGCTGTTTCCATTTGTGAAGTTTAGACCTTTTCCAGGGACTTGAGAAATAATGGACTCGCTGTTCTTCTCAATTAGTCCTTTATTTTCTTTAATCAGATAGAGATCAGTTTTCTGTCGTCATTCCTTAATAATAAAAATGCTCTGATGAGCCTAATTGTTATAGTAATTTGACCTCAAATCCAGGAGCAGTCACCCCTGAATTTTATTGTTCAAAAAGGATAAATGCAGTGCAACCTTGAATGTCTTTCCAGTCGTTGATTAGCTATGTAGCCTAAGTACTGGGATTCTTCTGTGTGTTATTTTTGCTGTTATTGGATGGTAAAACAAAGAAAAGAAATCCCGAGGAGTTCATCTACATTGACACATTAGATTACAAGAGCTTCTCCAGGGCATTTGTTCATCATGTATAGATAAATTCAATCTCTCTCTCCTTTTCCTGTAATGGAAAGATTGCTGCAATGTGGGAGTTAATTAGCAGAGCTGTTTATGAAAAGTAAAAGGGGGGGTTGGGGGGGGCTAGGCATGGATAGATGGATGGATGGGTTGATGGATGAATAGACAGATGCTGGAATGATTTTAATTTGTCAAAAAACCCAAGTGTACAGGGGATTGCAAAATTTGGTGTTTGCCAAAATATAAATTTTTTATATTTATAAAAACAAAATACTATTTGCTGTCAGCCCTGGAAAAGCATTGTATAGTGGATATTTTTAATTTTTCTGTGTGTACATGTGTTTTTGTTAGCTGAAAACACTGTCTGGACATTGTATCATTCTACTCACTAAAGAGCAATTCCTTTCATGTCACCCAGTGGAAGCAGAACAGGCAGCACAGAAAAATGAAGGAAAAATAGCTATGAAGTTTAAGTAATGGTTAAGTAGAACCTGAACTGGTGGTGTAGTCTGTTAGTTGAATTGTTATTTCGATGAAGAAAATATGTGTTGTGATAGGTTGCATAAAGAGAAGGCAATGCTACTAATTTTGCTTTTTTTTAAGGCAAAACTGGGTCATATTTCATCACTATTTATTATTTTGTACATTACTCAAATTGGAAAAAGTTACAAACTTCAACAAATACATTTAGTTTTCTGCATTTCACTCAAATGGGTATAAGGCAGGGACCCTCTCCTATTTCTACTTTAATGACTAATTCTGATAAAAAACTAAACAGATTCAGGCACCCACAAAGGAAACATCCTTATGGACCAGCATAGTACTTTGCTGCTTGGATTTCCATTCCTCTGCTCTGATGTTTATTTCATTTTATCTGCCTTTTAAATCAAGCCATTGTTACAAAAATAAATCTAAAAATATTCAGTAGCTCCTAAAGTTAAGGAGTGAGCTCATGAAATAATTTAATCCCATTTTAACTTCATTTATGCAAATATATATTTTTAAGAGTTGGTTGAAGACTTTTCTTTAGAATACATACATATCTATAGGTTTAGATTAATCTTTGACTCAGAATTGCTTTTCGTTACAAATATAAATGTTTAAAAAATATGCAGAAGTCTTAGGAACACTACAATTATTTGTAAAACCCATTAGCAGGATCCATATAGGTAACATTCCTTTGGGCTTTAGGAGGGAAAGTGCAAGGTTCAAAGTCAGAATGCAGAAAAAATTCATTGCAAATGAGCCTGTATGCAGGGATATATGTAAACATGTCAGACAAAACACATTTTGAGACTGCACAGAAATACTTTGAAACTTGCTGTGAGATGAAATATATTTCATAGTTGCCTTATTTTGTGTTGATCTGGAAGAGACTGCCCTACGGAATATGAGACTAGCATGTTCCCCTGCCTCACAATTTTTTCATTCTGTGATGTAATGAAGAAAACAGTATGGCTGTGCTCACGTGAAAGGTGAAGTATGGCTTAGGGAGGGTGTTCAAGAGGAAAGAGGACATCTTGCCAGAATATGAACCTGCTTGTGCTGTTTGCTCCTCCATTGCCCTGACTGGCGTCTTGGACTGCTGTAGTTCTTCATGCCCTAGGCTGAGCCACACGTCACCTAGAAGCACCATCTCCCCCCCAAGCATGTCTTCTTTTGAAACAAACATCTCCCCATGGCTTGTCAACACTTCCCCTGTTCTTGCTGCTCACAGCAACATCGTTGTTTAGGGAGGCTGTGAGATGTCCAGCTGCCCATGGCCTCCTCACAAAAATGTGTCTCCCATTTATCCCATGAAGTTTTCCATTTCCGAAAGAGGCCTGCAAGATCACCATTTGGTCACAAACACACAGCATGTCTATACACTGACCATCATCAACGAATTATGCCAAGTCCTCCACATGCTTTCTATATACAAATAGTGGCAGAGAAAGTGAGAGTCTTTCTGCTGGGGTCTTGCCTCTGATAGACTTTAGCCACGTTCACAGCGAGCACTTATATGTGGGCAATGTTTTCAAACACTATCTGTTGATGTCCTTCTCATTAACAAAGAGAAGATCCTGAAAACATTTTTAAGGCAATAAGCTGGTGAAACCCACTGAGGGCAAACATCTCGCTATCGCTTGGAAAACTAAAACCGAGGTGGGGACTCGTTTCTTTGTCCACATGAGAAACCACCCATTGCTCCTTCTTGAGTGCTTGGGGGGCTCTGTGATTGTTAGATTTTAAATTTTTAATTGTTTTGTTAGCTTAACCTGCAGTTGACCCATACAGATTTCATTCAGAGTGGTGCCACTTAGTAGTAATGCATTTTCTGACACCCTGTAGAAATTATGCTGCCGGCATCGCAGTCTGGCCCATCAGCCCAGGCGGAGCTTCTGGTGGGCTCATCCCCTGCCGGGGGGAGCTTTGTACAAGGCTGCTCTTTTATTATTTAGCACCTTGTTTATGGCATCACACTTGAACCCTGGAACTTTTCAAGTCCACTTCCCAGGGGTTCAAGGGCAATTATTAACCTCTGCAATGCCAATAATCTCTAAGAAGCCAAAACTCGATAGTTCCATGTGTGCACCTGGCTGATGTGTACGAGTCATTTGCTTACTGCTCGACAACTTTGAATTAATTTAGCCCCATTTTCTGTAACTCCTTCAGACTCATCTGTGGGAGTCCCACTGGGGGCCAGACACATCCCTTTGAATGCTCTTAGGTGTGGGCATAGCCCCCAAAAGACAAAGCTTCCTTTAGCCTTGGCTCTGTCAGGATTTCACTCTTGATATTCTAATGCCATCACGTATTTAGAGTCGTTGCCTGCAGAAAGAGGTATTTAGTCCCTTTATTTCCAATGCTTGCCAACATTTGGTACCAGTTTCTTCAAGTGGAGCTTGTAACAATGTCTAAGTAAAATAGATCTGTTATGATGCAAGGAAGGTGAACCAGTCACATTACCACACTGGTGGCTGCTAACATTCACTGCTCCATGCCTTCTTGCAAACATGATCCTTTAGGAAGTCAGTCTTAATTAAAAAGCCCCAAAACACAACGAGTTACAGTTAAAGGCCTCAGCCTTTGGAACAACCAAAAGAAGGCAGGATTCAGGTTTTCTTTTAGAATGTGTGAGAAATTAGAATATTTTACATGATGAAGTAGAAAAAACAGATTCATTAAAGTTTTATTTTGAACTTGAAGTTGCAGCTCAGGAAAGCATCAGGCAAGAAAATAATAATGCCAAGAGAAGCTCGTTGATGAACAAGCAGAGTTCTTGTGGTGGCACGTCCTTCCCTGTGGCTGTCTGCAGGGGTGTGGAGAAGGGCAAGCCAGTGCATGAGCACTTGTGTCACTTGTTTTTCAGAAGGGTATCACCTTCACGAAGGCCCTGCTCAGGCCCCCAAGGGCTGTCTTTGTAGGTGACTCCTGAAAGAAAAAGGCTCTTTTAAGATACTTGAAAATGAAGCCGAGTGACTCATAAACAAACATGGGTGAAAACGCTTGAATAAAAAGCCAGTCCTGCACCTGTTTCCCTTGTATCTTTTTGCCCCATCGGTGCCATGGAGAAGGGTTTCTTTGTACTCAAGTGAGCTGGATGCAGATGGCAGCTACCTATAGTCCTGATGCAGCTGTACTCTGAGATCTTTGCATTTTGCTCGTTTTTCACACAACGGCTTAAACTCCCTCTTAGGGCAGAGGTGCTTAAACTCTCTCCTAGGTGCTGCCTGCCAGGTGGCTGCAGCAAAACACTCTTCCAAGCACGTGGGGCTGATCCAGACTTCATCTGTGCAGCTGCTCAGTCTGCCCTTCCCAGCACAATGGGAAGCTAAAAATGTAAATGGTATGGCACTGGCATGAATTTTGTCCTAAACAGAGCTGTATCTCCCTTAGCTTTGAAACTGTGGACTGTGCGTCAAAATAAAATGTGGCAAGTGGTTATGCAAATGAGGGAGGGAAAATGTGTTATTTCTTAAGTGCGAGATCTTGCAAATGGATGTCTGCATGCTGACAGAGCCCTGCCCTCACGCTGAGCTCTGAAAAGCTCTGCAAAAACAGGACAGGGCATCTCCGTTTACCGGCTTGCAAGATTAGGACTGGTATAATAAGGGGAGAAAAAAAATGTAGAGCCATTATTTGCCTTACAGAAAGTTAGTTTGGAAAAATTCTTCTGTGGATACATTATCATTGCTTCAGAACTGAGTACCCACAGGAAGACATAAAATGATTGCAGTTCCATTTTTAAAGGGATTTTAGATGTGAATTTAATCTAAGCTATCTCTTTGCATTAGGCAGATCATGAATTATCACTGATGATTACTGGAATTCTGCGTAAGCATTTGAAGTACAGTACTATGACAGTAAAATTGTGTAGGAAATGACCACAGACAAGTGGGAAGCTGCCTATCCTGCCTTCATCAAGAAGGAAAACAAAGCCCAACACATTTTAAACCTTGAAAAACAAGTTATATGGTCAGAAAATCCTTCTGGTGTCAATAATCTTCACATGCTTCTGCTGTTTATATGAACTCTCATACCCAGCATTTTTAACCTCATGACTGTATTCCTCATTCATTTGATAGCAAGTTTATTTCTCAGCTATGTAATATATATATCATAAAAATCATTAAGTAATTGAGGGGGAATCAGCTGGGAAAATAAAAATGAACGAATTCCCCATCAGGCAGCTGTTCCCCCATCCTGACAGAGCAACAAACAGGGAAAGAGAATCAGAAGTTCCCCTCCTCCGAGTAATTTGTTGGTGGTGGTTTACAAGGTAGCATTTTCACTTTGGTGACTAAAATCTCTTCTGAACAGATTTGCTGTGGCATTTCCCAGGGTCAGCTGGCAGAAAAGCTTTGCACTTGTGGTTTATGACATACGTGACTTGCACCACAGTTTTGCTAATGCTGGAGACCCAGGTTAGGTCAAGTTTCAAATAAAGAGAGATCTTGAGGGAGAGAAACAGTTTTGAGATTGATCATCAGATCCTTATACTTACTTTTTTCTTTGTGTTTTTTCCACTGCAAAAAAAAAAAGTGTTATTTTCCACTTTTCATAAATTGGAAAATAACACTGGAGTGTCTGTTTCAGTGCCCTAACATTGGATGGAGAGACACGTCTTCAGTTCTCTCTTGCTCATGGTTTGCCATGAAAAGCGAACCTCTTCTCATCAACTACAATTTTATAGTGTTTATTCTTTACATAAAATACTTAAATTTTAATTTTTTAGCTCGTGGGACTGTTTTGGGAATATAATTATTAATATTTATTCATTTAATTTTCTTTCATTAAAACTAACAGCTAACGTTTTAATTTTTAATACTACTTCTGGTGTACCTAGTACTAGAGGGAACATAAGGGTGCTCCTGGGAATCTTGTTAAATTTATAGCTGACCTATCCACTATGACTCATCAGTCTTCAGAGAAATTAGAGGTCCATTTTGGCACTCCTTTGTCTAGGTTTTTTATCTGCAGGAGGGAGGAAGAATGGGAGGGAGGTATTTAAACACTTAACAGCTCAGTAACTTCTACAGACCATGAGCAAAAAGCTCATTTCTAAGTGGTGGTCAGGCAGTGGTGAATTTGCTCCCATATGCTGAAGGAGAGAAAGGGATAGAGGATAGTCAGGTCTGTTGAGCTGGTGGTAAGTGACTGGAGAAAAAACAGTGTATGGATGAAAAGTACCAGCAGATGTTTTTTGCTTCAGACTGCCTTTTTGAGGATGAGCCTGCTAAAAAAACCCCCAAAACAACAAAACCATCAAACAACTGAATTTATGTTGAAAACCAAAGTCCTCTTTGGGCACCCAAGTTCATTAAGCACTTATTTGTTTGAACTGCTTTTGCTGGGGTTTCTTGTGACTTGCTGGCACCTCCAGAAGTTCCCCAGAGTTCCTAATGATCAGAAAAGTTTGTGCCATTGGGAATAATGTGGGAAGCAGAGACCAGAAGCAGCCATGACTCCATCCTCCTGCAGCTGGGCACTGTGGCTTGAGGCACCTCACAGTGGCCCAGCTTCAAGGATGGGTGTTTAGAAAGGGCCATGCCTTTGGAGCAGAGCTTTCCAGCCTGTGCATTCCTTTGAGTCTTGCACACAATTGAAGGTACTATGGCATTTTTCTGTGGAGTATTTCCCGGCTGAAGGCAAGGAGACACTTCAATGCACATAGTTGATGAGAGAAGCTATATTGCCAGTGAATCTTTACTTAGGCATGTCTGTGTGTGCTGGTTTGGATGAGGGGAGTTAATTTTCTTCACAGTAGCTAGTAACCGATGGGAAGTGGTGAATTAATTCCTTGTTCTGCTTTGCTTGCATGTATGGCTTTCACTTTACCTCTTAAGCTCAGGAGTGTTCTCACTTTTACCCTTCCAGTTCTCTCTTCCATCCCACCAGGGAAGAGCTATGACTGAGCGTTTGTGTGAGGCTTTTTTCCAGCTGGGCTTAAACCACAACACTGTGAAAATCATGTTTCTGGGGTTGGTTTTCTCTATTGATTGTGTCTTCACAATGTGTCAAAGGTGTCAGGAACCTGAGAGGCTCCTTTTAAGGCTTTTTTTTGCTTAACTTTCAGTTTTTAAGAGAAAAAATAGGTGTTGGTTTTTCTTTGTTGCCTTTTTTTTTTCCCCCACCTAAATAAACAACATTAACATTAACGAAAACGGATCAAGTTTCACTGGTGAATGACAAATATGTGGAAAAAACTCTAGGGAAATGTGAGGGTTTAAAACTTGTCTCTCTTAAAGAAATGGAAAATGAATCTACAGTGTGGGTATATAGGTATGTGTGTGTGTGTGTGTATATCTATATATATGATGATCAGTTTCTATATACTTGAGCATATACATTCTAGTCATATGAATGGACATGTGTGGATACAACTCACATGTTTGTTGGCAGCTTTCTGCAGTGTGTCTGCTGGCATTCAGCAAAGGTGAACAAAAACAGACACTGAATTGTTTTCCACCTTGGAGTTTCTCGTATGAATGAGGGCTCTGGTCCTGCACTGATCAGGGACAGCTTGCAGGGTAAGGTGCAGCGTGCAGTGATGTGAATGGTGACATGTGATGTGTTATCTGAATAAAAGTTGACCTTTATTCAGGTTTCAGGATCAAGCCCATATTCCAACTGTTCGTACAATGTTCTCCATGGAGTGTTTGCATGCTTCCAAATGGTCCCATAGATGGTCTGCAGATGCTTTTGTGTGACTCAGGGTCACGCAGGCAGAGGAGAGGTGTTCTGGCTTCTGCTCTTCATGTTGTTCCTATATTACACTGTCCCTCTACCTCAGGAAATGTCCAGAACCTCTCCTCTCCAGTGTTTCTTAGGATCAGTACCACACCAGAGATGTGGCCCTGCTTGTCTCAGGCCTACAGCCAGGCTGCAGAGGATGGGGAGGTTCCTCTTAGGTAATGAGTTTACACACTGGGTACAGAGCAGTTTGCGTGCTCTCTCCCTGTGCTGCCCTGGATTTTGCTGGAGAAGAGAGAATACAGTGGTGCTGGTGGACCCTTTGTATTCCATGTTAGCTTAGACAGATGGCAAGGTCAAGTTCTGTACAAAGCTATATTTAAATTACAGGCTGTGGAAATGTGAATTCTGACCTTTTTGTAAACTTTTTTCCTACTTGCTTTTATTGTTTTATTCTTCATTCACCAGTGTTCAAAAGAAAAAAAAAATCCATCAGAAGGTCTGAGACTGACATTTCCGAGTGAAACAGAGAGTGCAAAATTTCAGTTTGACCCTGGCACTGCAGCTGCTGAAATATTAATGGCATTAAATGCAGGTGAATCGGAAATGTGTGCGCAGGCCAAGGATTCCTCCAGGCGGTTTTCCTGGAGCTCTCCCGCTGCCTGCGCCGCTGCCGCCGGCGGGGCGTCTCCTCTGCTCACCCGAATGAGGAGCGACAGGGGTGATGAGGACGGCACTTACCGCAGCAGCCTTTCCTTGATAGGGAAAGCTGTCCGGCTGATCAGATTTAACAGGCAGCGCGGGCTGTTCAGCCACTGCTGGAAAACACGAGAGCCAGCGGGGGAAACAACACGCGTTCTTGCACAGCGCCAGCCGCCGCTCCAGCCCGTGACCACGTAGGCTTGGGGACACAGGTGACTGCGTTGAGGTCAGTCAGGACCTCAGGCTGGGCTGCATTATCTCCCCGGTACCAAGCTTCACCTGCGATGTTCCTACATTTGTTTTGCACGTGTATGTTGTCGTGTGGGCCGCCCCAGCACACGCTGCAGCAGCGAGGTAGGGGATCTACCCACTCTTCCTAGGAATTGCTTGCTCTGCTCAACGATTGCAGCCTGAAGTCTAGAAAATGAAACAGTTGATGAATACTAAAAAAAAAAAAAAACAACACTCTGAGCTGTCTGTCCCAAGCAGCTTACAGGGTGGTGGTGCTACATGGCTGTCAGGCACTAAGCTCCCGTAAGATTTTGCTGATGTTAGGAGGTGAAATATTTGGAAGCGGGCACTCTCGTGGCTGCCAGAACCATTTGAATTGTTAATTTCCATCGATGTCATGCCAGCTTTTTCACAGAACTGGTTAATGAGGTAAAGCAGCTATTTCAATACTGTCACATTTAGGTTAGTGGAAAATCTGCTGTGACATAAATGGACTTTTAAAAAAGCCAAAATAAAATGAAATGTCTAATGACTCCCCACTCTCATTTTTATGTACAAAATAAAATGCTAAGAAGGGGATTTGAATGCTTACATATGTGCCCAAAGCACAAGTTTCACTCCTTTCCCCTTTTAAAACCAGAATAAACCCCACGAGTTTGTTTTCAAAGTTAGCTCTCAGTCAAGTTGGTTGCCTGATTTTCATTTAACTTTTTTCCTGCTCTTTTACCCCATCATTCTTTCCTCCCCCAACTGCCACCACACACCGTCCTTGCTCACTTTCTTGCAAAGCTGCCAAGAAACTGTGCGCAAATTTAATGTATGAATAACTGCTCGGTCTCTCAGTGACCTTGAAAAAATTGCTTTGCATCATTAAAAATTCATAGAAATGAAATTTTTTTGTGAGGAGACTGGCACATGCAAAATTAGTACTTGTTGAAATGCAGCTGGAGTAATCCAACCTCGTGAACTTTCAAAATCGTAATTCTTATGAGAGCTAATTGTGGCCAGCTTACAGCTTGGATCAAGTGTTGCTGTGTGACTTCCTAAAATAATATCATGCTATGCATGATATACCTGTTAGCACGTGCAATACAAGTGCAGGTGAAGGCGGTGCATAGCTTAGCAGAGACAAAAATGTTTGAAGATTGTTAAGTGCTGATATGCTGATAAGTGTGTAAAAGGATGCAATGCCTGAGTGGGATAGTTTGGAAGCAAGTAAATGATAATTCTTTGCTGCGGTTAGTGGGCTGTGTAGAGCTCTGGGCTGCATATCCACTAAGTGACATCAGTGAGCTGTGGTGCCATGACATTCAAGTCCATGTAAAATGTGACTTCTTGAACTCTCAGAATTTAGCAGTCCATATTTTTTCCCCTTGTGTTGGCCGTCTAAACTACAAAGCTTGGTTTTGCATCTGAGGGAGTGGGGAACCATGTGTGCTAGCTGTGTTCCAGGTGTCCTTGTTTTCCTGTTATACATGAACAATGCTTTGCTGGGGAAAAAACATAATTAAATAATAACTACTGAAGTACAGCATGTAGTAGCAAAGTGCACTTTGCCTTCTTCAGCTGTGTGGCAGGATGGAGGCTTTAACAGATGTCACAGTTCAGGGAAATAAAAGCAATGCTCGTGGCACCTGAGCAGGAGGGATGCTGTCCCCACGACCCAAGCAGACCGGGTTGGTCAGCCCTGATGGAGGTAACCACTCAGGGTTTCCCAGTACTGACCAACATCCCTGTGGTCTGGCTTGCAATTTTTGCAGTTTATTCCTTGAAGGCTGCTTGTTAAAGCAGGAGAGCCCTGCAGTGTTTTGGGCGTGATCCCAATTTTGTTAATACCAACTGGACATTTTCCATCTGCTTGCTGGATTTGAGATTTGGGTTCGTTCCATCCATGGGAAAGAAAGTGATACCTTTTGTGCTTATGATCCATGGAGGCTCTTTTGCGCTGTCATTGTTTAAAAACCACAAACTTTTGGGGTGATTTCCTCTGCAATTCAGTGTGTGTCACCAGAAGTGCGATGTCCCAGGCTCTGAAGCAGAGCTGGGAGCATACAAAGGCTGCAGCTGGCAGCAGCAGTACTTTGTTGTGAGTGGCGTTTGTTTGCCTGGCTCTGAAGCATGCCTGTGAGCTCAGTGGCCGTGCTGAATACCAGTTGCAGCTCTGTCATCAGCCATGCCACGGTCCATATTGCTGTCACAACGTAATTAAAAAATCATTGCTCTCAGTACTGTTTGGCACTGTGGCTGAGCCACAGCAGTGAGCAGCTCAGATAGGATGTGTCTGAATGAAAAGAAGTTTGACTGCCCAGTGTATTTGCAGCCAAAGTCTGTGAGGATAGCAATACGTGCGTAACTTTGGGGAACAAGCTCACTCCTTTTTGATTTTCCTTTGTTCCTGGGCATTTGTTTTCCTGCCTTTGTTATAGGGCACCTTGTTTTTCTGAACACAGCCTGTTGTCTTCCCTAGTGCCTTGCTGCTGGATGCCATTAGCATATATCTGGGCCACCCCTTGTGCAGACTTGTCCCCAGGTGAAAGCCCTTGTGGACTGAGATGGAAAGAGGCTGCAATTTACTGAGTCCATTATCACCTCTGGACGTGTAGAATGATAATGGAAGTGACAGAGGTGCAGCTGAAAATTGGTTCTTAATATTTTATGTGTTAAAGCTGAGGATTGGAAATCTCACACTGCTCTTCAGGGAAAATGAAGTGTGTGTGTCTCCCCCTCCTATCTCCCCCCGCCCTCCCATCACATTCAACCTTTGGGCAGATCAGCTCTCTTTTTACACCTCCTTGTGATGGAAACACTGTGCTTCTGCAGCAATATTTTAAAAGACAATAGCATAAAATAGTCTGGAGAAAGATGAACTATCCTGGGTGATAGTATGGCCCCATCAGGACCACTGCTGCAATGAAACTGTAGGATGTACAAAGAGGGTTACTTGTTCCTTTCTCTCTTCAAGTTAGGGATGAAACACAGTAACTGCCATGAAGCAGCATCTTCAGATTGCTTTCCTTCTTGTCTTGTAGTCTGTCACCTGGGCAGTTTCAGTCCCCTGCTCTAATGCTTGCAAATTATGCTCCTTTATCAAGGCAGCTTCCTTCCCCTGCCTCTGCACATACACATCAAACTATTATTCAAGATTACTGTTCATCTATTCATGTGTAATGTGTCATGGATACATAATTTTAAATAGTTTCTTCTTCTAAATGACTTATGCAAATGACAAATTAACCTCCTGGCCTTTCACCAAATTCTGTCTGCCGACTTTCTGCATCTCCTTGGTACTGATTACAAGCAATATTAGATAAAATTGGTTCTTGCAGCTTGGCTTTATTAATTTCTCATGTTCTTACATCAGTTAAAACACTTAGGACTGGGTGCTGCTGTGATTCTCATTGACCCAGAAATTTCTTTAGTGCTTTGGAGGACTCCTTTCCTTTTGCATAGTCTCTTCTGTGCGAATGCTAAGACTGGGAGTAAGAGTGCACTGCTGAAAGGTATTTCCACATGTACAAAAAGGATTCTGGCTTTCCTTATGCGCCCTGCATGTTTGAATGAGTTATTCAGCAAAGTGTTGCATTGCTTCCCTCACAGGTGAGTTCTGCAGCAAGCAGACTCATGGACCCATTGTAAGGCACTGGTGCAGTTTTAATGCCTCCAGCTGGCCTGAATTGTAGCAGCCCCTGAGTGCAGCCACAGTCAACTTCATATCATGGGTGCCTTACTCTGTACTGTGTGCATTGTTTCTGCTGTCCTACTCACAACCAGAAATGTTGAAATATTAATGCAAACCACCATTTTGTAGCTGTCATTACTGTAGTGGGCTGTGAGTTGCTTAGATAATAGATTAACCTTGGATTTAGGGAGCCTAGGTGCTAGCCATGGATCTGCAGATGACTTCTGTTGGTGCAGATGCGCGATTTATCCATGACTTGGGTCTTCATTTTTTAATGAAAAGTAAACACACTTTCTCAGTAGGGTAGTTGTGACATAACTGTTACTAATTTATAGACTGCTGAACTATGATGCCATTATGAAAATGGAAATGCTTAGGAAAATTCAGTATTACTCACCGCTTTACAAAATGGTAAAATAAAGCCTTGAAAGAACTTGGTTGTAAACCAGACAAGGTTGAGGCATCGTAGCTAATCATGCCTATAATGTGCTGCACTAATTTAAAACAACGGAAAAGTGCCACCCACCCCCACACTAGTCCTGTTCCTCTTCTCCTCTTCTCCACAGAGACGTGCTGGGATGCAGGGAACACCACTAACAGTAGCTGGTTGAAACTGAGATGCAGGAGATAGATGTGCCACTTTGAGGAGCGGGGAAACTTCCAGGGTAGCTTTCCTTCAGCAGTTCCCATTTGACTGTTGTCAAAGTTATGGAGGTTTTTTAAATTCAGGATTGGTATTATTGGAATCAGCAATCCTGCATGCCATGGGGGCACATAGAATATAAAGTCCAATCTTTTCACACTATTTGTATTCCAACTTTTTGCTTGTTTGGTTTTAAATAGAGAACCAGGGAATCACCCTATTAAGATTTAACTGACTTAATACACAGAAAAAATCCTCACTGAGAATGAGGAGCAAATGTTTCTTCTGATCCCAAAAACATTTTATCTGAAAGAGAAGAAAACTGCACGTATTCAGATTTTGTTATTTAATCACCATGTTTGCTCCCAGTTTCTGTCTCATGCCAAGCCTACTGCACATGGGCCATGGAGAAGGAGGCAACTTTTTTTAAAATTTTACATACGTTTTTCAACCCTAATGTTTTACGGTTTTAAAATGTAGAGAGCAATTTCGTGACTACCATGACGAATACTTTTCAGTTTGGAGTAAAAAAAAAAAAATCTAGTGGTAAAGTATGCTCATGAACAATTGTAAACAGTTAGGTCTGGATGAGATCTAGTGCACATGGATTCAATTAGCTCAAGGTACGAACGCTTGAAATAGTGAGGAGCAATATTCAACCATTTCAGCAGTATGAATTTTGGGGATGCTGATATGTTGCTCATATGTGAGGAGCTTGGCATACAGGCACGTTCAGTTCTGGCATCCCATTAAATACTGGGTCCTGTCTGGAAGCTGTTGCCCAACGCTGTGTGAACAGACAGGCTGTTATGGCGGGGCCGTGTCTCCCTCTTGATTCAGAAAGGTGGAAATGGGTTAGACTGAACTCTTTGTATTTCAAGATGTTCTGCTGGCTGATGTTGTTCTTGATGAACATCTTCCTCTACCATGGCTTTCCTTGTCACCCGCATGCAGTGACCAAGGCAGGGAGAACAGAAGCAGTCAGTTTAATGGCAACCAGGACGCTGCAGCAGGAGGAAATAGACTCCAGATCTTTGATTCAATAAAACTCTGCCTCCTCTCGCAGACCACAGGGCCTCTGAGACATCTTATTTCAATTCCACGTACTTATTACTCACATCACATATAAATAGGGCTATTCATGCTTTACTGTCCGATTGGTATTTCCCCCTTTTTCCAGTTGCTTTCAGAGCAACAAATGAAAAGACCTTATTTTGGTTAGGTCTTTATTACAGCTGCACAAAGTGTGTAAGGACCGACCTGGACAGCTACAAATTAGAAGGTTCTGATTGATCTTGAAGTAATTTAGTTTATTTATTTCCTTATAAATTTTGCTGTTTGATGTTAGGTTAATTACCTAATGTTTGAGAGGGAGGAGGAGAGAGAGAGAGAGAGAGAGGGGGAAGTAAAACAAAAGCACTGATCAAGGTGGTGAGTGGCTCTGTGCACTGCGAGACCCAGCATCAAAATCCCAAAGTTACTAAGGTTGGAATGACCTCGGGGGACTCATGGTTCCCAAAGTACGTACAGCTTACGAATTTTAGCACTAATAATGTGTTGTTTCCTACCTGCTACATGTTACTCCTTAATTTCTATTGTTCATTTTTTATAAAACTGCCTCAGTCAGGGAATTAGTAAAGAAAAAAACAATCGTGTATGATTTAAATAACTAATTCTTCCAAGTTACTTTGCAAATAATTCTAAGTAATATATATCCCCAAAATTTAAGGTCAACATACAGACTGTTTTCATTTGCTGAAAGGAAGATAGCAGTGTTACATGTGAAATCATTTTCCATAACAAATTATTTTGACAGTATTTTTGATGTGATTTTGCACAAACTAGTCATATATTTTTAAAAGTAAATACTCCTTAATAAATATTGGTCTGTTTTTATAATTTGAAGGAAGAGATACCATTGCCTGGTAGGAATCAACTAGCACTCCTGTTCTCCTCACAGTCCACTGAGGGAAGAGATCCTCAGGATTTACAAGGGAAGAAGGAGCCAAAAAAGTAAACTACTCAATATAAATACTTTGTGTAAAGAGACCTATTGATTTAAGGAGAAAATGAGAGAGACACATAATGCCATTGTAGCAGTTGGCTTTTCATACACTTCTAAAGCAGATGGTCTAATGGTCTAAGCATCTGGTTTGAAATATCTGCCTTCCCTAGGGCCATCAGCTCAAATTTAGACAAGCTGCATTTATACCTTTATTTTCAAGACAGATCAATTGGGCTCTCTGGTTGGGTACAGGAGGGTTTTTCCCAGGTAATACCACTGATACTGGCTCAAAAAGTTTCATGCCATTCATAGGGTTGATTTTTCTGGCTTGACCTTGAAAACAGAAGTTCAGTTGGCTACCTGTCATTCTGTAAGAGGATCCTTGCGCCACAAAGGGATTTATCTTGGTGTCATTGCTCAGAATTCCCCTTGTGTCCAGACTGCTGTGCAACATTTCTGGGATGCATGATGCATCATTCTCGTGTCTCTTCTGTGCTTTGAGTATTTAAGTGAAAATCTCGGAATTCACATTTGAATTGGAACAGGAAGCTTTTGGTTAAGAGCAGGTAACTGTGTTTAGAGTGAATAAAAAATTCACTATTATACAGCAAGTAACACAGGAGTGTTGCATCCTCGGTGCTCGTTGCATGGGATTTTACAAGATAAGGCTTGTTTTGTGCTTTGAGTCACACTTATATCTTGCTTTGCTGTCTGCTGTCTGCCACACAGAGTGTTCCCTCAGACACTGTCTAATAAAACCAGGAGGCATATTTTCTTGTAATAGGGAGGCAAATCTGAAACAACAGTAGAAGAATAGGAGAGCAATGGAAGGGCAGGTTCATTTTGTGATCATTGTGTGAAATTGTTTATGCTATCATGTATTCCTCATTGCTGAAATTGTCTAACAGAATGTCTGCAGATTCTGTATTGTGCTGCACTACAGCTGGTGACCTATATGCTGTCATCTGCATGGGTTTTGTATTCTAAGAATTTGAGTATGAATTAGATTTTTTCTCTATTATTTATTGATAGGATGTTTTTAGAAAAGCAAGAGGGAAAAAAAAAGAAGAACAGGGAAATTTATAAGTCAAATGATGAGAACAGAATTTAGCCTGCTGTATAGTAATTGAGTGGCAAAACCAATTCCCCCTGTTGAAAAGAGATTAATCAAAAGATTAACCAAAGCCACTTGCTAACGGCGGTTCTTAGGACAGTCCGGAATATGTAGTAGGCAAAATTAATCCCTCCAAATTGCTAAGAAACTCAGGGACTTTGAGATTTAAGCCAGAGTGTTGCAGTTACTAAACCCTTTCCAATCAGTGTGTCAGGTTTGTAATTATTTTTTAGTTTTGGTTTGTTGTTTTTTTTTTTGCTTTGGAAGTATAAAATTTCAGCCATGTTCATGCCAGGGGTTAAACCTGGACTGTGGCATCTTGTGTCCCTCAATTCCTGTGCAGGTCATACAGGGCCAGGGCTCTAGAGACTGCTCCACATTGTATCGGCTCTCTGTTCAAAAGGAAATTAGGTGGCCACTGTTGATTCGAGGAGAAATCCTTTAGCTTCTGTCCCATTGGCATCTTTGCTCATCTCCAGAAGGGATCCCAGAGCAGCTGATGTAGGCCCTAGGCCGATGGCTTTTAGCAGCTTCAGGGTCTGGCTACATAAGCAAAGGGATCCTTCATTAGTCAGCTGTATTGATTTTATGCTGGCTTTGTACAATTGCAGCCCTACTGCAAAAAGAGGTCTTACTCCACAGTATTGGATGTCACAGGGCTTTGATGGTGCATTCTGAATCTCTAGGGATGATCGAGGCCTGTAATGAAGAGTGTGCTTTATTAAGGGGTGTCTGTGTGGGTTAACTTAATAGGTGACCTGAGCCATTCTATGGAAATATTTTGTACCAATAATTTCTGCTGTGATTAGAATTTAAAATTATCTTCTTCTCAGATCTGGTTCCCAATGGGTTCGTTGTGATCAAGGAAAAATTAAGAAAGAAATGAAAATTAAACAATATTGAAAAGATAAATGGGAATCCTGCACAATTCAGTTAGTAAATGTTTTTTTTTTCCTTAAATGCCTTCCACAAGGCAAGGGAGAAAGCTGCAGCAGAAGGACAAAAGACTTCTGGAAATTTTGCTGCAATGCTCTGTTTTCTATAGGCTCGCTCTTCTGCCAAAGCACGAAAAAATCCCAGCAAACTGGAATTGAGACAGCAGCTTTGTCTGTTTTTGTTTGGATTTTTTCTCTTTGTCTTCATGACTGACATACTTGGTGCTTCACTTTCCAAACTGTCACCTTCCCTCCACAAACTGCTTTCAAATCCCATGGAGCTCCTGCAAGGGAGCAACCTGTCAGAAGTGCCTGTCATCTTCTGACACATTGATGTACTCAGGGACCTGGAGGAGGAGTTAATCCCTCCTGCTCTTGCCCCACTTTTCTTTTTCTCAAATTTTCTCAGTCCAAATTTTTCTGGAAATTGTGGTTTTTTAAGTAGGCAGACACCGCCATGGAGGGAGTGCTCTGCTCAGCATTGGCTGGAGACCACAGCAGTCAGAGGCGACAAAGAGAATCTTGGAAACTTGTCCTGATCCAGAGCAGGCGAGGATAAGAGATACTGTGATACATGTGGCTACGGATAAGATTTCCTCTGCTGTGAGAACCAGTACATTTCTAACGCATCAAGTGCTGTGGTCCAGAAAGGTGTGGTTCTCTCTAGAGCTGTGAAATGCAATATAACTATTTTCTTGCCTTTAAGAAGGTCTCTAGAGGGTTAGGTAAGCTGGTAAGTGTCCTAAGTTTACCGTTCCCTTCCCTCTTGCTGAATTTTTTTGTTATACACGATCAAATTTCTCTGAGCACATAGAAAATTAGTGTAAAAGAATGAGGCAATTAAAACCAGGTAGCAGAACAGTAGGATCCTGTTGATTTGCTGAAGAGTTTGATGATAAGTCAGTATTTTGCTGTTGCTCACTTTTTTTGCCATTTTAGAGACCTTTAAAATATACTTCTTTCCTGCAAAAACGGATTCACTCTCGTTGATTATCTACTTTACTTTCTAGGTGATAGCCAAATGTAAAATACTTAAACAAAGCTCAGGTGGGTCATCACAACTACCACTGTTGATTCTTCATCAGATATTCTGTGGCTCATTATCATACATTCTGTGTGGGGTTTAATGAGTTCCTATGTTATGTATTTTTGCTACAGAAAATGATCAACCCTTTTTTCAGCACTGGTCCCTTCAGTATTTTGAGGGAGGCAAAAAATGGAAAACCAAACCAGTATCTCTTCAGTAGTTAAAGACTAAACTGCAGCAGACATGGTCCCATTGCTCTGCCTGGCCGGGCACTGGAACGCTGCTGGAGCTGTGGGGTTGGTACTGTTGTAATTTCTGTGTGGTTTTCTTTTGGCGTACTGCAGTTTTGAGCTCCTAATGTCCCCTGAGGCTTTATGTGGATTGAGAGAGCCTTAGTTAAGCTTGATTTGATGCAGCACTCTCGGATCCAAGACAAAGCAAAGCTTTTGTATTTCCTAAAGAGCACATTATCCTCAGAGCTCTTAATTTGTACCCTCTACTTCTGCTAGTAAAAGAGGCATTGCTGCTCTGCCCTCCATGGGGCTTTTTTCCCTTCTGTCTTGCATGTACATCTGTTTTAACCATAGTTATTTACCTGTATTTACCTGAAGATCATGACAAGGAGTCTTGTATGAATAAGGTGATAAAAAGGAGACAGGAGGATATTTTGCTCTTAGCCTGGAGCCTCTGGAGGCCTTTTTTGTCCCTTTTGTGCCTGTTCAAAAGAGTATCTCAGCAAGCAAGGGAAGAAAATGCGTGTGAGTGAATATATAACAACGCTTTACAAATAAGAGAAGTGGGAGAAGAGCAAGAAAAACACTACCCACCAATACTGGGATACAGGTAGAAAGTCTTGCAGGTGAGCTGGCAATATACAGAAAACCTAATCCCTTGGATATTTTCCCAGACCTAATCTGATGACTTCTTTTCACTGCTGAGTGTTGTAGCGTTTATCCTCACCCTTGGCCACAACTCATGCAGCAGATACAAGTATGGGATGGCATAATACTCCTGTGGTTCCTGCATTCTCCCTTGCTACATCTCTGTGCAATACTCAGAGTGAGGGGAGCTCCGCTTTGACTTTCTTATCTAGGCTCTGAGTCATGCAAGATACCAGTATGAAAAAATTGAAAACCATTCTGGGGTCTTTTTGTGCAATCTGTGTAAGTGTATCTAGGTAGGGTGTGTTTGCTATGCTTGTTACACTCATACTTGCTGTGCTGCATTTCTGTAACTTTACATATCCAAGATACTCCTTTTTTCAAAAACTAGAGGGAAAAGTCACACTGAATAGCAAGATAAATCTGACTTACCTGCAGTGCTAACAAAAATGTTGAAGAGATGTTCTCTGGGAAGAAGAGGGCAAATATATTGAGTGCATTTTCCATAAAGCAGAGCTCCTTTATTGGTTTTTTCTTCTCTCTCTCTCTCTCTTTTTTTTTTTTTTTTTTTTTTTTTTTTTTTTTTTTTTTTTTTTTTTTTTTTTTTTTTGATAATTTGGTTTGTTTTGGTTTCAGGGAGTGAAAAAGATCTGCACACATTATTAATAGGAGCAGGAGTGAGCTGGATTTTACCCACAGCCTTGCTGTTATCTGTAATGCACAAATAAACTACAGCTAAATTGAAGAATTAATCACGTTAAATTTTTGGTCCCTGATAAGGAAAATGCCAGTCTGTTTTTATTTATTTTGAGCCTGGAAAACAATTTAGCAGAGTTCCTCTGGATGTGCAGTTTGCTTCTGTTTCGGCGTCCGACAGCATTACATTAGATCTTATCACTGCTGCTGCATTAGTGTGTCTAAGCAGCATTCCAGTGATTATATCCACCTTCTTCAACTCCAGTGCTAAATGAGCTGGGACAGAAAAGCTAATTACACCTCTGCTATGGAGGAAGGCTTCCTATTATCAAGTCTTTATCCACTGAAAAAGACATGCACTCCAAGAGCTACAAGCCTTGGCAGGTTTGTTTTTCCCTATAGAGTTTGGGGGATCCATGATATGTAGGTTTTGGCAGAGTTTGGCTTTCAGACATCTCTGGGATCTGGACCTGCGGAGAGAGACAGCAGCAGCTGTTTTCCAAAAGATGCTGGTTCCTTTTATGATATAACATGCCAAAAACTGGGAGGGGCCTGGGCTCCAGATCTGCTTTCTAACACGGCTTAGTGTGCGGACTGCCTTACACAGGCCTACGAGGATTGTTAAACCACGGGCCACCAATACCTGCACTTCAGGAAAGACTGGAGGTGGTAGGGGCAGAGGAAATTCATTACTTTTAGTGGAAGGATGTGAAGGAAACTGTGGTGGATCTGGGACAAGAAAATTTTGGAGGCGGGAAGGAATGCAGCCTAACAAATCATGCAGGTTAGGGGTAGGCTCCAAAGTTGAAGCCACATCCTTTATGGGACATTGGTAGGTTTGCTGTATGTGCAGCCCCACTTGGCACTATAAATGTTATAAAACAGTCATAAAAAATAACAAGTATGTCTGAGAAATCCATGACCTGATTATAAAAAAGCATTGTAGTTTCACTGAATGAGCTATTTCCTGAAAGTGATTAGTTCAGATGGAGTAATAAATGAAGTAATAAATCTCTGCATTTGATCCTCTGGGTTTAATCCATGAGACAAGATTTATGACTGGAACCATTAACTCTTGTATGGGGAAAATGCTCTTCATGTCTCATCTGCCCGGTATTAATTTGGAAGGTTTGTATTCAGACAGGTACATCTTAGCTTTCAGTTGAAGTACAGAAAACTTTGAGAATATTTCACAGTAAAATTATGCAAGATAAAGTCCCAAAGCAATGCTCTTCTGATGTATGCAGCATTTCACTAGTTATTCTGGAGTCAAGCTATGGTCTGACTGAAACCTAAAGAGCTGAGGAAATCAATTTAAAGCTTCAGTCAAATCTGAATTCATGCTGCTGTTGTCAGATAGAATCATAGAATTATAGGCTATCCTGAGTTGGAAAGGACCCACAAGGATCATTGAGTCCAACTCCTGGCCCTGAATAGGACAACCTCAAGAATCCCACCACATGCCTAAGAGTGTCATCTAAGTGCTTCTTGAGCTCTGTCAGGCTTAGTGCTGTGACCACTTCCCTGAGGAGCCTGTGCCAGTGCCCAGCCACTCTCTGGGTACAGCTTCATGCCATTTCCTTGAGTTTATTACAGGTCACCAGAGAAGAGATCAGTGTCTGCCCCTCCACCTCCCCTCGTGAGGAAGATGCAGACTGTGATGAGGTCTCCTCTCGGTCTCCTCTTCTCCAGGCTGAACAAGTCAAGTGACCTCAGCAGCTCCTCATAAGGCTTCCCCTCAAGGCCCTTCACCATCTTCGTAGATATTCTTTGGATTCTGTCTGTGTATCATATAATCCAGTGGTCAAAGGAAAGGACAGGGTTCTGTGTGTGTATGTATGCAGGCACACACACATACACACACACATATATATATGTAGTAAAAAAAAAAAAGAAAAAAAAAATCCACTGCTTCAAGTAAATGTAAGTGCCTATATTCAGATTGCTACTTCTGACACTAATGGGAAAATAAGTTCCTTTACAATGTGCTTTCAGGCACTAATACAATAAGTATGTTACAATCCAAGGTCCCCTAACATCAGTGAGAGCTTAATGATAAAATATGACCCCTTAACAAGGATATGCAATGTTTCGTTAGTGTAAACATTAAGGCTGCTCCAATTACAGGTTTCCCTGTAGCTGCTTTGGAAAGCACATACCTCTCTGCCTCCTTTCAACAGGGAGGGAAAGGAATAATCCGAGTTATGAGCTGATTCTGCTCATGTTCTGCTCTACTGGCTGAATAGTCCATTGGCGTTAAAGAAAGTCTTTGGAAGATAAGATCTTGGCATCTTACGGCCAGCTAGGATTTCACCTAGGCTGCATAAATTAAAGCAGGTATGTCATTTTTTTGCAGATTTTAGGCCTTAAGACCAAACATTGCCCAGAGGTAGGTCCCTTTTAAAGTCATTAAGACAGCAAAATTGAGCTGTGCCACTAAACATCTGAAGAAGGACCGTTTCTTTTTTCCTCTTCTTCTTTTTTCTTTAAAGTCGGTGAGGTGGCAAACTGTGAAGAACTGGTTTGGGATGAGTATCCATAGGGTGATTTAAATTAGTAAAGCTGCACAGAAATTTCCACACTTCTTCCTTGATCATTTGTGTTGTTCAGTTTTAAGTTGAAATGCTCAAAGGATGTGTGCAGCCAGGCACTCTCCAGGTTAGCACCCACATTCTCAAGGCTGGTGTGCAGTAATGCTGCTTTGCAACCTTGGAGCACCTGGACTGCAGCCATCCACATCCTGATGGTGGAAGTAGCTGGGAGGTGTGACCTCCTGTTCTCAGGAGGGCTTTTGGAAATGAAACTTCTGCTGTGGCGCTTGGAATATACTTGATACAAAGTTTCTGAAGTACTTTTAATGCTGCTCTGAGTTTTGTGATGCTGTCCTCTGCTTCTGTACAGCATTTTGGGGCGGGGGGGTGTGAGCTGCTCTTGCACTTCGCATGTAGAGCCCTCTCTGACACCGGAGGTGTGTCACCCAGGGTGGCTGGAGGGACCATGGTTCCTGTGTTGTGCCCAGATGCTCTCGTGGGTACCTTGACGTGCTCTGCCTTTGCTCTGGATCAGCTGTTAATTTTATACAATAGTAAAACCACCCAAACACTCCTTTATGTCTAGTAGATCTGGAAGCAGTAAATTATCTGAATACCACCAAAGCCAAAGTGAAAAATAGATTCCTCTCCTCTTTGGAGGTATTTCTGGAGAGCCACATGTCTGTCATGTGCTGCAGTATTCAAATGCCTGCCTTCAAAAACTGGAATACTGGACAAACGCGGTGTGGGTGGTGGCTGTGCAGAGAGCCGGACACGGGCCAAGTGAGATGTCCGGGCTCTCCCAACAGTCATAGCAGCAGAAACGCAAAATACCTCGTTCTGCATCACTGCAGTTTGCTAGTGGCACCACTTTGCAGAACGTTACCCCTGGCCCTGCTTGTAGGAGGTCCTCTGATCATCCTGCTCCCTTCCCTGTTCAGGAGCGGAGCAATGTGATCACCTATGCTCATGGACTGGGAAAGACATACAGGACTCTCTAGCTTAGGATCCCTTGGCTGTGCACTTGAGCAACCCCTTTCTTCCCCTTTGGTTTGTTCTCCCAAGCCCCTGCACAGGAGAATATTCTGTTTCCATTTCATCCTTCTAGCTCAAGTCAACGTGACTGTTCACATCAGCTGTGTTTACAAGATCAAGCTCCCTGGTTTGTAAAACCGTACGTAGCTCATCTCTGTTGGGAAACTTCTTTTCTTACTTGCCAATCTGCCCAAGAGAAAATGGCCAGAAAATGTATCATGGGCTGGGAGACTCACTAACCTACCATTTAATGATGGTTGAAAGGATTTCTTTATTGTTATGTAGAGTGCAGATCGATAAATCTTTAATAAAGTTCCATTTTTTTTAGATAATGCATCTTTTGAGCTACGGGATTGCTGAATTACCTACAAAGATGAGTTTCAGTACAGAAAACTAAAAAGAAAAGCTCACATGTAAAATTTTAGCCCTAGGAATTTTATGTTTTAATCAGTTTGCTTAGTAAAATACAATAAGATTGTTACAGTTGTCAGCGAGATACTTTTCAGAAATATGATGCTTGCATCTGTCTCATTTATTAATATGAATCAGAAAAATAAATGGCAAATACAAAGCATTCAGCCACAGTTGTGTTAACTCCCAAGATAGCTCTCTTGTTCTGGTGCCTCACTAGCTTAAGTTTATAATGACAGCACTGCAGATCTGATGCCTTTGTACTGAATTTTTAAATAATCCTTAGAAGAAAGAAAAATCAGGTGTCTAACCAGCTAGGACTAGGGATTTGGATTCAGAGTTACAGACACTTCAAAGGGAGCTAAGTTTGCCCAAAAAGACATTTTCCCATGTCACTTCTGGTTCAGATGTGTACTGTGAGACATATTCAGGGGGGGAAAAAAAAGGCTGTTTGTTTCATATTTAAGAGACATCTAAACAAGCCTGTGGCTGTAACAATGACCGTCATGTTTCAAAAGTAGTTGTATATATTATAACATAATAAGATAATAAATAATACATGTTTGTCTGTATCTGTCTATCCACCCATCCATCCATCTAGCCATCCATCCATGTAAATCCATTCCTCTTAAATATGAAATCATGAATAGCAAAAATGCTCATTCTCCCTGATATGCTCTCTTTTTTCCCAAGAAAGATTTTGAACCTGAGCTTCAGATATAAGGAACTCTTATTTCAATCAGGCTTGCTTACAAATCTAAATTTTTTGTGTGACACAGTGCATCCAAAATGTCCCCTTGCTCTCAGCAGTGATGTCATGGCCTTTCTTTTCAGGGGGAGAGGTCTGGTGATAAACCATTGCTCTGACTTACAATTTGTTACACTTTGCTTGCCTGCACACTGCATCCTATGATGCAGGAGCATGTCAGGCTTCACTAGTGGTCAGCCAGAATTTGGGGTTGCGTAAAAGGGAGCCAGGACTGGCCTCTTGAGCAGAAACCTCATATAGAGACACAGCCCTGATCAAGTGGTTGATCTCTGTGAATCCAAGGACTGGGACCTCTTGAATCCAAATGCCCTCAGTGTCCACAGACAGCTAAATGGTGTTTTCTGTTATCTGGTAGTGGCAGATAAGTCCCTGCTGCCCTTGGAGGAGGTTCAGTGAGCTGTTTGGGGTTTGAGGGCAGGCCAGGGAGTGTGCCTCCCTCATGGGGAGCATTGCTGCTTTGCATTGGGGTGGCTGCTACCTGCCACAGGTTCCAGGTATGCCAGGTTTGATAGCTGAAAACTTTGCTCCCCTGCACAGTTCAGAGCTTTATACCCTTCCTTCTATGAAAACTTCCCAATTCATTTTGCTGCTGGTAAAACGCCTGTCTGTGGGCAGGTGCCGGGGGCAGCCTGGTGCTGGCAGCCCCCAGGCCCTGGGAACGGGCACCTCAACAAAGCCCCAATGCCAGGATTTTATGCTGCAGGCTTTTCTTGTCCATGCAGGATGCAGATGAGTGAATAAACTTTCAAAGCATCATTGTCACAGTGGGACACCCCTGAGGGAGGGCTGTGAGGATACAGGGAGCCACTCTCAGCATGTCTGCCTTCTCCCACGTGGGGCTGGAAACTGAGGTATCTGGCATATGGCAGGAGTGCTACCCATAGAGGAGAGGATGGACAAGGCAGGGAGAGGTTGTGGTGGTGTGGAGACAATGAGAGAAATACTCGGCATGGTAGGATGCCAGCGAGTCCAGCACTGCAGAGCACTGGTGTTCACACAAGGAACCATAACTCTTTTTGGCTGCCTTTGCATCGTCATTATGAATTATTTTAATTTCTTCTGTGGATTTATTAAGCGCCTCTTGTCCTGGTGGTTTAGCATTTATTTACCGAGTTAAACCAAGCTGTAAATTACCTATGCTTGCCTGGCTGCAATGGACAAAATGACAGAACTGCTGTTGCTCTGTTATGAAATTAAATTCAGGCCAGAAATAAAGAAAGTAGGAAGGGTTTTACTGTATTTCCTCCCTTTGCCTTCTGCTAGGTTTCCCTGGAGAGAGGAATCCTTGTGGGAAGTCCTCCTGGAGAAGACCTCTACTGTCCCTGGGGCTTTAACAGAGCCTCCTAGATGATGGATAAGCACTGGTTTTCTTCCTGATGGAGCGGTTGCTTTTTACCACAGCTCCCATTATTTCCATCAAAATGCATCTTCTCTCCAGAAAAGGCTGATCCAGCCTGAGGAATTGCTCCATCCATTTATTCGGGCTCCAATTTTTCTTCTGCAGTGGAGTTGCATTTTCCTGATGATTTGCAGATAGGTCAGGTATTAACTGGGCATGCTGGAGTTTGGTGTCTGGTTCCACAGTTGGCCCTTCTCCATGAACCCCATTAAAGCTTTTAGGCTACAATTTAAGCTAAGAAATTCTGTTCTATCAATTTGATAGTCCTCAAGGTAGCACAGTGAATGGCAGATTGGATTATACAAAATGAAGACAGTTTTACTGAGAGCCCGTTAAAGGCTCTATGCTAATTTTATAACTTAGTTTATAAAGTGCTTATGCTAACATCAAATTGATTGTGAGCAAAGAGGCAGAGGCTGTTTACTCTTTTTGAAGCATTACTTCTCGGTAGAGCCAACACAGTTGTGACGTTCAGTTGAGAATAGCAGGTAATTTTAGTGGGTTCCCAGCATTTGGTTTTTTACAATCCCCATACTTTTTCTGTGCAAACATTTTCCCTTTTCTGATGCTTGTTTTTGCTGACCCTTCTCTAGTCAGGAGACAGGGGTCCCTTATTAATCTGTAAATCAGAGACATTTAGCTGGCTTCTGCAGTTTCAGTATGGGTTTGGTCATGTTCCAGTGGAAAAAATGTTGCTTTGACCAACCACTGTGATGTCTGTTTTTCTAAGCAGGAGACAGAAGAGAGAGTAGAGATAAGATACAGTCAAACAGAGAATGCCTTTTCTAATTACAAATGGCCCATTCTGTTCGCCTGCGGGCAAAAGGCCAAATGTACTATATTACACACTAAAACAACATAACTGTATATACATGTGCTTAGTATTGCGGGGAAAAAAACATGTGAACTGAGAGTTTGCAACAGAAGGAATGTGCATGTTTCTTTGGGATAAACCAGCAGTTTGTAAAAGGGAGAATTTTCTTTTATCTTTCTGACTAGCTGTGGGCTCAGGGTGCAGTTACAATGCTGTTTACATTTACAGTCAGATCAATTCATAATGAAGGCAGATGAAGGCAGGCTCCTCTAATGACTGGAAAGAGTCCAGAGTATGTTAGGAATTTCTGAGACTCTTTTTAGGGTGCACTGCAGCTGATTAAATCCAAAGGAAAAAAGAAAAGAATAAAAAAATAGTAGAGGAAGTGCAAGTACAGATTGCAAAACTAACCTCAAGGGTCTTTGCCATTTCTAAGCTGTCTTCATTTGAATCTAATTTTGGGGGGAATAACTGCATTTATTTACATTCCTTAAGTACATCTCACAATCCCAGTAGGATGGACTCTGCCTTCCTCCATTCTCTCCCAGCTTTGTGCACCACATTTTTACCTGAAAATGTTTCTTTTCACTTTTGCTTGTAGGCATCTCTGTGTGTGTCTTGTTTGCTCCCCTTCATCTGAAGATGTCTGAGAGCCTGATAACAAAGGACGACTGGAGATGCGCATATAGGCTAGGTTTAAGACATGGAAAGACTTAATCTCTTCCTGAAGTTGGCAGCTTGCACTGGAAATCATCAGGCTCTTGGCAGACTCAAATAAAATGCAAAGAACAGCTCAGGGGCAGTCGTGCATTGGTGTGCAGGAATGCAGGGCAAGATAAGGCTGGGCTACTCCGTGGGGAGACGGCTGTCCCTGGGGCACCTTGGAAGCAAGGCTGGGGGAGCAGACAGGGTGCAGCACTCCATGAATCAGGGAAGCCAGGCAGCTACTGTCAGCCTCCATCACCTGGAAGGAGCTTGCTCATCCCCCCAGCTGCAGCTGCTTCAGTTGTGCTGCTTTGAATAAACAGAGCAAGGGGGATCAGAGCTTTTAGCTGTTTTTTCAGAAGCTGTTACAAGGAACTGACTAGGGAATGAAGTCCCTACTTTCACCAGGAGGCTGGTGAAAAGGAGAGCTGGTTTGGAGCTAAAGATCTGCGTGCAGCCTGAATCCTGGCTGCCTAAGAGATGGCTTCGTGGGAGAGGAAACTGGAGCAGACTTGTCACAGGGGGAAGGATTGCTGGGCTCTCCCACTTGACCTCTGGTGGGAGTATATGAGCTTCGGGGGCTCACAAAGAGCTTCGCAGAGAAGCTGTCTGCTCTCCTGGTGCTCACAGGTCTGTGCCGAGGCTCAGAGGCCAGTGGCTGCTGTCTCCTCTGGGCCCCTCTGTTTATTTGCCTTCAGAGAGTCTTTGAAATCCTGCTAAATGAAGTCTTGTGTAAATGTATTTTTTTAAACCCCTACAGTTTAATGTGAATAGAAAGAAAGTTCTGTGTTACTGCATTTGCTGAGCTTGTTTCCCACTGAGGAATATGAAGTTGTTTCGAGTAACCAGTAAAGTGGCCTTAGGAATACGGATGTAGACCTTGAATTTGTAAATCTTTAGGCGTGATCCCATGGACTGGCTACAGGAATCTGTTTTGGAGTATTTGGGTTAACATACAGGTTGCAGGCCTAGGCTCTCTTGTGCTTAATAATGCCAAAGATTTCCTACATGAACAGATAAATGCGGATAACAAATGCTGTGGCAGTAATAAAACTCCAAGAACCCCAGTGCAAAGCTGCAGATTCTCATGTATGCTGGTGAGAGGCTTTGTTTCGAGATCAGGCTTTGGTTCTGCATTTGCCACTCTGTGGAGCTGAAAACGTAAGAGCAGAAAGAGCCATTGGATGAGTGATAGGACAGAATGGTCACTTCATTCAGTGTTCTCAGTTCAAGAGTAGTCCTTTTTTCAAGCTACTAATTTTTTTTTCCTTTCTGAAAGTCAGTTACTATTAAGTTTCCAAATATTTTCTGCCCTTACATGTGTCTTTATGTCTGTATGTTTATGTAGGCAAGCAATTAAGCAGACTTATTTAATGATTTTTTCCTCTTTGAAGAGAATTTGGGTTTATCTAGAAGGCAGGCATTTTGGGTTTATTTCTTGGTGAAAGCATAGATGCTGGGAAAATGCCAGGTTGTCATGTCCCACTAATAACTAGAGCAGCTGCCCTCTAAAACTTTGCTTTTGCGCTGAAGAATAAGTTCCTGATTTTCCTTTGAAGGATAAAATATTGAAAAACTCACAGATGTAGGGCATATCTGGATGATAACAATTCTGCTCTTTTTATCCCCCCGTTTCCTAACTGTCTTGTAAATGGAGGGAATTTTCATGCTGCTACCACTGGGACAAAAGCATCCCTGAGCTACCTGAGGCAGTCAGCCCTCGCCTGCAATTCATTTGCTCTTGGATAGCCATGGGATGGGATGGTAGTTTCCATTGGAAGGGAATGGGATTTGTGGGGTAAAAGAGTCTGGAACTTGGCTGGCTTTCCCAGGGAGCTTTCAGGTTTTGCAGCAATTTGGGGTCCTGTTAGACCCACAGCTGCTGGACTGCAGTTGGTATTTGTGATTTCCAACCTGCAGTGCTCGAGGCAGCAGCCTGAAACTGTGACTTAGGTGTGTCAGGACGATCTCATAAAAACTACAGAGGACCTGGAACAGAATTCCTTCTTTAATTTCCCATTTCTTTTTCCATCTTTCACTCTCTTAAGTGACCAAAGTGAAAAGGTTCGGTTAGTTTGTTTCTCTTGGCAGCACTGTGTCTGGTACAGGTGGAAGGAAAAGGTAGTTAAGCGGTAAGCCAGGAGAGGGGGAGTGCACTCTACATCCCTCAGGGCTGTCCTTCTCCTTCGGGATGCTTGCCAGGAAGGAGGTGGGATGACACTTTGAAGCAAAAGCACTCCAGAGCATCCTTCAGGGAGGCCAAGCTTTTTGCAGCTTCTTTTTGACATTTCTTTGTCCCATCACGCTCCCACACATGCGCTTGTTGACTTCACGCGGCTCTCACTCAGCAAGAGTGATGTGCCAGTACCTTTAGCTCTTGAATCCTGCTAACACATGAGAGATTTTCCCTGAGTGCCTTAACTGGATGGTGTCAAGCAAACCGTATTTCTTCCAGTGCTCCCTGTCTTTTAAGGAAAACAAGGCCATTCCTCTAACATTATGTGATGCTTTGTTTTATACAGATTACACTGAAATTCTTGGTTACGAGGTTATTACAGTTTATAATCCCCTGAAACTCCATTATGAATCCTCTTGTAGTAACAAGTACCTGGCTGTCACGTATGGAAATGCCTTATCTCAGGAGAGCAGCTGGGCACAGAGGGTGCCCTTTGCTGAACACTTCAAGGTATGTGCTGAGACTGCTTGTTTCTGTTTTGTGTGAGTCTATCCCAAAAGGAACCTGCCCTCCAAGAAATCAATAATGTTTTCTATATTTAGATACAGATATAGTGTTTCTTATTGGTTTTCTTGGCTGTGCCAACACAAATTCCAACCAGAGAAGTTACTGAAGCAGGAAGATAAATTTTGACCAACTGTTACCAGAAATACCTACTTACTCAAAATCTGTAGGGTGTCATGCTGTACGTGTGATCTGCCTCATCTGTGATGCTCAGCAGCAGCTGCTTTTAGCACCTTAAAAACAAAAAAATCACAATTCTTTGTAGTTTCCTGCAGTACTTCTAGGTCCTTGGAAATGTGCAGTGAGCAGATAGGGCTTTACTTTGCTGCCTCCCAGCTGAGGAGATCAGCTCCTTTTGCCAGCTGTAACTTAAAGAGCTGAATTTCTTAAAAACTGTCCAGCCTAATCATGGGACTTTGGTCACCTATATCATCTTTCTGCCTACACTTGTCTTCTCCTAATGATAAGGGTTGTTCCTCTTTCTGCAGCACTGGGGAAAACCCGCAAACTCTGAAAACTGCCACTCGTCCTTGCTATAAAAGTAATTAAGGAACTTGCTGTATTAACATGCAGAAAGTGAAGCCAGATTGCATTCTCTGCTGAGACCCTGAGGGACAGAGAGATACTAGGGCTTTATCATAGGAACACGGGGCCTTCGTGTGGGCTAATTGAAATGTCATAATCCGTGCATCAGTTAACACATTCAGATACATCTCCATTGTGAAATCCACAACTGGTGGATGAGGTGGCTTTCTTTGGACAAAATCCTGGCCTTGCTTCAAGGCCTTTTGCTTCAGAAATGAGGATGAGTGGGAGAGAATGTTAAAAAAGGGAGAAAGCAGGGGGAGAAAAAGAAAGTGAGGGTCTAACTGAAGTTAGAAGGGATTTTATTTTAGAGAATGTTTTCTTAACAGAGTGCTGCAACCCTCCCCTTCAGAATTTTGGATTGAATTACTCTTGGTAGTGATAAGCTCCATTAGGGCTGTCATTTCCAAAGGAGGCTTTTTCCTGTCTGTTACTCTGTTCCTCCCCCAAACCTCAGGAGCAGTGATACAAACATTAAAAGGGCCAGAGCAGACTGTGAGGATGAACTTTTTATTACTCTGCTAGTGCAGGCATTGTAGAAAATTAGTATTTCATGTGTGCCTCTTCACAAGGCATGTTTCGATTACAGGCTCCTGGTGCCTCAGCTCGGCGCCTGGCTGTGAGCTCTGTTGTCTTAAGCAGGGTCATGAACTTATTTTTGTTTCTTGCTGGCTGTTATCTGGGAACGAGTCAAGGGCCTTGGCCATGTTGTGTTGGGCAGGCTGCCCCAGGGGCTAACTTGGCACTGCCGTGAGAGGAGCTGAGCACGAGGGTGTGCACAGCACTGAGTGCCGCTCCCCACACCCGTAAAGCTGTGTTGCACGTTCTTACCAGGATGTAAGCTTGGGAAGCAACAACCACAGAAGTGAAATAGTTTTCTCTGCATATCCCTAGCAGGCAGATAGGCAGTGTTACAGACAGATGTACAGCCAGATGTGAGTAGGACAAGCTGCTGTTGGTGTAATGACCCCACTGTGTGTTTGCACAGCACTGACTGACACAGGCAAAGACATGGTGCTGGATTGCTCCTGAGAGTGGTTGTAGCAGAGCACATCTGGTTGGCACAGGTGAAGGTGCAGGTTTCCTTAGAGTCCCCCAAGGGCACTGGCAATCTTTGGACCTGCCTTTGAGAGAAAGAGCACGTGGTTCCCCAGCACCTGCCAATGGGCAAAACTGCATCTGCAGTGCAGTGTGCTGTGGTCCCTTAGGCTGAGGCTGGCCTACTGCCATGCATGCTGCCCAAAAAGCCTCACATGCTTCGGAATACCAGTTCGTGTCTGGGTCTTGCCCTCCTCTCTCTTCCTCAGCCGCTTTGCCAGGAGCAGCCGCAGTTTCACCTTCACTCAGCCTCGCAGCGTGCCTGCAAGGTGGGCAAGTGCTGCTCTACCATTTGTTCAGCAGGCAGGCAGTTCGGGAGTGGCTCAGCCAGTGTGACATAGGACTCCGTAGTGAAGTTTAGGATGGGTCTCAGGAGCAAGTGGTCACTTGTTCTTATTGTGATTTTAATGACTTCTTATTACAATACATATGCAAAACCAAAAGCATGAGTCAATATAGCACAACCTGAGACCATGCAGGCAGCGTTCTGCTTCAGATGCACACACCCAGGAATAAAAGCCTCTTAATGTCTTCAGACTATTAATATGCTTAAAGTGGATTTAAAGAAAAGGTAAGAGAGTTGTGAATTAAATATTGATCCTGGTATTTCATTGTTGAATTGCAGGCATTCAATCGCCCGTGGATTATTCTGCCATTGAATAATTCGTAGCAGCTAGAGATGGAAAAGCCGTACAGTTATCCCATTCATCTCCTTGGCAGTGGAAGAGTGTTCTCCACAGTGCGTTTTTGTAGCGGCTGAAGTTGATTGCTTAATTCCAATTACTGACAGTCTACTAATTGCTTAGGCTGTATTCCAATTTTTGTCAATGCTCCCATCATGTTAACTCCTTACATAGAGGTCTGCCCTGCCTGCTGGATGGGGATCATATGAGTGGCTTTGAATAGGAACTTGTAAAATAATTTTTTTTCTTTTCGGTTTCATTTCTGACGTGTTCTTGCTCCACCTGCACTCTATAAAATAAACAAGCAAACTAAAATGCCTCCAAGTGAGTAATTTAGGGAGATCAGACATGTCAGTATTCCCCAGCCATGATTATTTTCCTTTCAATATGTCCACATCACTAACCTCCAGTGGATGGCTTTCTGATTTTTTCATACTTCTAAATAAATTAAGGCAAAATATATCTGCCAAAGTCTCTAGCATTCACATCATTTCTATCCCTGCCATTAGAGAATTATTCTTCATCAATCCTTAGTTACAGAAATTAGTCCTGATGAAAAGGAAATATTAGCTTTCTCTGTTACTGGTAAACTCACACCTTGTCCTTTCAGCATCTTCTCTATTCTTAAAACTACTCTATTTTACCCCAGGCCATTTTACTGTAGGGTAAAGTTAAGTGCACGCTGGCAAACATCAGAGGACAGGGGACAGTTTTCTGACTGCCCAAATTTCTTTAAATCATTTATTTATTCACTCCTTCATTTTTTGGCCAGTGAATGTGTATGAGCAAGGGTTTCTTGATGGGAATGGACCAGAAGGGTACCAGATGGAAAGGTTGGCAGAGACAGGGGTCATGGGGGAGTGAGGATGAGTCTGTGAAGTTTATTTTAAAAAGGAAGTGCTGGTGATTGAGCTGAGGGGTAAAGGCTGGTGTGGGTCTGGGGAGAAGATGAAATGCTTGAAGGTGGATTAAAGGACTTTTCTTCTGTGTGTATGTGCACTGCAGAAGCAAGTAACGGCAGACTGGAATATGCTCAGCATCCCTGAGTGCTGCTGGGCTGTGTCCAGCACTGTTAGGGGACAGCAGGTACCGAGGGGCTGGTGGGCTGCCTGTGCGCACAGATCTCAGCTGTCCCTGGAGGTGATGCGAGTGAAAGGAGAGCCTTGTGGCTCAGAGCAGCATCAGAAAGTTTCCGAAGGGACCATCGTAAAGAGGCTTAGTTTTGACAGGTGAAGGTACAGAACTCCCGGGTGAAGTGACATCAGATAAATGACTGTCATTTTCAACCTCATCTCTGGCACAGTTTTGTGAGGGAAGATTTCCAGGCACCAAGAGAGGAATTTGACTGCTGATGGAGATTGCAGCCAGAAAGAAGTCAGTAAAAGAAAGTCCAGTTCTAAAAGAATTTTGCAGAAGACAGACAACCATGTGGCATCAAGTCTATTAGACCTCCAGGCACACGAAATTAGAGAATTCTGCTCAGTCACAAGATGACACAGAGATAGGTCAAGCTTTTGGCCTGAGAGCTTATAAAAAGGCTTAGAGTCCTGGCTTTGCTTTTATTTTGAACATCCCAGTTGAGAGCTGAGTGAAAGAATAGCTGGAGAGCAAGCAGGCTGAAAATGAGCCTGTGCAGCAGAGCTGCTTCTTTGAAGGTGCATGGCCTTTCACTGCTACACAGCTTCAGCATCTGAGGCTCATCAAGTTTTTAACCTGACAAAATGAACTAGGTAAAGGGAAATGCACAAAGGGAAATTGTTACATCTGTCTGCAGTTTAAGCTGAGTCTCGAGTTCAGGTTACAGAGTAAAGTAAGGTTCACAGGAGTTATTTTAATATTTCAGGAACTGCTGTCAAGACCATGGCTGTGCTTATGACTGGCTGTGTAGAATAACCTACAGGAAACATTATTTGCACTGGAGAACACACAGTCTGAGACAGGGATGCAGTATGTAAGCTCAGAGTGTAATATTAAAAGGAGCTACTATCTCCCATGATAGTTGTTCATGAAACAAATGTATTGCCAGTTATTGTAGCTGTGCTATGTAACCTCCAAAACAATTGCCACCATCACCTCCAAACAACAGTTTGTGGATTTTTAATCTTCTATTTGATGGTTCACATGGCCATTCTCTCAAAATGTGAGTTGTGTCCGTATTACAGATGGCTGTCTAAAGCGAGAAATCATCCCGCTTCTTTCTGCTTGCCTTACATTGGTGTATAGCTTGTGGCACTCGCACTTGACTGTTCTTAGACCTCAGCATGTCCTGTATATTTCTGTCCCTTGCAATATGAGTCTGAAATGAAAAGATGATAAGATGATGGGGGTGGTATGGGTCCCAAGGGTCTCATACCTTAAGCAGTTATCTTTGGACATAAAATTCTTGCTCTAACAGCATATAATTTTATACTTACCACTGTGGCATTTTATCATTAGGAACTGCTTATATTTAGCAGATTTTAAAAATTCAACTACTTTCATTAATTTTCATGCCAATGCTGATGTAAGATACTCATGTTTGAACAGATGAAAAAAAATTAATACAAAGAAGGGATCAGACATCTTTCTGTGTTCTCACAGGACAAGGCTGAGTGGGCTGAGATAAAAGGAAAGGAGGTTCAGGTAGAACTCCTGAAAATCTTTCAAATGAGATAAATAATTAAGCATGGAGTAAGTTGCCTAGAGAAGTGGTCAGGTCTGCACCGACGAGCTTTAAAAACTCACTGGGTACACGTTATAAGCATGGTACACGTTATAAGCAGGTTGAGTGGAACTTGTCTGCAGACTGAAGGACTATGACTGACTGTTTTCGGTGATTCCCAAGATTCAGGGAAGAAAGAATGCAGGTCTTGCACCAGTTCCTAGTGTTCTGCCTGGATTTACCTCTCTTCTTGTGCAGCCTGGGTTGTAGCATTAAAGGTCTGTAAGCACCCAAAACATTGCTGCATTTGTGGCAGTGCAGTAGTTTGGAAATGCAACATAATTGCAAAGAAAGGTCAATGACCTTCCTGATTGGGAGTTAAGTGGGAAGATCTATGGTCTAAAAGGGAGTAAGTTTTTGGCAAACAAAAGTAGTCAAATTTAGCAAAGCGAGAGAGAATAAATCAGTGGGCAAATGCCCTCCTGTTATGGTCTAAACTGTGATGCTCTTCTCTTTCAAGGTTGCTCTCCAGTTGAACCTTAAGCAGTTGCAAACAGAAACTTTAGGACCTCCTTCCCAAATAAATAATGGCTCTGGAAAGCAGGTGCAGATTTACAGGGTGGTAATGAGTGACTGTAGAGACCTTGGCACTCCATTTACACTGTGGGGGGGTATAGAATGTGCTTCTCATAACTCTTCCATCCCCTTGGCACGAAGTTTCCTTAGAAAGCAGTCAACTTCTGCCATGGATGGCATGTTGTAATTATGAGTGGAGGGAGTTACAGAACTCTGGCAGCTCTTCTCCCAGTAGATGTTGCCATGAAGGCAGCTCTGGAAAGAGAAGGAGAGAAGGAGGTAATTTCTACTTCTTTTCACTTGCTCTGATTGTCTATTTCACTTTGAAAAACTGAAGATTTGGTTCTGGTGCTTTTGCTAAGAGTGCTTTGGGACAAATGCCGATAATCACCAATGGCCCATCTGGCTGGTAGGAAGACTTTCCAGCAGCCCACATGCAGCAGTGCCATCCTGCGAGCTTGCACACTGAACTGCTCTGAGCTATTACTTGCTTTCAGTCGGGCTACAGAACTGCTCACTGATCCATGCTGCACAGGAAACGAATATGCGTGGATAAGAATGGGACACCAAGCAAGCAAAAATATGTTTTCAAATGTTTTATGGTTTTTCCATCTATCTTTTCATCCAAAGGAAAGCTTCCTGGAGAGTCAGTGTTGGACTGTCAGTTGAGGAAACTGAGGGAATGTGCCCATATGTTTGCTTATTTTAAAAACAGCCATCCTCTTTCCAAGGTGAAAGAAGAGAAGTGTTCCCTTCCCTGCTGCATATAGCTCTGACTGATTGATGATGCATGCTCAGGAAAAAAATAAATGCTTGTCCAAAAATTATTTTCCGTATCTTTGAGGGGAACAAGCTGTATTATTTTTTTCTCTTGATTCCTAGAGTTGAAAGCTCTGCTTTTACCCTTTAATGGCAAGAGATGGCTGTGTTTGATGAAGGTTTTTTGAACCGCCTAAATGGTCAGGTGTCAGAGATCTATAGGCAGCTGGTGTTTGTTTAGTAAATGATGTCCCTGTTATTGTAGTAAAAGACAGGCCTCAGTGGGCTGTAAGTACACTCCGTTCCCTTGCATTGATGCCTTTGTCCAAATGTACGTTGCAGACCTTTGGTTGTTTGCTCTCAAATTTCTTTCTTCTTCATTACGTTTCCCCCTGCTTCTCTCCCACCAGGTTATTACAATGAAATAAGACCAATCCAAGTAATTCACGTAATAAGCCTTTCAGAAGGAAGCAGAATTCTCTCTATACAACAGTTGTCATTGCAATCTTATTTGTTGTTGTTTGCCAACCATCGATGCTCCCCTGTAACTTGAATAATGTGAAAAAGACAACAATTAACATGTATTTAGCGTGTACCATTACCACAAAATGCTTCTATCTACCTGCATGAGAAATTGTGAATTGCAATAAATAATCTATTTTCTGAAGTTGATTGCATGTCTGCACTGTGGAGGGCTAGAAAGGGAGAACTCTCTTGGTTAGAGAGTACATGGGATTTTGTTATCAGAGGAGTGGCCAGATGAGAACATTAACTGTCTGTCTCTCCTCATTTTACTCCTATGATGTTGTTCTTGTAAATGTAGGGGAATTTTAGGTAATATACAGGATCAGTGGAGTGTCACCAAGATCCCAAAGATCACCAGACATTCATTTGAATAGGAAAAAATGGCTTTGAGGAACCAATTTTTGTCGAACTGTAACTCCCATATAAGAGTTCACCTTGTTCTGTGTTTCACATACACAAACGTAATTATAAAAATAGCTTGTCCTGTGGTGTATGGACCATTTGGTTTCTGGTTCTGTTTCGGACTCTAGTAGGTAGAGGTGGGGATTTGGTGCAAGGCCTGGAAAATACACCAGTGGGACTTCTACAGGACCTAACCTTTCCTTGTCTGGGATATTGTATGGTCATTATTATCTCATATCGACTGCTTTGTTTCCTCTCTTTTGCCTCACCCGTAATCCAAAGCTGCCAGTCTGCTCCTCTGGAAGTGCTAGTGTGGTGTAACTGAGAATAGAGAGTGCTCTGTACACACCTGACACACAGGTGGAACTGGGTTGTACTTTGGAGTCAAGTCCATCCTGAGTCTGAAAACATCTGAATCCAGGAGGAGAGTGTATTTGAAAGAGGAAAGGAAATTGTGAATTCTTTGAACCTTGGAGGGATCAATCGGTTCATCAAACTCTGAGTCTAAGCTTTCCAAATAAGAGCACTCTGCCCTTAACTCTTTATGCAGTAAATCTGAACATCTGATACTTCACTTCTGATGAACCACTGGCAGAAAGCCCAGGAATGCAGAGCCTCGAACTGTCCTACAATTAACATTTCAAAGTCTCCAGATCTGTGAGTGGGAATTAAGTGTCCCATAGGTTCTGGGCACACCCTGTAGCTAGGTTTGCATCTGACTGTGATTTAACAAATGCACTTAAGATTTAAAAATTCCCTTAAGATTAGGAGTTGGATCGAGTTGCTGGAGGAATCCTTGCCTTGTAGACAGAGAGTTAAATTTATATTTCTCACCAAAAGATCACAAGGACAAAGAAGGGTGACATTTCAGGTTTTCTCATATTCTTCTGGAAGAACACAGTCATTTGTTCAGTGTGGAGGAGAAGCGTGACCTCCTTTCAATATTATTTTTTCTCTTCAAGCATAACTGGAGGAATCAGAACTGCAGTAAATCTGTCCTGATAATGATGCAAATGTGTGAAATTGCAGATCTCCTTCAACAATCTTTTGCTCTTAGTTTGTTTCTTTTCGGATGTCAAGCTGCTGAGTTCAAGTAACTCCTTCCCCTGAAACAACACTTTATTGGGGAAAAAACCCCGATACTTTCTCTTTTTTCCCTGGGTTCACTTTTTATTCTCCTCATTGATACTCCAAAGATGAATCTCTGAGGGAGCCGAATAATTGGAATCTTCAGGGTACAAATTGTTCGTTTTCCACTAAATATGAAACCCATCATGCTGAACCGTGAATACAGCAGGATACACTTAGCAGGTGTATGAAAATGAAAATAAAAGGACACTGATTGAAAGGAGAAGGAAAAAAGAATGATTAAAGTGACATTTCTTCAGCTCATCCAAAATATACAAAACTATTTTAACTGCTTTCATAACAGATACTGTGCAAAGAGACCCAATTAATTTTATCGTCATGCTGCTATACAATCTGTGTAATTCTTTTGGTCACCCAAATGTCTGAGGTACATTATATTATTCATACAGACTTCACTCCTTGGTAACAGAAATCACATTTAATCTCTTTTCTCTTTATCTATGGATTGATCTGTCTGTGAACAGTTCCAAATCTTAGCAGGGAAAAAAGTGTAAGTAATATCAACATGGTAAGTTCTGGAAGAAACCTTTAAGAGAACGCATATTTGCATCAAGCAGAGATATGTGTCTAAATAGAGGAGCACATACTGTGTGAATGTAATACGTGATTGTGTCTAAAGGTATAATGTCTTCTAACTTGGTATATTGAAATGAGGAAGCGCGAGAGATCGGTGTCCTTACAGTTTTCATGAGGCAAATGGAAGGAGTGCCAACTATATCAAATGATACCCTAATTCCATGTATAGTTACAGGGAACCAGATCCATTTCTACAATTCCTTAAACCAGACTCACTTTTGGTTTCTGCTACTGGAAAACAGCAACAGGGGATTTGTCTAAGACCCTCAAAGGAAAGTGCTGGTTCAGTTGAGCAGTGGGCAATGGCAGAAGATTTCTGAAACTTCTCTGCAGAAATACAGGATGGGAAGGTCATGTTGCCCTTCAGTTTTAGGAATAGGTACCTTGGTTCCTTTGCAGAACTAGAACCAGTATGTCCTTGCATTTTCATCATAGTCGTCACTTTATCCTGTAGTAAATGTTACAGGAAGCTCAGTATGCCTGAGCTGAATGTTTTGATCTACAAGGGTGCTGGAGAGGGGAAAAAACACCATTGACTGGAATTTGCTTATGGCAACAGAGTGTAATTGATAAGTTAACAAGCGGGTGCGTTGAGATTTGTTCTTCAGAAAGTATGAAGAGGAAGGATGAAACTATGAAGGGTAGATTGATTTCATAATTAAATGTGAAACTGCCTCATTTTCTGGTTTCATTGTCTGCTCAGAAGCCAGGCCTTGTTTGAAGAATAGTTTTCTCTGAATTACAAGGCTTTCAGAAAGCTTTGGTGCAGTTTGGGGTAACCTTGTACCAAATTCAGCTCTATATGAGAGTCTGGGTAAATCTGAATTAGTGTATAATTTCATGCATATAGTACAGAGAAATCAACAAATTGCTTACAGTTCTTCTTCTGCCTATGTGCTGATGCAGAGAGGAGCCACAGCCATATACAGCCAAATTTTCAGGGAACTCCAAATGATGACTTTGGTATATGGGCCTACATTGTTTTTTCAATCCCCAAAGAAGCCAGCATTGTTGTTTCATCTGAATATAAATCACAGTCTAAAACTTGTTTATCCTGCAAAGTAAAAGCATGAAAATTAGTCTTGTAATATTCACTGAATTGAGTTTGCTGAATCCAAGGACCAAGCTGGTCCTGGATCATGTTGCCTTTGGGAGAAAGTCCATAGTGTGACCCTTTGACATTCAGTAGGTGGGAGAACCATCTGCATTTGAATGTGGAAGAAGTAAATGGCCATGGAAAAGAGGAAAGTGGCACAACTTTCACTGCCTGCAGATTTCAATGGCTCCTTTATATTCAGATGAGAACCAAGAGGGAGTAGAGACTTGATCTGGAGCACTGTTTGTTCTCCAGTTTGCTGCCCACACAGCCCCACTTCCCCTTGCCCCTTTCTCCCAGCAGATCACTGAAGTACAGACAAGTCTGCCTCAAGGGCTTGTTTTCAAAGATTGCAGCATCTTCTCCAGTCTGGCTTGATAACCACACAGTAAGTGTGTATTTGTTACAACGTGGGTGGGAAGCCTCTTGGAATATAGGACAGAGAGCCTGCCCTGTATTACAGGTGGGTTTTTTTCATTTAATAAATGCTCATTTATCAAGCTGCTGAGGGGAGAGAAACCCAGCTATTTCTGCCTCTGTGCCTGCAAGGATATAAAAAACACCTTTAAAGGTATAAACAGACTTGAAACCCCATAGGATTTAAAGGCAGACATGAGGTATATGCAAGCTTTTAGAAAGATAAGTAGTTCGCTTCATCCTTATTGTGTTTTTACTGATTCTATAAAACATCTTAAAGTAGGCTTTTAAAAATGCTTCCTTCTATAAAATTATTTCTCTCCCTGCATTCATCTTTGCATGGTCTGCACATTTCAGGGGGGTTTATTATGGAATACTGGATTTGGATAGTGCTTTTCCTTTTTATTATTTTAAGTCATTTCCTTGGCAGTGATTATACTTTACGTTAATGCCCAAACTAATAGGCAGAGCGAATGTCGTTGAGTCTTACTCCCTTCTCTTTGCCAGTCCAAGGGTCACTGTGAAGTTAAAGTAGTTTTGTTGGTCTGAAGTTGGCATCAGAAGCTTATCCCCACTGAAAATGATCCTTTGTGTGTTTCTTTTAATACAGACAGTGATTTTAGGCTTTTGCTTACGATACACATACACACAACTACTTGAAGCATCATACCTACTTTTTGTGTCCTCTAGTGACTTCATTTATGATATAACTATAAAAAAACTCCTGGGCTGGTTCCTCTTTGAGGCTATGACTTTGATCATAGGATATTGCATTGAACTTTACTTTACTTTAGAGGCTCTAACAAGAGCAAAGGTCAAGAAAATTTAGAACAGCAGGGAAGGACTTTCTATTCAGAGACAGATTATCTTTAATCCTCTTCCCTTCCTTTTGCCTGATTTGATATGCACATACAGGCATCCATGTGTACACAACTACTTGTACAGTTTAAGTTTCTCTTGCCCTCCCTCAGAGCCAGAAGCATAAATCTTGTTTCTCTAATAAAAGCATTTAAAGCACAAAGTTATGAAAAAATTCTCAATGTTTCTGCGTGGGGTATGTCACTGGCAGTAGGAAGCATTTATCTTCCCTGTCACTTAGTTTCCTTGCTGAAGTCTCTAGGGACAGCAACATTTGGTTTTCCTGAAATTTTCAATAAAGGACAGGCAAATAATATCTTTCGCCACTAGGCTTTCCCCAGCTTAGCTCTGCCGAGGGTGTCTTGCAGAGACAATTACCCTGTGCCACTGCCGGAGTTTCAGCGGTCATTGTTATTGCAGCATTTGTTCCTTTCCTGACAAATCACATTATTCCCATGGCTGAGGACCATTAGTAGGACCCAGGGGAGCCAGGAGGGGATGGCAGCTGGCAGCTCGCCCCTGGGCAGGGACAGTCCGAGAGGGGGTGAGCAGAAGAAGGTCAGAAGGAGCCCATTTGGGTACTCTGCTGTACCTCTGAGCTGCCAGCTACGCAGTGCTCGCTGTGCTTGATACCCCTGCCCTGCCTGGGGCTTGCTTCTGCCTTAGCTTTGCAGTGCTGCACCCACTGCCCTCCCTACACTTTCTCCCATGGGGGGCGGGGGGTGGGCTTTTCCATGAGCTTCTCTCTCTGCTGAAGCAATTGGCAATATGCAGTCACCTAAACATCAGCAATGCCTGGAAATCACACCATTTTGATAAAATACCCTCTTATTGGTTGTTTTTTTTTTTTTTTTTAGCTTGCTACTTGGTTTAGTTTCAGGCTTTGGCTTCCCTGGCAACACAGCTGGGAAGGATAGCAGATGTCATGGTGTAGCTGGAGTTTTGAGGTCTGCAGAGTGAAAAACAGACCGAGCTTTTCAGGCTTGTGTCAGGCACTGCACAAGTAGCAGCCAGGCACTGTCAGTATGAGACATCCCTGAGGCTGAGAGAGCAAATCCATCCTTGCTGCTCTTCATTACATTAAATGGCTCTGTGTTAGGTGGTAGTTCTCTCTTTTAGAAACTAATATGAGGGGGACAGGAAAGTATTAAGACATAAATAACTAATGCCTTATCTTGACTTGAGATTCTTCCCCTGTTCTGTTCCTGATCCCAAACATCCAGCCGCAAAATCCCCAAAGAGGCTCTTTAGTAATTCTCACCTGCCTTTATAAAACCAGCTGTGTTTTCCACATCCCAGGGGTAATGTGGGTCTCCAGGTGCCCTGCTTAAGCCTTGTTAATTCATGTGTTTCTTTTCTAATATGGATGTTCCCAATTCACTTTTTGACATATAATGCATCTTCATTTCTCTCTATTTATTCTCTACTATATATATATTTCTGTTAACCTTAAATAGCCTGCCTGGGAGAGATGGAAGGAGGTGGTGATGCTTTGAGAGGTAAACACAAAAGAGTCTCTGGTCTTCACTCAGATTACGAATACTAGAGAAAGTTGATGTTTTATCACTTGTAAAGTCCTTTCTGTTTGCTTTCTTTCCCTAGAAATCTTCACCCCAGAAACCGCAAGTACATGGTACTCCCTTCATGTGTGTCATCTTCATATGGCACTTTAGTGATTCCCACTTCAGTTTAGCATCTAGACTTCTAAGCACAGCTGTATTGGTAATTGTTACCATTGGAAAACAGCTTTGCTCTCCCAGTGAGGCAGGCAATTTGCTTGATGCTCTTGCTCTCTAGGAATTTTTAGATTTTGTTGGTATTTGTTTGTAGTATTTCCATTTGCTGTGGACAAAATGGATATGCTAGCACACCAATCTGGTGCAAATTTCTGCTGTTAGAATTTATGTAGAGTCTAGGTGGAAGCAAATGAATCAAAGTGGTTAAAGAGTTTACGTGTAGCAAGATTTGTTCTTTCAGTTCTCTTTCTACCTTTGCTGCAGACCGTGTGCTGCTTTATACAGATGCTTTCTTGGGAATCTCAGTACCTTTCAGTAATGATCACTGCAGATAATCAGCCTCTGTCTACACCAGAAGAATTACTGCAGCTGGATACCATAGTTTATCTCTGCTGGGAGCCCAGATGAGGCACGTTAGGAGAACTGTGCAGCCGACACAGCGGCATTAAGCACGGTGCTGGACTGTGGGATCAGGGATGCTGCCGTGCTTGGTAGGGCAGTGGTTGCCAGACATCTGCCGAGTCCCCACTGCTGTTAACAGTCCAGGCACTGAATTCCCAAAATATTCCTTTCGAGGACCATAGCCATGGCTAGCACTGCTGCATTCTGGCTGTATTTACCTGTGGAGATCTCCAGCTCGCAGGAGGAATGCTGGCTTAGGTGGCAGTGCTCAGATCTCCTGTAGTGTTTTGCTGAACAGAGCAGGGACCTTTGTTTTAGCATGCCTAAAAATAAATGCTGTCTTATTAACACTGGGGTTTAGAGATAATTTGTTGAGGAAGTGCACCATTTAAAGTTACTGCTCTTATAAAGAAGCCACATTACACTCTAAACTATGTGAGCCTTTAATTTGCTTTGCTGGTTTCTGGGTAGGTTTAATTGGATGCAGCTAAGCTTTAGAAGTACTGATCAGTTCTGAGATTTGGGAGGGCACCTTGACACCATTCCCAAACTTCCTTAGTATAAAACCTGAGTTCATGGGGGCACAGCAAGAGCTATAAGCCAGCAGCAAACACTAGGTCCTCGTGAAAGCTCCTGTGCAGGCAGAGATGAAGCAACCCTGAGCTGCCAGTTCACAGGAGCCCCATGACAGGAGAGGATAAAAGGGATGTTTTGAGCAAACACTAAGACTTACACTTCTGAGAGCTGGTTTAGCAGTGCTTTAGCCTTACATATATGTTCGTACAGCACAAGTGAGTTGAGATCTTGATCCTAATAGAAAGTATAAGTAGAATATAATGTTTCTTACTGGTTACTGGTTCGGGGGAATAAAACAAAATGATAGAAACAGCAGCTATGAAGGAGAGTGAACTTTTAAATTCTTTTTCTCATATAATGTTGGTTAATTTGTGCATTCAGTTGGTCTCATGAACCTCAATGGGACTGTTTGTGGGAATAAATAGGCTAGTTTTTAATCCCTCAGGTTTTCCTAATAGCATCATTATGCCATTTAAAGCATGAGCAGCATTTATCTTGATGACCTCTTGTTATTTGAGATCAAAGTCAGATAAGAGTTGAAAATTAATTCAACCCAGCAATCTCATTAAAGAACTGTCTACAATATGACTTTCACAGCAGAGTCATTCTGAAGGTTTAATTTTGGTCTTTTGCTGCAGCCTTTCCTTCCATAAATCCACTTCTTAGCTTGGGGCACTGATTACAACTTCTATCAAGAGTCCTGTCCTCAAAATGCCTATGCACATGTCTGTGTCTTGTGGCATCACCAGAGTGATGGGAAATGAATCAAATTACAAAGACCTAAAGATCTAGAGAATTCTAGCCTTGAGTAAGATAAAATACCTACCTACATCAATGTGAGTTGTGAGGGTTTGATAGACACATGAAAAATCCCTATTAGTGCTAAAATATTACTGGAATTAGGTCATGCTCCAGTGTCTTTTTCCTAAAGATAGGGGTGTGATACTTATATCAGAAAGATATGTGAATCTGTGTAAGATGAAAGTGTACTAATTTCAAAGTTGCTTTTAAAAATATTTTTCTTACCTCCTGCCTTTTTGAAGGGTCTCACAAGTCTGTCTAGAACCAGTACGTCAGTGAAGGTCTAGTTTCATTGTCTAGTTCAGATTTACTATAACATATGGCAGTGATGGTGGTGAGAATCACGTTTTGTGGAATAAATTTCAGAGACAGAAAAAAATCAGCTTTTTTTGAGCTTAAAGGTTTCTTCCAACTAGGTCCATTTATCACGTGCATTGGTAAAAGAGGAAACAAAACCAACAAAAAAAACTAAGATGCCTGTTTGGTCTGTCAGATACATCCACAATGTTTCCTTTCTAACCATCTCCCTCTTAATGGGTAAATCTTGTCGCTTAAAAAAAGGTATTCAAAATATGATGTAGAACAAACTCAAAGTATTTTCTCCCTAAGTTATTAACTGTTGCCAACCCAGCGCAGGCATGAGTTGTAAGAGTGCATCTCAAATTATATTAGATATCTACATTTAGGCAACTGATTTAAGCCCTTTGTATGATGATGGCAGTATAATTAATTCATACTATGTAATAAAATATGCATAAGTAATTCATACTGTAATGAAAGTGACTTTCTTGTTGTGTAGTGTTAGTAGAAAGGCATGGTACTGAAAAAGACTGCAAGATTTCCTACTATGTGTTCACACATTGGAGGATATCTAAAAATACTTTAAACTTCTTATTGCATTGGGCATATCATCTAAAGCAAAAGAAGCAAAGTTGCATTGCATATATAATTGACCTCAGCCTTGAAAGCTGTGTTAAAGGTGGAAATTCATCTTAAGATCACTTTGTAAGCTTATGGTACTCTCATCAGCACCCATTTAATGAGAACTGGGAAGATCTGTGTAGCCGAAGGGAAATAACATGCTGAACTGCATCAGGAACAGGGAGCCACAGAAATCTGCAGGTGCCTCAAGATACTAGGCACTAATCAGAGGATATAAGAATGCTGCCTATGCTTTTCAGTATTTTCTTTTCTTTGGTCTTTGCTACTGAGAATGTGGGATAACTTTGGAACGGGGGAATTCCAGAGAGTAAAGGTGCAGTGCTCCCTTTGACAGATATTTCCAAAAAAAATTCTCTCTATATATCCATATATATGTACTCATGCATGTGAAATGGAAAAACTCAGGAAATTAAATGTCAATAAATCTTGGGGACCAGATGGCATTCATCTGAGATTTCAAAAAAACTCCAAGCAGAATTACTATAAAAATATGTATAGATTGTCACTGAAAACAACCTCATCTATCAAATGAGAATAGTTACCAATTGAAAAGATTTTTTAAAAGACAAAAATAGCAGCAGGAATTATATTGTGACCAGCAAATTTAATCTTCCATGGTAGGAAAATAAATGTGCTCTGTTTTAATAAAATAATGTACTATTTCTTTTGATATCCTACCATCTTTGGCTGGTTTAAGAAAAATATTTAAAACAATGCAGAAAAATCCCATGTGTTGTTAGAACACAGATATAACTAATTATTTTTTTTCAAATGTCTTGTTATTGTTCTTTCTACGCAGTCTGTTAATGAAATTTGTTAACAAGAGGTTGAGAGTAAAGTTAGATCTGTTCAGAGATTAGGAAAATAAATTAGATTACCTAGATTCCAGATAGGAAACAAAGAATACAAGGACTGATATCTATGCCTTAGCACAGAAGGAGGTTGTTATTATGATGTAGTTGCAGGATTCAGACCTAGAGTGAGTGTCGGTAAACACATTGAGAGTGTGAGGAAAGAGGTGACTGCTGGCACAGGAGCTTGTTTGTGCTGCTATGCAGTAATTAAAAATTCCTAAGAAAGCTAGAAACCTGGGCAATGTACTTCAGGATAGGCAGATGCAATGGAATGCATGCAAAGATCAACTTGATAAGCACTCATTTTGGGCTAACTCGAGCCACCCCTAGAGGAGATAGAGATGAGAGGTAACCTGTCCCTTCTACATAACAGCACACCAAAGGTCTTCTAGAATAAATTCAGTCCCGTGGCTGGAAGGGAGGTGAACCTCAGGTGTCCTGTGGGTGTCTGAGATGCGAGCCACTCACAGCAGCATCAGGCAAGCACTGCCTGACTTTTCACTGCCCGTAGTGGTAGCTCTGACTGTGTCTCCTGGAGTGTTTGTGGAACATGTCACTTACCTTAGCTCAGATATCCAGGCAGCTGCCCTTTCCCATCCCAGACAAAATGTGTAATGAGCACAACTAACCTCACAGAGCCAAGCATCAGTTAAGATAGGGATGGCTGAAGATGTCGGTGTGGCAGAGAAAGATGATGAGCGGATTACCAAAATGTTGCGCTTTGTTAGGGAGGAGATAATGTTGTCTATTATACCTTTTCACCGTCATTAACTGACTTACTTTTGTTCATTTTATTCTGACAAAAAAAGGGAAAAGATAGCAAAGAGAAGAGATGGGAAGGCTCACCAAAGATGAGACGAATGGTAGTTAAAAGTGTGGAAAGAGCTTCAGCAAAGAAAACTTGAAGCAATGCTAGGAAATTGATTTGTCTCCCTTTCTATGCACAGGCTGTAACTAATGACTTGGAGAATGTTTCTGAAGGAGGTGCTGGCTATAAACCCCAAATTAATTGATGCATTTCACTTCAAAGTATGCGATAAGGGAAAAGTCTACTTTATCTTCTCTTCTCAGGGTAGCAATAAAGTCCTACTTGTACTCCTTTCAGTTCCAGCAAGGAGTGTGCATCACTGACGTTCTCAAGCTCAGCTTTGCAAAGAAAGCATCTAGAGACTGTTTCTTAAAAGCAGGCTGAGATCTGGTTTTCTCCATGGGAATCAAAAAGAAAGGCTGGACTTTTCACAGAAGATTTATGGGTATCTCTTCCAAATGCTCAGCGTTCAGCTGAATAGGAAGTCTGCCTATTTTAAGAGTTGGTTTGATAATTCAGTCCAGTGGGGATAAAGTATTAGCTTCTATTGTTTGCCAAGAATTTCATATCAAGCCATCCTAGAGGAGCAGGAAGGAGGGCTTCGTGCCCGATATGGCAGAGCTCATCTCTAAATACAAATATCTCACAGTCTGGAGTTTCAAAAGAGGATGTGTTTTAATACACAGTGTTTGGAGAATTTGAGAGGTCAGCAGAACAGGACTTTCTTCCACTGTGATTTTTCTTCTAATTAGACAAAAGCCAAATTTTCATCAGAAGGAAAACCTCCTTCCCCAGCTCCCTCATTTCCTCATGGAATGTGCTGTTGGCAGAACAAGGACTTACTTCTGAAATCATTGCTACCAATTATACAGATAATTCCACTGAGAAAGTGTAGACCAAACATTTTCTCATTAAGACAAGTCCAGATGCCCCATTTTTGTGTGTTTTAAAACCAGTGCAGTGAAGTCTTTGAGATACATGTAACTGGCAAGAGAAAGCAGAGGACAAAAAGGTAACTGTTTCACTCTTTTGTTTTAAATTAACAACTTTGGTGTGTTATCTCATTTCCCAATAGAGATCTGAACAAGGACACGGATTATATGGCATGCCAAAATGAGTTTGTGGTCTTAAGTTGCAGGAACAACAGAAAAGGACTCTCTGACAAGAGATGCTACGAAGGACTCTTTAAGAGAGTAATGTAGGAAAGAAGTCAAGATGCCAGAAATGGGGGAAAGAATGTCAAATTTTCATCTTCATTATTTTTAGGATTGGAGGGGAGATAATTGTTCTTTTGAGTCTTTGGAAGGGGAGCATTTCTATCCATGAGAAGAGATGGGAAAGACCCTCTTCCAATTAGCCAGGCTGTCTGAAAGCCTGTGTGGGAGAGGTTGATGATGGACCTGGGTGACTTTGCCTCAATATACAGATACTCTGCAATACAGATTCTTCTCCTGCCTCCTGGGAGATCAATCACAGGTAATAGAGAGCAGCATTTTACACAGGAAGAGGAAAAAACCCTGCATTTAGACAATTCTCATTGGAAAATTGTAGCCCAAGGCTGTAATAAAAGATGCCAGTTTCATGAAACTGAAACAGGCTTGGACATGCTGAATTGTGGACTAAGGGGAACACAGACAATTAATAGCAAAATTGCTCTTAAATATAAATGAGAGTTTAGGATAATGTTTTTGATAATAATCTTTTTGTAATAGCACAATAAAGGGATCCGCACTCGTTGCCTTGTACAGATGAACTCATTTAAACATGTCCTCTATTCCCTCAAGATCAGGCTTGGATATTTGACGCACACCGTAATGTCAGTCATTTCCCGAGCACATCAGCAAAGTTTGACTCCATTTTTCCTAAGTGCTGAATTTCGCTGGGGGCTCTGCAGGCTCTGTGTTGCAGTGGAATGACTGCAGCTGTAATGTGCAAGGATATGCGGGATGGAAATGGTGTGGCTGCTGTGATCCTGCCTCCCCTGGCAGGGCAGGGCAGAGAAGCGCGGTGTTTCACCCTGGTGGGACACGCACCAGGCCTTGGCTCACCCGCTGCAGGGCAGGTGATGCTCTTGGCAGGAACAGGAGAGAAAAGCTCATTGTGAGGGGTCTGTTCATAAGCCGAACACTGGCAAACTTCTTTCAGCCTCGTGTTTCGAGTAACACAGTAAGGTTTTCAAATGCGTCTCTTGGAAGTTGTACACTGGAAGATTGCACGGAGCCACAGCGCTGGAGATGGCGCGGAATTGCTCCCTTATCTGTTGACGTTGGCTTCACAAAAGAGTATGGCAGAAACTACAGCCCCAGTGTGTCTCCCAGCAGAGGGCCACTAGCAACCCAATCTCATGTCTGCGCTGCTTTGTAGGGCATTGATTTTCTCTTAGGAGCAGATAAAGCTCTCACTGAAAGCAAGGACAAAATCCCTATTGATACCAGGGGAAGTAGATTCCAGCTTTTGTGATTTAAGTGGGGTGTATAAGGAGGAATCTCTGTCCCAAAGAAGAAAGCCTCTAACTTTTTTAAGCTTGGTTGCATTCATCTTACAGGCGATCTGAAACAGGTATTATAAGCATCCCAGTTCCCTTAAGTGCTTTCTGGGGGAAGCGCCAAGTGCACCAAAGCTTTGTGTTATTTCTCTTGCCTCTTGACTAAAAGGGCTGACTGATATTTGCAGAGATAGCAGAGCAGCAGCTCCCTTTCATGCCTGGGGGGAGCCTGGTAGGTGCCCAAACTGCTGCCATTCCTTTCCCCCGGCGGCAGTGCCCTCCTCAGGCTGGGAATCCAGGCACAGCCCAGTGCTGTCGCCCCTGATCTGGCTGTGTCATTGCTGGCAGTGAAGGAAAAATGATGCATCTTCGTTATACCATCTATGCTATCTTCTAGGATTAGGGTTAATTAGCTTTTCAGGATGGTGGGAAGGAAAAGAGGGAAAGTGTGACAGCTGTTTCATTAGATGGGATGTTGGATAAAACAGTTAAGAGACTGCACCCCCCCAGAGTTAACCTTTCTCGCCTGCATTTCAAAGCTCAGTCATGAGGTTATGTTTGAAAAGGCTGATGGGGTGGAGAAGGGGAGGTTAATGTATTTTATTAACTAAGGAAACTAAGAAAAAAAAAAAAGCTTCTTTTTCATGATGACCCGAATCATTCTCTCCTACTGCAAATGAAATGACAGCTCACCTGGGAGAAGAGAGAGGGGATTTAAAGCCAAATAATGATTCATAAAAATCCATTGCTGCAAGGTAAGTAAGTTTTGAAGAGCGTGTAGTGCTAGACCAGCTTTGCTGTATGCAAAACCCTTGTAGCTGAAAGCCATTTAGTCAGTTAATTCCGTACAATACCTCAGAGCTAGTTCGTGCCGACAGAAGGTCAGCTCAAGAGAGCGGTGCCCCGATTCAGCTGACGTGCTCTCTTAAGACATCACAGCACAGGGCACTGTCCTGCCAGCACAGGACAGGATGCGGATGCTGGCTGGACAGCCCAGGTTTTTGTGTTTTGCGGCTGGCTACTGCATAGCCTTCTTCATCTGACTCCTGTCTCCAGGATGTTTACTTTCTGCACATTTTTCTGGCTTCTTGGCCAGCATGAATGTCTCTTTGGCAAAAATTTCCTCAAGGAAGGTATCCTTAGCACTGGTCTTCTGATCTGGGGAGCAAAGCTGCTCAGTATTTTATGTTCCTACATAACACCAGGCTCTGCTGTGTTCTGTTTCACACTGGTGTAAATCTGGAGGAAATCTGTGGCCTATCAGCTTACACTGAGGAGAGAAAGAGAGACCCACTGCGGCGAGTGCATTGTACAAAATGAAGTAATAAGTCAGTTTGGGTCTCCACTTGGCCTTGTCAAAGGGCAGGCAGAAAGACATGCTGCGGGGAGGTGGGGTGAGGTGGGGGGGTGGCAGGCTCAGTTTGAATGTTTGCCCTTTGAATTAATTCTGGTTGACCTACTTCAGCAATGATTGAAGAATTTTTTATTCAGTTTGCCCTGATCTATCCCCTGGTGAGCATGTGCTTGTTATTTTTTAATGAAACCATTTTCACAGCCTGTTGTTTTAGGTGTTGCGAATGGAGGAGAGTGAGGTTATTCTTTGGTTCGTATTCTATTTTTTGTTTCTTCAGGGTTCCCAGCGCCACGCGGTTGCTTTTAACCGCGTGCGCACAGCACACTCCTGGTTCCTCACTCTCAGCTCAGCAGGTTTATTTTCACAGCAGATAAAAATAGTGCAAAGATGCAATCATTGACTGAAAAAAAGATGTCTCTTACAGGAGTCATAAACCAAGTATTTTTGTCTTTCCTTGCGAGTCATGTGCAAGTAGACTTGAGGAGCGTCTTGCTCTGTCTTAAAACTTCTCTGGAGCATTGACGTTTGAGCCTTTAGACACAGAATGTAGGTAGGATGGGATGCACTGAAGTAACTGTGAAAAATAGCTATTAATTCACATTCTGTGCTTAGGTCAGACACAAAGGACTTGCCATCCTGGATGAGATCACTGTTCCATCTTGTTGTCTGTCTGAGGGAAGTGAAGCATCTCTCCCATCACAACACTTGACGTTCTCCCACCAAGGCTGTTTCACTGCAGATGCAGTTCCAAATGGCAGGATCCTGAGGTGTCTGCATATTTGGGAGCTTAACTTCACAAGAATTGTACTTATTCTCCACGATCTGGAGCTTTTGTTGTACAATGAAAGAGGCTCCAGGGATGACTAATGACTCGATGCCTGCAGATCCAGGGCTGATTGCATTTTGGAGGTATTGCTTTGGCTCTGAAGTGGCAGGTAAACAGCGGCTTTGGGGGTTAGTTAGCAATCAAAAGCCACCACATTTTTGTCAAATTAAAAGACACCAGGTTTGGTTTTGCTATACAAAGTGATACAAAGGAGATTTCCTTGTACCAATCTGAAAGACACTGTTGTGTTGTGCCATTCCCTGTTGCTGATAGCATCAGCTTTTGTTTTGTGGGGCAAGGGTAAAGGGCAGAATGCATGGAGGTTAAAAGAAATGGTTTTTTGAAATGGTTCTTTTTGAGGTTTGGATTTTTTTCCCCTGTCTTTAAGAAAGTAATTCTCTGGCTATGAAAGAAACATGAAAAATGTTCGTTCTAAACAACTGAATGTTAAATAAAAAGGCCTTCAGTTTGTTAAGTGAATGCTTCTTAGGCAACTCGCATTGATCATAGTTTCAAATATCGATTTCTGACTTAAAAGAAAAATTGACCAAATGCCAGTAACTATTTTTCAACAAAGAAATAAATAATACTTCTAGAGAGGAATAAAATATTGTATTGTTATTGATTGTATCGTATCACTGTGATTAGCTATGTGACATATAAGTTGAAAGGCAAAAAAACCCCAAGAAACCTTTATCTTGAGCAGAGATGTACAGCTTTAGTCCTTCTTCTCAGCATAAGTTGCCAGGAACAGGTTTCATAATGGGACACTATTATCATAACTTTAATCTTGTTTAAATTCAAAAGTCTTCCTGCAAGCCTCAAGGCCTAGAGGAAAGACCTTTACTAAGTTATCTTAAGAAAGCAGATTGCCTGTGAATCACTTCTTATAGTCCATAAAATCCTTTGTGATTTAGAGAACAGCTGTCCATAATAAAACATCAGAAAAGCTCTATTTTGAGTCCTAAAACTGAAATAAACACGACATAGAAAAATACAATTATGCAGAACATATTTAGAAAGGTGCATGTGCCAGCTATAAGCATTTCACCTATTTACTGCTAAAAAGTCTTAAGGTAACGGGTTAGAAAAGGTTGTCAGATGAAATAATAGCCAATAAAAATACATGGAGGAGCATCAAAATATTCAAAGGTCATCCACTGGAGCTTCTAGAAAAAAAACAAGTGACCTCTAATGAATTTGAGAGGGAAAAAGTGTTTCTAAATGAAGGGTTTGTTAAAACAATGTTAAAACATTGACCTTCAAATTTCTAAGTTGTTCTTCTTCTTGCTGTTTTTACAAACCAGTTCTAGGATCTTTTCAAGGTTAAGAGAGGAGTTACTGTAACATTTCAATGTAAGAGGTGTTCACTTAGCATATGTTGGCCATGAAGAGGACAAATGGAGCCTTTTCATTCCATGGCAGTTTAGAAAAATAGCACTTACGATACTGATCCCACGTAAATGTCTTCATAACTTACAGATACGCTTTTTTGAAATGAAATTTCCCATAAAGTCAGGTGCCAGTTAAAACAATATTGATGTCTGTTTCTCTAGCACCTTTGTTCCTTCAAGACCTTAAACTTACTTTGATATCACAGACCCATCCATAATTTACTGACAGAGTCTAGGACATGGCAGGATGGGAAATAAAATAATAATGGATCTGAAGACAGATTTTTTTTTTTAGAGAAGAGTATTTAACTCCACTGGGAACAAAGTTGTTCCTTCTAATGCTCTTTCTGTGGTTCTCCAAAGTGGACTTCTGTTTTCAATAATTTTCCTAAGTTCTCTAAGGAAACCAGCTCATATTTATTATGGCTTAAAAAAAAAAAAAAAATCACTGCAACTGTAATATCAGCTGTGGTAAAAAAATCCCTTTTTGAAAAGCAAATGGGCAGTTAGCATTTAAGCTCAGCGATGTGGACTCAGCAGAAACCCTGCACCATGGTACTCGGGAAGGAAAAATTAGTCAGCTAGGTTTTGGTGGCAAAACAGTTCCATCCCTCCTCATTTTTATACCTTCTGAAGGCTTGTACTTGTTTTCTGTCACTAGTGACTGACTGCTGACTTCACAGTGAGTATAACGTGCATTGCATTAGTTTTGGACACCTGATGTATATAATTGACGTATATAATTTGCAACATGTGACAGTCTTTATGTAAAGCACTGGGTTACTTAAACTATCTTGTCTTGCTTCTGTCTCATCAAAGGAGGATGAGAGAAAATGGCTTTGTCCTCACATAAGGGACAGAGACAGAGATTGTTTCTTCTGTCCAGTGTTAATAAACAGATGAGACAGGACAACATAGTGGACTTTTTAGGGATCCCTTAGTTTCCTTGGCACTTGTTGAGGACTGTTGCCATGAAAAGTCTTGGCCTTCTGCAAGGTGGGAGGTGTGTGTGCTTAACTGGTTGAAAAAATCTGTTTAATCATATTACAAACTACAGCAAGTGCTTCATTTGTAAAGCAACGAGAAGATGGTTTATTGAGGACAGTTTTCAAACCAATGTTTTACAGATTCTCTGTTCAAGACCCAGTAGCACTGTTATCAAAGCAGTGATACTGAGAATGCATTTGTGTTCTGACCAGAGGAACTATAGTAAGAGCAAAGACTGAATTGAGCAAATGGACTGTGGAGCAGAAAGCTTTTCACTCTAAGTTAAGGAAATAGGAAAAAAAAAGAAAAGAAAAAAAAAAAGAAAGGAAAAAGAAAAAAAATGGAGAAAAGGCACATCTTTTACACCAGCTTCCTTCAATCACTTTCTTAGTCCAAGGCTCTGGTATATGTCCCACACCAGTGAGTGGAATGGGAGTATGAAAGGCAGGAATGGAAAGGAACGAGTACGAAATGGGATTACAAAAGGAAGGAATGTCACAAGCCACAGGAGTTAAGATAAAACAAAGAAAGAAAATGTGAACAAAAGGTAGTTCATGCAACAAACACCCCATGTGTTTATGCTTTGCCAATTAAATAACTTCAACAAGTAATTTTTCCAATTGCCTTCCCTTTCTGTTAGTATTTCTCGTTAATGTTTTCCCAGTATTATCTGACCTTAAATCCTCACCTTTGTAATAATGACAACTTAAGTTGTTATTTCCTTAAAAGAGTAATAAATTTTTGGCTGAGAGAAGGAAAATAATGGGAAAAAATAATATGTGGTGGGGGAAAAAGCAGAGGTTAGGAAAGGGTACATGGAGTCTGTCCAGAGCTACAGACACATTTTTTGTCCTCGTGAGTTAAAGGATATCCCTAAAGATGGTTCTGCCAGGAAAGATTAAGTCACGCTTGGGAAGAGGGGCTCAACAGTGAGTTTGGCTGTTGAAGAAGTGCAGCAACTCTCCTTGACTTTCAGGATGTTTTTATCTGTCTATTGTTGATAAATACAGGCAGAAAGCGAAGGCTGAAAAGGATACAGCTTCTTTACTAGTTGCAACTAGTCCCCAGTACTGATAAAGGGATTCAGAACTATCAGGTTGAGTTTTTAACGATTTCATTGCTGTTTTATGAAAAGCATCGTGGTTGCTGAATTTTTGTTCTTTCAAACTGGGCAGATTTCAGAGAATGCTACCCCTGCGCCTGTTCTCCAGCATTATCCTGATACTGAGCTGCTGCTGTGCTCATGGTTACAACTCTCCCTGTGGCATGTAAGAGACGGTGCTAAGTAGCTGCTTTTTCTAGACCAGTAATATTCACAGTATCTGTTTTTTATTTTGTTAAATTCAAGCCATCAATATATCCATCTGCCATTTTTATGCCTTTCAAATTAGATATTTTAGATCTGTACTTTTTTGTCCTCTCAGCAGCTGTACCAAGTAAGCTGAGTCTCACGAAAGCTCCACTGATTAAATAACATTGGTGGCAAAAGCTAGTGTAAGCCACGAAACAGAGGCCTTCAGAGCAGAGGGTCTTTGAGGGAAAAGGGCTGAGTGCTTGAGCAAAGTCTCTGCAGCCTAAAGTTGGCCAGGGTCTGTTGGCTTGGTGGCATGGTGGAGAACCTGAGATGGCCTCAGAAGGCCATCCATAAACACCCACTGGTGTCTAGGGATGGCCAAAGTGAAGGAGATGAGTGATGGGAATGTTGATTCTTGCCCACACCGCCCTGGTTCCAACATTGTGCAACACAGGAGATGGCCCAACTTGTCGGAGTGGGATTTACACTCCCCTGGCCCAGTGAGAGCTGACAGTGTCAAAGTACCACATGTTTTTTGCTCTGACACACCCTAAAACTCGGCTGTCAGTTTGTCTTTGCTCAAGGGAAAAACAGCAACCTTCCTCCCTTATCAGGCTATGCAACATCTGTTTCAGTTTATTAGCTACTTTCCTGCAAAATTGGAAGACTTTGGTCTGCTGGAAATGAAGTTTCTGTTATCAACAGCTGCCAGTGGAATGTGCTTTTGTGGAGCATCCTGTGCCTTCACACAGGACTTGCTCAGCTTTGTAATTAAACCTCTCTGGTATGGAGAGTGTGCAGAAGGTGAGGCATGGGAGCAGAGCTCATGTCAAAGATATCATTCATAATTGTTTCATATCTAAACTCTGATTTTCACATTATAAGAGTGGTGACATATCGTTTTTCTTTTGCTGACTCCTGACACCAACTCAAACACATATTGTGGTTTCCTTCATCTTAAAACCCTGCTAATAGGGTTGTTCTAGTAGCTGATCCATCAGTTGTGAGGGAAATACTTTCTTGGGGTGCTTTTTTGTGACTCTAGATGGGATTGGTGATGGAACACTAAAAAGAAGTAAAGCCACTGTGCTGCCCACAAAGTGAGTTGGAACTACCAGCTCTGGCAAAAATAAAATCTGCTGGGGTAGTGGCATATCTGCTTTGTATTTCTATTTGTATATATTTCAGTGTGATAAAGTGTCCTCCAGCTCAGCAGCTTGAGCAGCACAGCATTAAATTTCTCTATTGCTGTTATTTTGAAATTTATCAACTCCTGCATTGACGCATCCTAAAATGACAGGTTTAAAATACAGCTTGTTCTCGTGTCCTCCTTCCCCAGATGCAAAATATCACTCTCTTTTTGTACTCCATTAAGTGCACGTACTAAGTAAAATACTGTGCTCTCCTCACCCTCCCATCTGCAGATTGCTCCCCATATGTTGTATTATAAGATGTAATTTAATAACTAAAGGGAATTAATACATTAAAAAAATTGGGCATGAATTTTAAGTGCTTGTAGAAGCTGACAGATGGACAAGCAGAGGAGAGGGAAGACCTTTCTTTGTCACCAGGGTCCTAAGCCAGCGCACCAGGAGTACAAACCTCCTCACGTTGCCTGTTAATGTTCTTTACCTCCCTTCTTAAGCAATCACTGAGTTTTTTCTTGCTCCAGTCCCAGGCCAGACTTATTTTTTTTGTCTGTTCTGCTGTCTGTCTGTCCAATACCATGCCCCAGTCAAAAGGATCAGCTTTACACCAGGAGGAGAGGAAAACAGTGCATCTATGCAGGTGAAGTGTGCACTACTCTTGGGCTGGGAAATGGTTTCCCTACTTGCTGGAAAGGATGGAGCAGGAAGCCAAGAATTGCCAAAGCCCATCCTGAGTGGTTGGTGCTCCTGGCGAGGACACAAGGGCTGCTGCAGATAAACAGAACAACCACTTTACACATGTCTATCTTGCACTGGCATAGTCTGTGGTTTGCTGAGATTGCCTGAGTATTATACAGCAGAAGTCTGTTTGAAACCTGGGTTTATATAACTAATCCACTAAAATACTATAATAAAGAGTGCATTGAGCTTTTAATCAAGAAGTGGTCTTTATAGCTACAAAATCAGTGCACAATAGTGTTATGTAATACAATTGCACATTTAAAAAATCCCAAACCCAAGGGTTCAGCGCCGATGGCTTTTGCTATCTTATTATTTTCCTCCTTTTAAATCTGCTGTTTATCAGTATGCTTGTTTCTCAGAGCATGCTTTTAGGTAACATCACGGCTAAGGCTGCCATGTTTATTTAAAAATAGGTCACCCAACAGTATGCAATTTTCCTTGAAAAGTACTCATGTTTGCTTGCTGGATATTGAGTATTGGCACTGTTTTTCACTGTAGACTGAAGCAGGGCTCTTGTGAGTTTTGTTCAGCTGTTGAACTACCTCACAATCATTGGCAGATTTCATATTTGTTTGATAGAAGTCAACCATTGATCTTAGAAAGTCTAAAGTTTTACAAGAGGTTTAGCTAATGCAACTGTTAAAATAATGAGAACACAAATGAACACAATACAGTAGAAAAAAAGGTGGTTTGAGAGCATGCTAGAAAAGCTAACCCCTTTATCATCCTGGTGCCACTGCCACTCATTCTGAGCCACAGAGCACTGCCAGACAGGGGCTGTGACTGGAAGCCCATGGGCTTCATGAACAGGGTAAGGTTTTGAGCTAGGTCAGCTAGAGATGAAGCCATTATGTCAGTGGCACACACCGAGTTATTATTTTTAAGTCTTCTTTGATGGAGCTTTTTACACCTACATGACACGGTGAGAACTTTTGTAGCTCTCTGCCCAAGCTGTGCAAAGGTAGCTGTGCAAAAAGAGGCAAAACAGTTTGCAATTGAAGAGAGATTTTTTCTTCTGTTTTAATTTAATATTCGTTGTGATTAAAAGTAATCAAAACTCAAGTTGGTAACAAAGACATTATCATAGCATTTTGTGTAAATACATTAAGCTAATAAGTGAACAGAACAGTTAATGGAAGTTAATGGAATAATTTCAAATGGATGTAATAAACCTAGCTGTATAGATAATAACTTACCACATTTTTTCTATATAAGAAAATATGTCTTCTGTCAGCTGCCTATTGGTTCTCAGGGTCTTCTACAAGTACCTGAAATGAGGCTGTAGACAGATGGGGGTCGATGTTTTCTCCCAAGTAACAAGCAATAGGGCAAGAGGACACAGCCTCGAGTTACACCAGAGGACGTTTAAACTGGATATGAGGAAAAATTTCTTCTCTGAAAGGGTGTCAAGCATTGTAACATGCTGACCAGGGAGAAGTGGAGTCATTATCCTCGGAAGACATGTAGATGTGGGGCCTGGGGATGTAGTTTATTGGTGGATTTGACAGTGTCAGGTTAACTGTTGGATTTGATGATCTTAGAGATCTTTTCCAACCTAAACCATTCTGATTCTCTGATTCTAAGGCAGTCACCGAGTGTTGGCCAAGGCTGCAGCTGGCCACAGCTGAGCTCATCCCCCCTTATATTTCCCCTACACATGGGGTCCATGGCCTGGGACCCAGCACACGTTTTTGGCCAGTCTGTATCCTGATTTGTTTGCTGCTTGTGATAAGTATATCTAGCAATCGAAAGGTGCTTCTTTTCTAAGTCATGATGTTGTATCTGCACCTTTTATCTCCAGAGGAAGAACCAGACAAAATGTTTTTACATTAGGTTTCTTTTTATTGTCCAATTATCAAACTACCTGCAGGCCCGGTTGGATGCGGCACTCTGTTCTTTCATGTGCGTTACACTCAGTGTTTATATCCCATTATCATACCCTGCTGGCAAGAGAGTGAATAGAAATTTTGGAGAATATGTGACAAGCAGTTCAAGGCAGCGTTTGGACAGCCCTAGTAAGTTAATCAGTTTTTGATACCTGCAAACTAACTGTACTTGGGGCTGGAAGACACCATGTGACACCACATTAAATTGCTTCTTCTTTGTGGAAAGTGTGTGGTGGCAACATCATTTGGACAAGGGAGCATTTGACAGCTAGCCCGTCACACACAGCACACCCTGCAGGAGCTGCTCACCCTTGGTTTGGCATCAGCCAAGCACTACTGAAGCAGGGGCTAAACAAGAGAATCATTTCCCCATCAAACAGCAGCCTGGCTACTTATCCCGTTGCTGAAAGGATCTGTCAAACACTGCTGCCAGCAGGACAGTCACTTGGCATGTTTATTCAAGTAAACCTGTGCTTGTCTGGTTTTTCTTTATGCATTGGATGTTGTAGGCTTTTTTTTTTTTTTTTTTAAATGAGGAGAGGCTGAGGAGATAAGGAAACAGGTAAAATACTTTGCTGATTTATGGTCTCAATGGATTCATTAATGGAAGGTGGCAGGATGACAGATATTGGGAAAACTCTGCAGGGTCTGTGCAGCCATGCAAAGGGGATCTTGCCAAGATTTAGTAAAAGAAAGAGTGATGAGACAGAGTGTGTGTACAAGGCCTGACCTGGTTAATCGGTGCTTGGCTTGTCCAGATGTCGGAATATTCGAGTAGCTTAAAGAGTGACCTGTAAGCAGAGTAAACAGTGTTATGCATGTGCTGTTGAGGCATTAATCTGAACTTCCTGAGGGATTTAAAATACAAAGTAGAACTATGATTTTACAAGGGATGGGAATTGGGATTATCCAGATCTTAATATAGCTATTTCTTTTTTATAAAGCACATGATCTCTACTCAGTACAGAAGCACTTACCTCCTAAAAGTACTAGGAAAATCCTACAAGCAAAGACAAACTCAAACATTATTCTCTGAAGCAGGGGGAGGTGAGGGGGAAAATGCAGTTTTCATACAATAACATTCCCTGAATTATTTCACATGTCTTTGTATGGATTACATAGCCTTTCCATGTACCTTAAATCTAGTGCTCTACCACTGCAATTGTGTGGGTTTTAGCTGCTGAGGGTTTTTTTAAAAGGTATTTCTTTTAAAATATAAGAATAGAATATAAGAATAAAGATAATACACATTTTGAAAAGTAGCAGTTGAGAAGCTTACAGAGGTTGGAAAGGACCTCATCTTTCCTCTCTGTTCATCAGCAACTTTTTGCAGACATTTTAAATTTTTCTTTAAGCCATAAAGTTCTAAAGACAGATACTTTCTTGTCTATTCCTATATTTTCTTTACCAAGCACAAATCTTTTGGATTAATTGTGTTTAAAAAAAAAAAATCTTTACATTGCATTGATAAAAATTCAGTATCTTTCTACAGAGGTGGATAGTCCTGGTTTAGATTTATACCTGGGCAAATTGAAATCAGAATTTGTCTTGTTATGCCTGTACATTTGCACACAGTTATTTTTTAAATCTCTCATTAGGAAGTTACGTATTACTATCTATTACACTTCTGAGATAGTGAGCTCAGATGTCCTGACCACTCTGGTTTGCTGATCCAGTATTTGGGAATACTATAACTCCTTTGATCATCTAGCTTTTCTCCTGGGTGTTGACTTCTTATTCTTTAACACAACTTTTGTTCACTCGTGTCCGTTTTGGATCACTGCAGCCAGGACTGTAACTTCTAGGAAAGTGTTCAGGTTCAAGTATGCAAAGTGTTTTTAATTTCAGTCTTAACCCAGATATGGGTGGGTTATTGTCTGTGTGCAGAATCAGTTCATATCTTAAAATTCCATCTTACTTTCTGCCCATTTCCACTTGGATGTATCAGAAGTTCAGAAAAACTTACAAGAGATCTTTCCAAGTAAAATTTGGAAATCTATGTCATTTTCATTGAGTAATTTCTTGAATCAACTCATGCATCTCAGATGTTGGATACTTTGACATCATCATGCTTAGTCCAAAATTACAGAGAGCTCCAATTTTACTAAAATAACTGTAGATCATCAAAGATTGTATGTAATCACATCACGTGCAGCATATGTCTGTCAGACTTCATGGCTCTCTGTAAGATCCTTGAATTCGGTGCTTAAAATTTCAGTTCAGAGTGTGTAAAGACACTGAAAATAACCCTTCCCTCTAAACTTAGGTTGAAGAATGTAAATCCTAAGTCCTGTCTTCCCACACACTCCCAAAAATATGCCCACATGCTAACAGGCACCTGCTTCCTTTGCAGAGGCGACCCATTTCTGAGGTTACAAATAAGGGTACGTTTCACTTGGTGTGGTTCTGTGTTTTCCACAAGTGAGAACTAGAGACTGGGTTTGGTTTATGTCACAGACCTGACACCATGGATCAGGTGTGGGCTCTAAAGGGCTAAATAAAAATCTAGCTTTTCCTAGTCCAGGGCTGGGTTTGATCTCTTGGTGGGACAGGAGTAAAAAGCTGGGAGAGGCAGACCTCCAGGTCCAAACCACTATGGGTGGAAGAGAAGAGGGAGGAAGGGTCAGGGGAAATGTCACAACGGCATTATGCAAAGTGGTTGTGGTTTTAGCAGCAGGTTTGCCAGAAAAAGATCAGGCCACGTTCTGGCTGCTGACCAAGTGTCCTCTCACTTAGCAACCCTCTGCAGAGGTGACACAAAATATGTGCTGTTGGAGATTCACAACCAAAACATTTGAGCCAAATAAAACAGAACAGGGAGAATTCTGTTCTGTTAACACTTCTCTGCTAAAGGGAGATCATATAGCATAATGATATGTTACCATATTGCACATAGTCCCCTACAGAATGAAAAAAAAACCCTAAACTGCACCAAAATACCTAGTTGTACGCCTTTCTAGTACAGTTACAGGGCAAAAGTTTATGGACCAGCAGTTCCAAGTGGATGTGGTAAGAGTTACATCTCGCTGCCTTTGACTTCGCAGCTCAAATCAAAACAGGACTTGTTTAAATGAGAGTCGTCTGCCAGACAGCTTTGGAGGTTTTCAGAATGAGTTCCAAGTTTGCAGCCCTAAATCTTTAGGGAAGCATCTTCCCTGCTCTACTCTCTTATTGCAGTGCCTATGGCAATTCTTGGTTGCCCTGAAGGAGCTCTCAGAGACAGGAAGGAAGGAATTGAGTAGGAATGATGCAACATTGTCCTCTTCCCATGTTTACTGTTCTCACGGAGGACTCTTCAGGACTTTTTTTTGGGGATAGGTATGGAGAATGAAATGGAGTTATTGTATCTCTTGAGCTGCTTTGACTTCATTACTCCATCATTTAAGAAACTACATATTATCTCCCATAGTAGCCAAAAATCTAAGTGATAGAAACATGCTGCTTTAAAACTAATGGTGCGCTGATGACTCATAGGACTGCTTGAGCTGGGAACGTAACAGGAGTGTCTTGAAATACGCAACACAAATCTTTTGTTTTGTACAAAACAATACGGTGATTTTAAAGTGTGATTTATACAAACAATCAAAATACGTGTTTTCTGGCAACAGTGACTCACACAGGTTGTTTAGCAACCTCTAAACGAAATGCCAGTGTTTGGGAGGGCGTACACCTGCTTCTAGAATCATTTAATTTTTCAGACAGTGTGGCACTTGGGGGGATTTTTTTGGGAGAGTGGGTGTGGTTTTTTAAAGACACAGAAAGTTTTATCTAAACCAAGGCTGCATGCTGTTTGCTGTGTGTCATAACCTTATCTTCTTAGCAGATTTTCCAATGCTGCACAGTGTGCATCTGTGACTGAGACAAAATCAATGCTTATAGATTTAGCTGTGTAATCCCATCACTTGTCCTCCTAGATATGATTTGAAATGTAAAGTTTGTTAATGTTTAAATGAACTTGAAAGCCCAGGGTCTCTAGAGGAGTTTTCAGTTTCGTGGAGAGTAATCCATTTCTTATCTTTTTTTTCCTGCTTGTCACTGTCTGTCTTTTTGTCTCCTTAATCATTTAAGACTCTGGAACACTTAATCATGCCCAAAGTATATATGGCTAGAAAAAAGCAGGAATGTTGCTAATCATGTTACCAAAAGCTGCTTAAGCATGGTGAATGCTTGAATTCCTCTGTATGAATCAGGGTTTGGAAAAGTGAAAGTGAGTAATTGACTTTTGCTGCTTTTGTCATAAAATCAGTTAAAATTCATTTTCCCCTCACTATAGACAACTGCTCTTACCTTTCAAATAAAAGCGGTGTATTTTCTAGAATACTCTATCTTACCTGTTTTGGCAATCAATATTTTTATGAAGATGTAGAAAAAATGGTTGATTTTATTTTTCTCATTCTCAGATTCAGTGGATCATATATACAAGTGTCAGGGGGGAAAAATAGGTATTGGAGGTTACTTTGAGAGAAAAATTCCTGTACAGATTTGTAGAAGTGTGAGGCAAAATAAATTTGTAACTTGTTGCAAATTTTGCTGATCCTGAATTTAACCATCTGTTACGTATTTGGATTGCACTGGTCAGAAGCCAGGCATGTTCACCTAGGTAAGGAAGTAGAATACTTGGAGGAGGTTTTCCAGTTTTTTGAGAGCTCACTTGGGAGGAGTGCTTGAATGCTTAAAGCAGCGATTAACTACTTTCGCTCTCTTAAAGCCTAGTCTAAGTGAGACGAAATGCTGTTTCATTGGGCTGATGTTCTGCACTTTAATGGATTAAACTGCTGGATCAGGCCCTGATTCCTAATGTTTTTCCTGCATATTCAGTGTCTTTGTACACTTTGTGCATCTGAGCCTTATTTTTATGAGAGCTGTTCAGAGGTTTGGAAATGGAGTTCACATAGGAGAGCTGCATTCAGTGTAGACTGCCAAGTCAAGCTGCCTCAAACACATCAAACCCAGCATAGGGTTTGTATTCTTCATATTTATGGCCTTCGGCAGTTCTGCTGGAGAACTTGGCTCTGGATTTACCTTATTCCCAACCCAGCTCTCCTTCCTTCATTTCCCACCAATGAAAGTCCCTCTGTTGAGGCACCTCCGAAAGTGCCTGGGGCACGTTGGGGGGGATGCCTGCCTCCCTGCCTGCCTGCTCGCACACATCTCAGATGGGACCAAAACTGCAGTAAGGTTACTAAAAAGTGGGGTTTGTCTTTCAGAAAGCATGTCCTGGTCACAGAAGGATCTGCTTTGAAAATCATTATCCATGTGGGCTGATGCCTGCTTACACACGCACAGCCTGTGGGCTCAGCTTTGAGGTGAGGTTTTACACTTTGGCACAAATACTGCCCCAGGCTTGACCTTCAGCCCTGCTTGAGCAGCTGAAGCTCAGGGACCATGGGCTCTCTGCTCACAAGGAGCAAGGCCTTGTCCTCCCTCAGGACAGGCAGAGGCGCTGCCAGTGCAGGAGGAAAATTTAGGAAGATTTGCTGGTGGCTGCAGCATAATTAATGAGTGTAAAATCAAATTGCTGGTGATCATTGGTGAAGCTCAGGGATGTGCCATTCTCATCTGTCAGAAGGTTTCTCTGTGGTTTGCAGCATGCACCCGCTGAGAAACACTGGGTTTGGAGTCAAAGCGTGTGGTTTTTTGGTGACAAAGTCCAAGGAGCTGAAATCATACAAGAGAGGAGCATTAATGGAAACCAGGGGCTATTGCTTGAGGAAATATAAATTGGACCAGAGACTCTCTCATATTAAGCAGGTGTCTGTATGTGGTGCTGTTTATGACTGTGAAACTAATCTATGTTAATAATTAATTGCTCAATTAGTAAAACAAATGTGACAAAGCTAGGCAGCTTTGTGTGCCAGTGATGACAGGAATATATTTGACTGCAGCCCATTCATTATCAGTCTAAGGCTGAGAATCTTTATTCCAAGAAAACACTGTTTGTTATTCCTCTTGCTTACTCTTTTCTTCCACCACCACTTATAATGGCATAATACAGGCAGACACTAAGCACATGCCGTGAATAGCATTAGAGGAAGGCGTAGCTGCGCTTGTTGTTATTGCTGATAATAACACCAGACAGCATAAAAAGCCCAGAACTGTTCAGGCAAGGTGACATCAGATCCCCAACTTTTTCTGCAGATTTTGAGGAGGAAAAGCAAGCTGGCAAGAATTCTTGCAGAGGGGCACAGAAACAACATCTGCTGCTGTTTTATCTTGCTTGCCCTTGTAGTGTCGTTATGTCCAGAGTGATGGTGTGTTTTGCAGAAAATGCAGAAACTTTGGTGTAAGCAAACGTAACTTTCTGACAAGCCTTGGAAATGCGTAAATGTAGGTACAGATTACTCCCTTTACAGTGTGAGGCTTTTTTAAAAGATGCCTGAAAAAGTGAAATGAAATCCTTTTTCTTGGTATCTTATCTTACAAAGCACTGAACGTGGAGTACATCATGAAGGTTTTCTAAATCAGTTGCCAGGAGCTTGCAAATCCCTTATCAGAAGTTACACAAGAGCTGGACCTCTTCTGCTTAGTCTGTTTAAATCTATACGGGTTTTTACAAATCAGTATTGCAAGTAACACGCCAGTAATCATTCTTCTGATTGCCACTGGTAGCTTTCCTAGAAGGGTCTCAAAGAAACACATAACCATTAATTGCTTAATCCTCACTGCTCTCCTGCCAGCACAGTCTGGTGAGTGTAAAAATGTATTATGACCATTTTTCAAGGAAAGGTTGCAAGGAAAAGGAGGCAGATTAATAAATGGATGGAACCAGCTTAATAAATGGCTGTGCCCTGTACTCACCTCTCTCCTTTCGGAAAGCCTGATCCAGTCCCACAGTCCCTCTAGCTCAATAAGCACTTTTCAGACTGCTGCCTGGCCATTTGGGAATTCGAACTTCACATGGTTTTTGTCCCTTTGAGTTTTGGGAAAGCAATTAGCAAGTTAGTCTGCTTATTGCTTTCTCCTGCAATGCCCAAGCTATGTGGAGCTTGGGGATTCACACCTTCCCTGGCAAGGGCCCTTGACCTGTGGTGTGAGCAGTGTGTTGGCACGGCAGGCTCTAGCTGGGGACGTTCGGGGGCAGGTCCAAACCTGCAGCACTGTGTCATTATTGACTCCAGGAGTGAGGAGGCAGAGCTAAGGGCCTTTAGGTAATGAATGCTGGGAAGAGAGGTGTGATTAATACAGACTGTAATGTGGGTGAATTGGTACAGAGATCACTAGCGCTCATTTTCACAATCCCAGAAGGCTTTGTGCCGTTAAATAATGGTAGTGATGAGAAAGAGTCAAGAATAATGATGTGACAGTGAAAGGCAGTGGTTTATTTTATGGTAAGACATGTTATACTTAAACTTTCAAAGATTTCATGCCAAAGGAAATGGCACAACAGTTTGGAAAGAAGAAGAGGCAGCAATCACTGGTTTTTTTCATTGTTTCGTTCTGTTATTCTCTCATCTTCCTTTGTGTTTTTCTAGACCCTGTGCTTGCCAGTGCAGGAAGATTTAATAGGTGTTTGTACAGCATGTTTGGCTTTGTTTTAATTGTAGTATTTGAACGCTATCAGAACAGTACTAATAAACAATAATTATATCAATCATAGAGCCACACAGACACATGTATAGAAGTTTGGAATACTGAAATAAATCTCAATGAGATTAATTTGTGGGTAAGGTATATAATCAGGCTTATGGTAAATTTCACTGATTTTCTGGTATGAGCCTCTGGTGTTCACATCAAAATTTCTGTTACACTTAATTTCTGGCACATAAAATAGCTTTGCTGTACACATTTTTTTATACCTATGCCTATATCAGTGCAGTGTGAAGATGGACTGGTTTGTGCTACAGATTGCTCTAACTTTGACAAAAGAACTTCACAATTCCAAGCGAATTAATGAACACCTGACTTGATTATTTGCAACTCTTGGAATGTTTGGTAGTATTAGAATTCTTAAAGGGGATTGATGTAGTAAGAGACAGATTCCAAAGAAGTTAATGAAAGGTGTGATAAATTCGCCTACACCTCTCAGGTTTTATGGCATGGCTTTCCACTGCACACATAGTGTTCTCTTACTCCTCACTTCTACATTTGTTTAAAAGAGGACTAAATTAGCTTCCCAGAGCAGCTGATGGAAGTGGCTCAGTATCTTAGAGTGGGCATTCTTGGCTTCTGCTCTGGCTTGTGTTCAGGGAGATAAATCAGTGAGCAGAAAGCAGGTAAATGGTCAAAATTATGACAAATGAATCTTTGACACAGTTCTGGGAGTTACATTTGAGTTTGGTTGTGAAGGTTTAGCAGATGTCATGTGCCAATGGCATTAGTGAATTTGATGTTGTATCCTTCATTATTGTCTTGAAGGACTCCCTTGGCTTGAAGGGATTTTGCAGACGTTATTGATGGCAGGGATGCAAATGAACTTTGTGGTTTCTACGGCAGTATTGCTGTCCTGAAGTGGTACTCTACATTTGCCAAAATGAAGCCTGAACTACCATACAAAGTCCAGAATTATAACTTTCCATTGGTGCTATTCAGGGCTTGAAGTCATCTTCCAGTCTCATTTATGTCCCATAAAATAAAGGGCCTGGGCAGGGCTTTTCCTGATGTGCTTTCCACACAGCATGTGTTCCAAGTTGCTCTGTGCACAAGTAGGACAATGTTGTGCACAGAGAAATCTGGCTGGATTGCCTCACTGTGGCCAAATGGTTCTGCAATGGCAAGTTCTGTTTGTCTGGGAAGCAAAAGTAAATGAACTGATGTTGGCTCCAATTTCAAAAATCTTTAGGGCACACTGGATCCCTGTACTCTGGCGGTTTTCTACATAATTGCTGGCAAATGTTAAATGTGAGTGCAGCTAAGTCATTACACTTTTATTTGCTGTAGAGTTCATAAGTATGTAAAATATATATTGTTAATGCTATTACTAAAGCAAAATTAAATTCAAAAGACTGTGGTAGTCTTGTGCTGCTTTAAAGGAATGCATTGAATATCACTGCTTTGCTGAATCTAAATTCTGCCTCTTAAACGTAGGTATAGCATAGCTCATCTCCTGGAAGTCTACAGTGCTAGCAGTGATGTTCTATTGTTTAGCTTAATTTAGGCTTTTTAAACATGGAAGCCAAACACTTAGAAAGCAGCTGTTCAACTGAATGTATTAAGCAATTTACTTTAGGTAATGTAGCCTATAAAATTTTAATTTTGGATTAAATAAACCGTATCCTTCAGCATGACTCTCCTACCTTGATGTTCAGAGAATGAAATATGGGCACATTTAGTGAATTTCTTCTCCAGGATGTGCCAGTGGATAAGGGTCAATAGTTTCCTAATGAAAGCAGTCAATAGCAATTTGTCTTAGTAAGCACCAAGAAATTAGCACTAAACAACAGGCACGAAGTGGCGAAAGTTTTATGTGGTTATTTGGTTGGACTGCTCCAGGATTTCAGAAATGTAGCTGTAGCAGGTAGCATACTGCTGCTCAATAGATAGCAAGCAGAGGTTGGCAGAAAATAGATCAATTTAAAAAGTGTCTAAGCAAGTTGGCAACAAAAGTACAAATATTTGTGTCTGTGTGTGCAAAGGTAGGAGTGTTTTCTATAGAGTTTATTTAGGCATTTTATATCTTAAGATGTGGAACTAAGCAGATGTTTTGTTACAGAACAAAGGTGGAAATGATTTCTTGTCACAGTTCCTTCACAAATATCGTTCTCATCCTAAAAGCGTGTGATTTCTTGCCTCATTACTGCGGCAAGATTGCATGTGTTTTACCCCTGCTCTTCTTGGGACAAGACCTTCAGCTGGAATTGAAAAGTTTTGCTCTCCTGATAGTGACTGAAGTGTCCCTTGAAACTGCTGAAGATCTTTCCCTAGTCTTGGAATAGCATAACATGGAAATGATGGAAGTTAGAGCATTAACTGAGGCTGTTTTCCTATATGAAATTAATAGTATTCTGCAATTTTCAGATCAAACTCCTGCAGATGTGTCTCTCCATTGACCAGAGTCACTGGGGTCTAACCATGAGAGAATGCAGGGAGGGATGTTTGTGTGGGTACAAGTAATGACTGAGGCTCTGATGGGAAATAGTTGACTATCTCAAACACATCCTATTTTTAATCAAAAAAATCTGAGCCAAAAAGTGTCTAGAAATTTTCTAAGAAGAAAAAGGCTGACTTGTATCTAACACGTTTCATAAACACATGTGAAAATAACTAGACCTGAGAATCAGTGAACACCTCTAGCCTGTGCTTACTCCTGTTTATTTTCGATATCAAATTATCTTTTGACTTATGACTCAGACACATGTAAGCTCTGAGATGTAAGAGATGAGAATTCAACAGATTTTATTAATATATATAGGGAATGCTTATAGCCTGAGAGGCTTGGTTTGTCATCTGTTTGTTTTTAACTCCTCTTTTTTTAATGTGGTCGTTCTAAAGCTCTGCTCAATTTTTCACAGTAACATAGAAGTCTCACACAGTCGATAGCTAAGTTTGTACAACCTGTATCATAGTATTGATTTGGAACAGGTGAGGAACTCAACTATTGGCAGACTGAGGAATGAAGGAGCATTTTTAATATGGCTCAGACGAGGTTCTGCCGAGGGCCCTTTATTCATCCTGATTCGAAAGCCATACCTCATTGCATCTAAATAACAGCAAGAGAGACAGAGAGACTGGGTAAAACAGGGGGGAATATCAAGATCTTAGAAACAAGTCTCTCCTAAATGTTGTCTAATGCTGTAGGCTGTGAGGGACTGTGAGGGTAATGCCTGTTTAATGTGTTGCTTTGAAAAACTAGTGTTTCATCCCTTAACATTTTGATAAAATCTAACTCTTAGAATAAAATTAATATAATAAGCAAAAATACTTTTTGAGTGGCAGGAGAAAAACTCAAGTGTTTTTGTACGGAGGCACAGTGAGCAGTCACTTTTTCTTAGTTTCAAAGGCTCATGCTTTCATGTACTTGTTTCTTTGATGAGAAAAGTAGCTTAGTGCTTGTATTATGTACTTTCAGAGGTATTGTTTGATAGAGAAATTGCAGGCATGGATAGTTTATTGAAGTTTTGATTTTATTCTTGATAGGCTACCAATTTGTTCAGCAAAGGAAATGGTTAGGATAAATTTTTTCTTCTGCCTGCTTCATTCTGCTACTCCCTTTCCAGAAAGCGTAACTTTATTATATATTCAATCTCATTCTCTGCTGTTACACAAAGACTATGCTGCAGATATACACACTGCCCATCAGAAAAAGCTTTGCTCTTGGTCAGCCACAGCTTCGTGGATAACCAGACAGTGAATGACTCTTCTTGTTTATCCAGGCTGTGTTGCAATGGCAGCCTGGCTCAGGCAGAACGGAAACACAGTGCTCGTGCTGCAGGTGTAGGACAAAAGTGGTGTTTTGACTTCCAGGCTTTCACCCTTCCACACAACCCCGTGGTCAACATCTTTATTCCTAGCAGTCTCCTGTTGCTCTTTAGTCTAGAACATAGAGACACCTGAAGCAAAGAGAAAACTGGCATTTGTGTCTTCTTGAGCCCAGACCCCTTCAATAACAGGATTTGGAAACCCACTCTTATTTGTTATTATTGAAATGACCATTTTACTGGAAATCACAGCTGGTTGTACCAGGTCTGCACAACGTTGCACAGGCAAAGGACGTGAAGGTTGCCTTCTACTGAGAAGATTAATTGTGTGACTGGGTACATGAGTACAGAACACTGTCATGTGCATGTACACTCAGTGTGTTGGCCCAAATCCCTCAGTCCCAGCAGACTGAAGGACAGATTATTCTGACATCAGTTTGTACATGGCAGTGGTTTCAGGAGCCAAGAGTTGGATTGTTGGCCTTTTTCTGCTGGAGGAATAGGAGATAAGCCATTTGAGAACACCAGAAGAAGTCAGTAAGGGTGCTCCGTATTGTGTAACAGTATTTTGGAATAAGACTTGTATTATTTTTCATGAAATACCACTTACAGGAGGAAAAGGCTGTTTTAAAATTGCACAATGGCAATGGCACATGTAGATGTCTCTCATTTGGATTGAAAACCAGCACAATTATCCTAATCAAGGTTTGTAAATTCAGAGTATGTAGATTTCAGTTCAGACATCCATGCTTGTCAAGGTAGGGAAGTGCTCACTATCCAAACAAGCTTAACACTCACCACCTTCGGTTAACAACCCTATTATTACAAGTGAAACATTTAACCTTCCTGGTCCTGGCTGATCTTGAAGGGCAGTTCTAGGTTTTTCTCTTCTGTGGCTGTGTGATTATGTTGCATTCCTGTGCCTCTAGACTTCCCCTGGAAACACACACGTTCCAATGTGCACCTATGCTCCCTCTCTCTGTGATATCCCCTTCTTCTGCCAGTGCCTCCCACTTCACAGCTGTAAACACCTGCCCTCCTTTTTTCAAGACTTCTGACATCCTCCCTTGGTATCAGACCAGTGACAGAGCTGTGCTATGGTGCCCTTTCTCTACATGACCTATTCCTTCATTATTTTCAAAAAAGTGAATGTGTCTTTTTCAGGAGGTAACTGTAGTCTTAGTTCTGTTGTAAATAAGGGGAAATAAATATTCTCAAAATTGCCACCTAACAGTGAGTAAATTATTAGTTTTGTCCCTTTCAGAGCAATTATGGGCATTTGGTAAGATGGCAATTCTACATTAAATTCTCTACGGTACAATCATGTGCTCATGCTGAAAAAAAAAATTGCTCAAAGTTAAAAAGAATCACTGGAAAAATGCTAAAAGGTTTCCTCCCTTCCCATGTGCCCAGCTTCTGTGTGCTATTTCTGTCAGTCTTTGGCTATTTCTGTCTGCAGAGTATCTAGACACACCACAGCTTGTATTTATCTTGGGTACCACTGGTACGAATACTTTTGAAGATCCAGTACTGCAGATTGCGATGGAAGCTAAATATTCAGGGTCCCAGGTGGACTGGCACAAAATGTACTGAAGGCAAACCTGTCACTTTTTCATCACTTTTATTATCCAAGCCATGAAGATTAAAGTGCCTCAGTGCCTGCAAATACAATTCAGATTGTGTCGTAGACCCAGATTAAACTCAAAGGGAAGCACAATGTACCCATTTTATTCAATAACGAGAAAGAAATGGTCTGACACTCACAGGCCAAATTTCTTGAAAGGTTCATTTTAAAATAAACCCTTATACTAATCCGTTTATTTGCATTGTCTCAGAGAAAAATGTTTCTTTGATCAAAGGCATAATCAGTGGAAGGTCAAGTGTCGTCCTGCTAAAAGTGTAGATACTTTTTTGCATCTGTGCCTAAATGTGGTTTGGGGAAGACTCTTGTAGATATGCAGCCATGGCTTTAAGATGGAGCTGTTCTTGATGCAGCATGAATGCAGTGAAAAGTCATCTTTGTCCCTTCAGGGCTTGAAAATACTAAAGGGTAAAATAAGAGTGGAAAGAATAAAGATTATTGCTATGATCATATGGACTGAATGGCTTGCCCATGGTTATTCAAGTTGTCTGTAGAACAGCTGGGATTGACCTTTTAAGCCCTGTGTACACATCTGTCACACAGCTTCCTTTCTCCTCAGGACTTTGCCACTGGGTTTATGTTGTATTGGGCTGGACTTATTTCCTATGTGAGACGTCAAATCTTCCTTTCCACACCTGGCAGGAGCATGCTTCGTGTTGTCCTCACCTAGGGTGTTGAGAGCACAGGGAAAGCCAGTACGGTGCAAAGTCTTGCTCCCATGTGACTGGCTTGTCTTGCACAGAGAATTGAGTTGTCACTGCAGCGTGGGACACAGCTGTTGGTAGCTGTAATACAGCATGCCTGCAAATTTCCTGACAAAATTGGTGCCGTCAGCACACAGTATGCTTTACAGCAATGCTAATCAAATGTTCCATAGTGATGTATGATTGAAAAAATAGTGCTGGCACTCCTGGCCTTGCTCTCACAGGTTCTTCATATTAATAGACAGCTTTACCAATTTTCCCTCTTCACCAGGGGGGAAATCCATCCAGGCAGCTGGGCTGCATTTAGTTTTGCAAACCTCAGGGCATACTCAGCTTGCTCTGGAGCAACAGGACCAGCAGTGCCATACATTTGTGGGAATTTGCCTGAATCATTTCTGAAGCACACCATGTACTGGTCAGGCTATAATGGGGCACGCTGAGAGCTCAGCACCACTTGCGATGGGAACCTGCCTGTGGTGAGGATGTGTGAAATAGCAGCGTCTGCAGCTGGCACATGATTCAGGGAGCACATGAAGACCATCCTCAATGTTCCCTGCGCCTGTCAAAATTCTGCAGGAGCTGTTCTCAACACAGCCACTGGAAAGAAAAATAATAGGCAGCTCGCAGGCTGTGTTGTTATTATTTGGCTGGTATTGACTGGCAGTACCAAGACACTGCAGAACTGCCTTTCTCTATCTGTCAGCTGATCAGCTGTGACAGCCCTAATAATGGTTATGTCAGGAGGCAAGTAAAGAGATGCTACAAATGGATTGCACGTGTATAATTGCTTCAAAAACAAATCTGTTAATAAAAGGAGACGAGAAAATTGACAGGAAGAAATGGCTTATTGCATGCTAATTTTCTCCAGCTTTCATATTCCCTCTCTCTCTTTTTTTTTTTTTTTTAATTCAATTGGGTCGCTTCTTCTGTGGAGAATTGTGGTCAGAAAATTGAATATGGGGAGGAATTCTATACAATAAATAATTACAATGATGTGTTACTCCCAACAAGGATCAAGTTCAGGCAGATGGATTTGGCAGAAGAGCTGTTAGCTATCTGATAGCTTTTTCAGTTTACATTTACCCTGTTGTGGTACTTTGAGTTTTTAGGCAAAGGAGAAAATGAATGGGGTGGCCCAAAAAGCATAAAATCTCTTGGCCTACGCTTCCAAAGATTCCAAGATATGGTTGCACCCGCATTATCCCTCTAGAGGAAACAGAAGATGCTGCAAATTCTGTTCACAGAAATGGCAAAACCCACGGCAGATGAAAAGGACTTTATTTACTTGGTCCACAACCTACCAAGATCCATATGGGTGTTCCTGAATTAAAATGCTTTGCCTTTTGCACTACCTCAGTAAGATTCCTAGTGTACCTAAGCAGGGATGTTTACAGAGTGTGTAAGACTTACTGTTATATATATCTGAGCAGTTGAAACCTGAGCTGTCCCAGAAATAAGATAAGCAGAGAAATGAGTGAATATAGCTGATGAGACAACAAGGCTAGAAGTAAATAATTTGAGAAAATTGGACCAAATAATGGGATCAATGCTAAGCTTGATGAAGGCAATAGTTTTCACGTGACATTAGTGGAAGCAGCTGCAAGACTTATAAATACAAGCTAAAGAATGCCCATTTTAGTGAAAGTTTTTATTTTTTTGAAGAAAACATTTAGCTATTTTTTCTAAAGAAAAAAATCTCTTTACCTGTATGTGGGTGAATATATCTATACTCCCCATATATATTTAGGCCCCCCAAAGTCTCTAAGCTGTCAGCTGTAATGTGAATTGTTCTGGCTGCCGCAACAGACGGAAGCCCTTCTGAGCTGAGTACTGTAATGACGTGCAAATCAAAATTCTGTTGTCTCCTGCCGTAGTTTATCGACAAAGTCAGTGTATGTGCACTGGGATCTAGATGTTCAGGTAGTTTTAGGAACTTAGTTGACAGACGTTAATTAAGTTCAGAGTTACAGTCTGAGGTGTATTCTGACTTGAAGAGTGTAGGTGAGAACAGCCAACTGGAAATGACCTGTTTGGAAGAGGTACAGACAGCAGTATGGTTTATTTTTTGGTTTATTTCTTGTCTGACGTTGCTTATTGTGAAATTGAATGATACCTGAGAGTTTTGACCTTATTTTGTGCTTGCTGGCTTTCTAATGAACTCTTTTCTGTTGCATGAATCTCAGCATCTAGATTGGTCACCATTTGTGGCCTCAGCAGAGAGCCCAGGAATTAGATTGCTTCATACATATGGTTTGGTCTTTCAAAGCAGTCTAGTAAAGCTAGACAAATTCTTTCAAGAAATAATTGACTCTCAATTCTCTAGCCTATGAGAAAAATCTCAACTCAAAGCGACAACCCTATCCCCAGAAAAGTTTGTCTAAGTGATGACTAGGGCTAATTTAGAAGAGTGAAGACTAGACAGAGATTTCAGAAAGGTGGGCTTGACTCCTGGTTCAGTCAGTTCTCAGTCTGACAGGGTATCCATGCTGGGGAAAAAAAAAAAAAAAAAAAATTTTTGTTCAAGATGCGTGAGACCACTTCTGATAAGGAAGCAGGTAGGTTTTCTGCCAGGTGGGCAGGTTTACAGCACACTTGCAGAAACTCCTCAATTGTGTGCATTTTGGAGTGTTGAAGCAACCAGCCTAGCAATTTCACTAGTACTTACTTCATGCTACAAATAAAAATTTCAAAAAAAGTACCTGGGAAACAGTTATTTTCAGGTTTGTAGGAGATATTACAAATGGCAAATCATAAGAGCAGTAGTACAACCGGGGAAAGTGGGACAAATATGAAGAAAGATTTGAACACTATTCTTTGATACTATTCATTTAACAAAGAGAAGACTTGTTTCATAGATGACTCCTGTGATCTATGCTAAGACAGTTCATGGCATCATCAGTTTTCACTCCTTTCCTTGAGTTGTTCGGGGATGTAGCGTTTACAGTACATTATTTAAATACAATGCATGCTTCGTATTTATGCTTCCCTTGATTAAACATTCTGCTCCTTGGTTTGGGGTTCAGGAGAGCAGTCACTGCATGAGCTCTCTCTGCTTGAGCAGTGAAGAGCAAGTTGCTGTACATGACAGCATTTCATCTCTGTATGGCTGGGGACAGTAATGCACGAGCAGCAGGCGAAGGCATTAATCTCCTCAGCTATCCAGAAATGAACTGTCATGTACAGCAACTTGTTCTCTGCTCTTGCTGCTACCTAGTCCCCTCTCCTTCTGAGCCCAAGATCACCTTTGCATACATTAAGCAAGTTCTTGGGGTAATGGCAGTTTTCCTCCTGGGAGCAGCAGACTGGGGCAATATGAAGCCAGGCGTTGCTGCAGTCCACAGGGCCAGGTAATAGTGATGGTTGTAGCAAGTTCAGAGGTGCTGAGGATGGCAGGGGATATCTGCTTTCCAAGCCTGCAGGTCACAGGTTTGAGGGATGCTGTGCTGGAGATCCTCAGGACTTGAAAGAAGCTGACGTGCATGGGGTGATGGAAAAACAGGCTGGTAATTTGCTCTCTCTGAAGCACTGGAGTGCATCCCCAGTATCTTGGCCCATTTGCTCCCTGGCTTTTGTGTAGAAGAGTCTTTTCCTAGTTGGCTTCCAATCTGTTTGAGTTTCTGCTCCCCTGGACAGAGCATAAACTGTCCTATATGGGAAGGAGGATCCTGGAAGAGAACAAGTCACTTAAAAACCAGGCCCTGCTGTGAGTAAATTGTGCAGAGCACTCTAACTTCAGCATATTATTCAGCAGAGATTAATGTAAGAGTTGGGCATGTTTTGAAGGGGGGAGGCAAATTCAGGTTAATTTACAGTGGTGGGAAGTGCTGTGCTCTGTTTAGTGTCAGTAGGATGACAGTGTACGACATATTTCCCAGGAGTAGTTACGGCAGAAATAGGCTTGGGAAAGAAGCAACTCAGCTTATAGAGATTTTGTTCATGGACAGAAAGCTACAGCCCAGATTCCTGAGGCAAAATGCTGATAGACTTGCTCATACAATACCTGTTTTTCAGCTCTGTGTGAGTGTGTAACTGTGTGTGAGTGTGTGAGTGAGTGAGCATTTTGTGCGAGTGAGCAAAATGCTGACAGTCTTGCTCATACAATACCTGTTTTTCAGCTCTGTGTGAGTGTGTAACTGTGTGTGAGTGTGTGAGTGAGTGAGCATTTTGTGCGAGTGAGCAAAATGCTGACAGTCTTGCTCATACAATACGTGTTTTCAGCTGTGCTATAATGTGTTTTGGCATCAGCACCGAGTACAGTGGGAATCCAACCAAAACACACCCCTCGCTTTAAGTATTACTAACAAGCTTCTGAGGTTTCTTCCATACAATTGCTACCCAAAGGCACAGCTGCTGTTTTATTTTAGATATTAATTTGCTTATGTGCTGTGATTTTGCCACTTAAAAGGAAATGTGGCTTGGAGAATGAAATGGAACCATTGCAAATGACCTTTTTGGTGAAAACCTCCACTTACTGTCGCTACCAATTAATTTTATGTGTTTTCCTATCCCTTCTGCCCCAAGCCTAGTGCAATCAGAGAATGTGACCTTCTACTGTATATTTAGATACGTTTGGTTTAATACTACTGTGATTTCCTGGTCACAAACTAGTAACCTGCTGGATGAGGCTACCTAACTACTACCTACCCCAGTTTTGCCAAAGGAAGAGCAGAAAAAGCTGTTTGGACTAACTGGAGAATCTTTTTAAATTGTTATCTCTGGTTAGACACCAAAATAAAGCAGGATCACCTCTTGCTTTACAGTAGAATGTTATTACTATTGCATGGATGAGAGGATTTTGCTTGAATGTGAATAAATTAGATCTGTTGTTAATTATTCTGAGAGTTTAAAAGTAGGTACAGCTATTTAGTTTTGGTGTCAGCTTTTGTGAGGCCTCTGTCCCCTGTTATTCTGTCTCCACTTAGTGGCCATTAATCTTTATCCATTTGTAGTAACATAAGGAGATTCCTGACCAGTCAGGTTTGCTGTACTTGAAAAAAAAAAAATGGGAGAGGTGTGGATTTAAAAAAAAAATAAAAAAAATAAAAAGTGTAGAGAGCCTAGAGGCAAGAAAGAAGATAAAAATGGAGGGAGAAAAGACATGACAGAAAACCTAAGAAAAGGGATGAAGAAAGAAATGAGAAAACTAAAGTGGAATTGAAATACGTATGTTTTATGCTCAAATCAGTCAGCTTAGGTCTGTGTTTCTGTAGTGATGGTGTTTATGATTAGAACTCAACAGATTCAGCTGGGGCTGGATATCAGTTTCCTCACAAAGCCTGGAGATGATGGGGAGGGAGATTAGAGCACTGATTCATTGCTCCCTAGCTTTGAGCTGACTTGCTGAGGAGTGCTGAATAAATAAATATGATACAGCAACACAAAACATGTCCAGGAAAGCCTACAACTTAATTGCATTTCCATTATTCCTCTCCAGTGTTTCTTTTTCTTTGTTTTGGATTCGTTCATTAACACTGCTGCTCTGTCTTTTTGAGTGCAATCTGTATTTTAAAAATCAAGACCAAAGGAATCTATTTGTTTCTTGTTGGGGCAAGGTTCTAGCACAGACAGCACACTTGCTTGTGCTGAGGGAGCTGAGACTTCAGAGATTTACAGTTTTTGGACTAGACTGAGATACAGACAGATGGAATTTCTTGTAATAATCTGCACCATTACTGAATGATACCGCTTTCTTAGGCACAAGGGAGTCAACAACAGGTATAAATGCCCCTGTGTCCCAATACAGGCAATGCAGATTTAAGAGCCAGTTTGGCGAAATGCTGTTGTCCTGCATGCTGTGCAGTGTGTTACCTCCTGTGGCATCTGCAAGACAGAGGTGGATGTCTCTCAGTATTTGTTATCCCTGCTGCTAGAGGCCGTGAAGCCAGAGACACTCCAAGCCGCCCTTTCCTTGTTTCTGCTGTGTACTTTCAGCTACTGAAACACAATACTGTTATTATCTGACCTGTGCTGTGAGTTTCAGAGTGCCTCTGATTTTGTCCAAACCAGTTCACAGCACTGTTGAGAAATGGCAATGTAACTTGGTAGCTTTTATTTTGCAGGATCTGAAGCCCCACTTCCAGTGGCATTTTCTGTTGACATCATGTTATCAGAAGATAGCGGTTCCTGTAGGAACCTTACATTAAAAATGGATGTAGCAGACAAGGAACTAAACACAAATAAGGGAGGGAAGCAAGTCAGTGTATGATCCATAGATTCAGGGGTTAAACTTCAGCTGCTGGTCTCTCAACATTCACACAGTCTTTCCATAAAACTTCAGTGCTGGATCTGTTCTCAGCACTTTCTGAGGATTTCTCGACTTTAGCTGTCATTTCCAGTCATAACTTTGATTACTGAGTATTCAGAAGACTTCATTTTCGTTTTTTTCCCCTCTCATTTTTCTTGTTAGTGTCCACGGAGTGAGCTTGAAAAGATTTGGAGGCAAAGGATAGGGTGGTGGCTGGGAAGGGTGACCATGCACTTTGCAGGTACCGGAGTTTTACCTGCTGGGATTCAGAAGTCTGATGGCACATGTCAGAGCTTCCCATAGGGGCTGCACATTTGCTCTCTGGTCACAACAACTTCTGTTTGAGCTGTCCTGGGTGCTCCTGATGTTGGAAAGGGTGATAGTTCACAGACACTTAAGCTAAAGGGTGAGTTGGAGGCACACCAAAGCCAGGACACTGCTGTCTCAGGCTTCTCTTTGAATGTTAAGATTTTACTGGTTTTTAATTGTTAGAGAGCTTGTGAGTAAGAAATCAGCAGGGCTTAAGAAATAAGTGTGAATGAAATTAGTCACTGCAGGGGAAAATTTCCAGTCTGTAACCAGTTTCTGAAAGAACTGTGTGGATGCAGACTGTTTCTGTAACTCATATGAGAGGGACTGTAGTGCAGTTTCCCTCCGTGGGCCCTGTCCATCATAGTTTCCAGCTTTAGAAAATGAACTTGCAGCATTCTCCTTCCATCATCCTTCCTTTGCTGGGTCTACTGATGGTAAGGGTAGAGTGGCAAGAGGAGAGGATATGTTCACCTGCAAATAAACGTGCTCGATGAGATACACTGTCCATGTGTCTACTCAAATAAGCAGTCTCTGAATGGAGGACAATAGCTGATTAAATCATCCTGTATGTTTCCAAAGTAAATAAACCTTTTTTGCTTTCATTTTCCCTCAGAGGGAGGAATGCCTTTGATTATTCTGTATTAAGATTTGGTTGAACAGCTCGTTATTAGCTTTTTTAATATATATAGTACACGCAATCTGTTGGTATTTTCATGATGGGAACTATAATATTCAAGTGAACCAGATTTTTTCATCTGCTTACAAAATCTCATGTATTTACAAAACCAATTGCTAATCAAAATAAATAAATATCTGAGTCATATTTCTGATGCTAGGCAATAATCTGTGTTTTTCCATCTGACTCTGTAAATACCTGGGTATTTAATTCAATAAGAAGAAATTTATCTTTTCTATTCTTTTTCTACTTCTTTTAAGGATTTTTCCCCTTTTTCACATCTAGTGTTCAGATTCCCAAGTTTCCCCCCTTCCTTTCCCCTTCTCCCCAGAAGCTCCTGCTTAGAATCTAGCTAATGGATTTCTAATTCAATTTGTACTTCTGCTGGGATAAATCAGCCTCATACAAAATGATTTATGGTTCTTGAAAAATTTGCTGTGGATGAAATTAGGTAACCAGCACCAGGCAAATAATAATTTCATTAAGACCCATGAAAAGAAGTAGGGAGTATGTAGATGTTCATGATGACTAATGTTAGTCTCAGGACAGCAGGATTCCCCTAGCCCATGGAAAGAGCCCTTCAGAGCACCCAAGGCCAGCACCCAATCCCTCGATGCAAAGGGAGACCAGTGGCAAACCTTCCATCAGCTCTAGGATAGACAGACTTTGTTCCCTAGTCATTTTATAAACATGGATCTGTTTGTGATCCTTTGTGTAACTGTTGGCTGTTTAGCAAATGGTGCTGGCAGCTAGTTTGGAGAAATTTTGAAGGAAGCATCTGAGTCCAGAGCTGTTTGCTCAGTTTGAAGGTAGTGAACAAAGAGTGCTACCTGTTAAGCTCCTACATCCATTTTGCAGATAGGACCCTGAACCTGACAGATTAGATTTCCCCAAGGTTACTCAAGAATATCTATCCCCTGGGTCTCAGCTCAGCGCCTTAACCAGGTGGCCATGTGACTGAGCTGTTATTTTAGGTATGGTCAAGTGTCCTGTGTTTTTCTGAGATGGAGTGATGCTGCTAACTAGATTAACTATACACTTCAGATAGCTCATGAAATCAGGATCCATGACATCTCACTAGATCTCAGTTTTATTAATCATGAGATGCTGGATCATCACTTTTTGATGAAACAAAAATGCTTTCATTGAAAGTGCTACAAAACCGAGAGCAAAGCTCTGCTGCAGTTTTAATAATGGGAAAAGTAAGGATAAAAATAACCATTCTTGCTAGAAACAAAGGGTTGACATTTTAACCCTAACATACTGATGCAAGAAGCGAGCTTAATTATTAATATGAAACAACATAAAAAGCAGAGAAAGTGTTTGTAAGGTGCCACGGTCAGTTACAGATCCTCACTCAAGGTGTCAGTAAGGAGCTCCTTTCGTTGTGCCATAGCCATCAACAATGCACTGCACACAGATTTCTGTCTATTAAACAAACCTGTGCTGTGTAATATGATCTACCACTGGCCATAAATCCATCTGCCTGCAGCTGATGACTCTAGCCTGAGCTCTGTCTTTGTTTCCAGTACATGATAGAGCCTCAAGAGCGTGAGAAAAGGTGGGATCAGTTTTTCATTTGGTTATCATGCTTGGGACACCACGTTCGGACTGTTGACATAGCAGTCATATAAAGGACCTGAGTCTGAACTTCTCATTCTAAAAATGTGTACAGAGTTAATTATCCTTGGATTTTTCCTGAATTGTATGCTTTGGACTATACCCAGGAAACCTGTTTCCAGTATGTGTTGAGTATATATTTTATGTCCTGTAAAATACATTGTACCATCTAACCACAAAGGTTGTCAGGTCTTGTAAAAGGAGATTTTTTTTTTGTATTATTGTAACAGGCACCTTCTTTCATGTTCATGTAAATATGGCAGGCTCTATCCTGTGTGACAAAGAGTGCCTGAAGGGGACTTGAGAATGAATAGGTTTAACAAAAAGTATTTTAGCCTAAGCCTTGTCCATCTTTAATTAGTTATCAGGGTTAAAGGAGGGGTCAAGAGCCTGGAGCTGCTTCAGGACTAATGTGTCAAAGGGAAGTGAAGCCTAACACTGAAGAGGAAATGATGCTCCTCAGAGGTTTCATAATTTTTGACCTTGTGTCAACCATTACGACCACTAATGGCAGCTGGGGCAGAAATATTTCAAATTAGACTTTGCTTTGCAGGTGGTTAGGAGGGGATCCCATGCCATCACACAGACCCATCGCAAGCTAGAATCCCAAATGAAAAATGCTTGAGAGGGACAGCACAAAACCTTGTGGGCTGGCACTGAAGTTTCTCTGCTATTCATATGGTGTATCTGTATCAGAGAAGACACAACTAACAATAGGCTTGAACTCTACCAGCACGACTGTATCTAACAGGAGCTGTGTTAATTTTCCAAGTAGATTAAATGCCTGTAGCTCACATTTACAGAATACGGTGTATGTGCTCAGCAACGTAACACTTGCATGTTATTCTCTGTGAGTTTGTTGCATGACAGAGTAAGGATATAAAGTTTTGGAGATAGTCTGTAACTCACTTTTCTTTCTTTTTTTTTTTAAAGCATGAATATTTTATTAGTTTTGAACAAATCATACATTCATATAATAGTTTAGGTGAGAAAGACCTCTAAGATCATAGAGTTTAGCTGTTAAACCAGCGCTGACAAATCCACCACTAAACCATGTTGCTAAGTGCCACATCTACACATCTTTTAAATATCTCCAGGGATGGTGACTCAACCACTTCCCTGAGCAACCTGTTCCAATGCTTGACAACCCTGGAAGTGGAAGGAGAGAGCAATCTTCCACAGGATAATCAGCAGGAAATGTCACTGATGTCATCTTCTGTTTGTCAAGCATTTTATTTTCAAGTGCTGTACTTTTGAGAGCCATGGCACAGTAACTGAGCCAACCTTATCCAGTAGCTCTGTAGAAGCCCAACGAGTTTCCATCAGAAGTAATGAATATTTGGCAAAGAGGGATGTGACTGCTGGTACTCAGGGCAGGGCAGCAAAGAAACAGGACCTTTGCCTCTTCACTTTACATTTCACTCTCTCAATGCTCGTAAGTCAGCCTCACCCCCTGACGCTTTGCCTCCAGCCTCTTTTTATCTACTTATGTGGTTAGGCAGACTCACAGTAAGTAGTCCATGCAGATTACTGCATTAAGTTTCTTATATTGACAACAATTCTCATAAACCTTGTTGCTCAAAGAACAGCTTGGTGCTCTCCATATGTGACAGAAAGTATTTTCAATTGCCTTGCATGAAATTGTACCATGTTATGGCATTTTCCTACTCTGAGTCCAATGCTAATGAGTATCTCTACCATCTCTTGCGTGTTTAGGCAGCAGCTGGTAGTCTGACAGAGTTTGTCTCAGGGCAATGGTAACATTCTGGATACAGAACTTTAAATGTCATGTCTCCATATATACCTGCAGGTTTTGTCTTGAATTAGCAGTGGGATGCATAAAAAAAATTTCTCCGTGTTACAGAGTATTGGGAGTTTTGTTTTCAATTTTCCTCTCATTTGGCTGATGTTAAAGTTTCAAGAGAAGCAGAAACTTTAATTATAATTATGAATTAAACAAACTGGAGGAAGACGCCTTTTTCCCCAACAGTAAGATATAACTTGCAAAACTCTTTATAAAGGTGGTACGGTCAGTGTTTTCCTCATCTAGATGTGGTTCTCCTTTTCCTTACTCTGATGCAAATCAGATTTGACTCCACTGGAATTAGTTGTTGGTTAACAGCAGTGCAGTTGACCAGGGTAAGACATGTGAGATGTACTCCGAGCACTGGGCTGAGGGAAGGAGATGGCAATATCAAAGCAGGGGAGATGGAGAACACACTGATTGCTGTAGGCAACGTGGTTGCACAGTGTCCATGTTGTTTGTGACTGAGTGATAACCATTTATTCTTTCATCTTCCTCTGCCCTTGGCTTTATATCTGAGCCTGCAGCATTCATATAAAATAGGAGCACAGAGAGAAGTGCACCAGAGGAGAGGGCTCCACTCCCCATACTGCCGGGGGGAACACCAGCAGCCTCACATTCGGCTGCTTTCTTTGAATGTGAAACCTCCCTGCTTTTGAGCTACAGCTCCCAGTCCCCAGTCTAATGGCAGACTGTGCAGTGCTGTTAGAAGGGAAAGCATGGTGCTTTGTTCTCCCCTTCGGCTGTTCACAGCTTTCTGAGAAAGGCTAGTCAGGGTATGGAGGACATAAGAAGCACGATTAGTATATTAGGTATTGCTAAGCTTATTTATTTAGGATGGTCTGTACAGTAGGCCTGTCTCCAAATAACAGAAACCTCCTTCCTGGACTCTAGTTGAGCTAATAATCCAGTATTTCAAGTGTCTGAGGTGCCCATTGTCTGGGTTTTTGAAAGGGCTCCAGGTTGGTGCCTGTGGCTGACCGTGGGTTAAGTATTGATTCCTGTGCTGCTGTGAAAGTTCCTTTTTTTCTAGGGCTACAGAAGGACAGGAAAGGATGTGTTTGGCTTTTCTTTGATACTCCTGTGTTTGAGGGGGAGACTTTTGCCCAGCAGCCTTCTGATGCATGCGTAGCCACTCAGTGGATATGTTCTTCGTTCTTTAAGTGCATGCAAAGCTTGGGTTTGACCTCCTGGGGATGTGTTGTTAAGCTGAGATGTGCTAGGAGAGTCTTCACTGAGCTGCTGCAGGTGCAGGGAAAGTTCATTCCTCTTTGTGGTCTTTATTTATTCTGTTTCTGGGCTGAAGTCACCCAAAAAAGATGAACATTGCATGCCCTATCGATTTCTCTGTCACTTTTCCCAGACTGTGCCTGCACTCTGCCTTCCCTGACGAAAAGAGCGTTTAGTTTTGTGGGTGCTCAGTAAATCTGAGTCAGAAATTCCCTTGACCTTGCTCCCAGGAGGGTCCAGCAAAGTTCAGCAAGGATCTGGTTTGTCGGCTGCCACAAAACCACGGCTCATCTTTAGGCACATAAAGGCCTGCAAGTGAATTCAGCTACAAGCAAGCGGATGCCAGCCTCCAAGATTGGCCAAATATTTTGCTGTTGCAAAATTCCAGTCTTCCGGGGCTATGCGGGGATACCTTACACTTTTGAGGCTCTGAAGAATAAGGTGTGATTGCCTTATTGCATGCTCACCTTGCAATCAGCCAGAGGCAGGGCTGACAAAGGGTAAGTGCTGAGAAAGCCACTCTCCTTCTCCCCAGGTCAAGGCAGAAAAATGTGCTTTCTCTTTCTGGGCACAGGCTACACTTTACTGTGCCCGTTCTCTGTCCCTGTGTGGTCTCCAAGGCTGAGGCAGGGTTGAGAGGGCCTTTTGGAATTTCAGAAGTGATTCTTAGAAAAAGTCCTGTTTTTCCCAATTTTTATTCAACTTGGCCTAATGTTGGATTCACAGCTCCAGGGTGTTATAGGCCTCTAAGGTGGAGGTAGGCTCTGTGGCATACAGTATTCTTTGCTTCCTTGCTTCCCATTTGGTGGCACTGCATGCCCTTCCTAGGAGGATAGAAAACCCTGCGACTAAAGGACTTCCAGCCGAGCAAATTTCCTTTCCTGAAAGAGTGTGCACTGTAATCCAAACCCTTGCCTCCATCCTTATAAGCTGTCTGGCTGAGCTAGCACCTGCTGTTAATTTCACAGTAAACAGTACTTGTTGCTCTAGAAAGCTTTTTAATCATAGCATTAAAACCTGAACAGAAATCCCATCCATACATTGAACTCCAGCTGCCTTTCTTGCGACGCTCGGGGAATGATCTTGCCGAGTGATGGGCATCCAAATGCAAATAGAATTAACTTTGCAGCCATTCATTTTGAATTGCTCTTGAATCATTCTGAAGTAAATTCCATTTGAGAAGAATTTGCTTCAGGTCTCGCATGAAGAGATAATGGTCCAATATATTATCATCTAAGCAATAATAGTTCAAGTCTCGCAGTTCAGATATATACTGAGTTATATGCTGGGTTGATGAGAATTAAAGCTTCGTATATAGTAATAAAACTAGTGATCTAGAGATGAATAGATTGGTGCACGGAGCACAATATTTTCCTGCCACAGATTAGAGCAGGGATACTAATCCATAAAAGGGGAAATATACCATTAAATCTCTCTTTTCACTTGTTATGCATGGAGAGCTATAATATGTACAGTTTTACAGGCAAATGCGTGGAAAGAATAAAAACCTTTCCTAACATCAAAAGGTTCCTGACTTAGGCAAAGATTTGTTTCACCTTAAAAGAAAACTGAACTAAAATTAAGCTAAAATTCCTGTATGTGACAGCTCATGCCAGATTGTATCAATGCTGATTTCAGTGGCATTTCCCCTGTTCCTATAGATTTGCATTTGACTTTGCTTTTAAAAAACACAGTTGTCAGATACTACAGACAATAAAAAAGTGTATCTGTATTTGGGCCAGCAACTAAAATAAAAATTCCAAATGAATTTTATAGATTAAAGGGGCTTTTAAAAAGTTATTTTCTGAATATGAATGAATTGCATGACTGGAACCAGTTTAGCAGTATCATTAATCAGGTCTTTTGTCTTGCTAATATAAATCAGTCAATAACAACAGATGGGCTGTACACCTTATTATGTGGAAATAAAGATGAATGTGACATACTGCAGAAGTAAACTTGCAGCTCAAAGCACAGAAGGGGATTTGTTACAACAGGGGAGAACAATGTGTGTCTTGTGCTTGCGTTTGATCAAGGTTGTAAGGGGAACTTGCTGCACATGACATTGGCATAATGATTGGAAATCAAGTATGTGAATTTTTAGTGTTTGTTTGTATCTACACTCCCAGATCACTCCCAAATGGTTTAATTAGCTTTTTTTCCTCCAGACAAAAGAAAAAAAAAGTCTAACTACTTAGGAGAGTTACATAAGAGAGTTATAAAGTTTGCTGCTTTGTTGCACCATTGGGAGATGAACATTTTAAATAACCGGCGATAACCGTCAGGAAGATGCAGATCAAAGTCCCAGGCAAGATTTATCCCCTCATGTAGCAATGGAGCACACAGTGAGAGGCAACCCCCATCCAAATTATAGAAACTGGCTCAAGAGGCCACGTGGTTATAACAAAATCACTCCTGAAAAGTCTAAGTCAGAGTTTGATTTTTGTATGGAGAGAGGAATGACCTGTGTTTAAGTAGAGCCGGTCAGGAGAAACTGATGGAAGTGTTTATTTGGTTGTTAGAAACTGTGTCCTCATGAAAACATAGATTTGTTAGATTGCTTTGCTGTTACCAGATCTTGTTCTCTAAAGAACTGCAAAAAATCCCAACGCAGTCAAATGTCCTATATTGACTTTTCTGTGTTGGATTTTTAGGAATATTTTGCTATATAATTACACTAACGTTATAATTATACTTGCATGTTGCTGCGAGCATTACAATGAAAGCACAACAGCATATCACTGTAATTCAAAAAATGAAATGCAAGACTTGGCTCCCAGATGTGTGTTAAGGTTCAAAAGCCTGTCCCAGATGAGTAGTTGGATTGGCTGAGTGTCCTAAGCTGTGACAGAGCTGTGCCTGGTGTGATGTGCAAGCCATCATCAAGGGATTTAAGGTTTTTGCTCCTCAAAAGATTCTCATCCTGAGAAGCAAGTGTCACAGCCTGGCACAGGGGAACTGGGGCTACACAGCCTCTCTACCTGTCAACCACCATCCTGCCACTTGTGCCTGGGTGAGAGGGGAGGGGTGCTTTGCCTCCCTGCAGCACCCGACCCCATCTCTTTGAGGGATGCAGGGAACACCAAGTGACTTCCTGCTGTGGTTCACACAGCTGATTAAGCCACCTGTTGCCTTTCAGCAGAGAAAAGCAGGAGCAAGGGTCCCTCAGTGTTAGTGGAGGTAGGACTAGCTTTGCAGTGGGATTGCTATTTTTTCTGCCAAACCCATGGCAGTCATGGTGATAATCTATATGTTCCTCTTGAGAAACTGCTCTATAAAAAACCACCATTGTTGCTATTAACAGCAGCAGTAGGAGGGCAGGGATTGAATGAGCATTCTCAAGTTTAAAAAGCAAAAAAAAATCTTTCTTACCTACTATCTTAAATTTTTTTCTGAAAGTGACGGTTTTAAATGCCAGTTTCCAGGGACATGGCAGCTTTGAGCACTATTTGTGTGACAGTTTGTGAATGGTTTCCATCTATATCCGTAACATTTAAGAGCGGTTCAGATGCCTCTTGATAGAAATGAGAAAGAGTGTGGAAAAATAAAGCTGAGGTTTATTATTGTTCAATAAGAGTAAGGAGGAATCACAGCAAGAAGACAGTAAGAAAGCAGGCTTGTACCTGACTTTGGGATGCCGGGTTGGTGGAGAGAAGCAGCTGTCATCACAATCAAAAATCAATTACAATTACAAGATTTTAATGTGCTGGGCAGTACTTTGAATACCTACAAATAATATCTAAACTTTAGAAGCAGTTACCTTCAGGAGGAAAAGCCAAAACCCACATATGTTTTCCAGGCTGATTAAAGAAATAATTTTGAAAACCAACTTGTTTCTTTTTTGCAGCTTGCTGATCTCTCCTTTTAGACTTTCTAGTTACCTTTGATAAGGTGCAGTTAATTGGTCAGGCATTGTAATTATTGTCTTTGATAATGCGCAGAAATTTAGTGGTGAAAATAAATACATTTTCTCTTCTAGTCACCAGAAATTAGTGAAGCCATACTTGTTTAATTATAAAACATATGTGTGCTTTGTTAGTTTCCATCTGTCTGCTTGCTGATTTGCAATTAAATGACCAGAAGAAAAAGATACGTCCTGTGGCAATTCAGGGGAAATGATTCATCTCTAATGTTTCTGTGTTGTGGATGTCTATGGAGCAGCATGTGGGAGAGGGAGAGGGGTAGAGGGGACACGTGCATGGAAGAAGATGAGGAATGCCAAAATTCCTCTTGATTTGGTTCAGACATGTTCCGCTGTCATGAAACCAGATGAAGACTCCCATTAACTTACTGTAACTTGTCTTTCTTTTTGAAAAAAAAAGGGAAGTAAATTTGAGCAAGGAAGAAATATCTAATGAGGAGAGGAAATAGGATTGCAGAAGAAGGAGGCTGGTGTGGTCAGAGTGAAAAGGAAACTGAAGAAATAAAAGGAAGCATGGGAAAGTGATAAAAAATTAAATTTAATTTGAGTATCTGGAAATGATTAATTGGAGATGGAAATGGAAGTGTTATAGTGGGTCACAGATTTTCTTCGCTAGAAAAATGTCAGGCCTTATTTATTGGCCCTTTTTTCTATCTTTGAACCAGTTCACTTCTATTAACTCTCAGGGAGCAATATAGTAGTGAGTCAGGCCTCCCTATAAAATGAGACACCGAGAGGGAGAGGAGTATTTTTAAATTAATATGGAGTGAGGGTGGGAAATAAAAATGAAAAAAAAATGGTGAACATATGTTCTCTTCATAAACAGTTTAGGAGGTTCACAAAATGGTTTACTGTGTGAGGTATTCCCATCACTGATAAAGACATGCAGTTTACCTTCATACAGCATGGATGGGTACTATATTACCTTCTTCCCCTCTCTCCTTCATGTGTCCCTGCTCCTTCTTGTCTTTCTGAAAAGCAATGTCTGGAAGGAGAGTCATGCCCCTTGTAATTCTGGACACGACCTGCACAGGGAAGTCTCAGGTTCGGGGAGGGAGCTGTCTGACATTTCATCTTCATGAAGACTGGCAGGGAGGAGATAGCCAGCCAGTATTTTCAGTTGGATATTCTGTGGTGTCTTATTGATCAGCATCAGCGTCCGTCGCTAGGTATAATGATAACTGCATCAGAGGCAGAGAGGGGAGATTGAAAGAGGCTTTCAGAACTGCCAGCTCGCCGTTGGTGAATCTGTCAGGAGCTGGGGCTCCCCCACTGCTTTGCTGCTCGGAGCCTCTTGGATGTTCTTTTGCTCTGATGGCAGGTGGGGAGGGAGATGGGGAGAGGGTTATTCTCTGCTAAATTTGGTGCTGTCTGATGTGGAAGACTTCCTCTGCACAAAGAGGCAGAGGAGTTGTAAAAGAGGACTTGCGAACAGGGAGGGAGAAAGTAAAGTATGCACATTTGGTGTTTTAAGTCTTGCCTCCCACACAGTGGATTCTATTCCTCCTTCTCCAGATTTCTTCAATTGACTTTATTCTTTACCAGCAGCACCAGAGAGGTGCTGAGGTTCCTTATGTCAATAGCATGTGTCCATGTTGGCCCAAAATGTCACCATGTCACAGCTGCCCTGCCCTGTGTCCCAGCTCCCACATCCTCTCCACAGCAAGGACTGCATAGACCAATGTACTATGTAAATAAAGTATAGCTTGGCACCTTCATCAGCAGTCTTAGCAGGAGAGTCAGAGTACAAACAAACAGGTGCAGACTGGACTTGCATTTAGTCTTTTGCCCTCAGGGCAGATTTCAAATTGCTCATCTGAAACAAAAGGTGCTATTTCCTATTTGGACTAGCCTCAGCTGCCAGTAGCTATTGCACGCACCTGATTACGCAGTGCGATAAGTCACTATTGAAAATGTGACCTTGAAGCCTCCGAAAGTTTCTGTTCTCTTTATGGTTTTGCAGGCAACTCTCCCAAGAGCTCATGCAAAGCTTTATTGCTGGTATTGCCAATGATGGTAACAAAGGACTGATCCCAGACTGTGAATGTGCACATCCCTGTCACATCACAGAGAGGAAAGAAAGCTCAGGCTGTAAAGAACAATTTCTTCCAGTCTGGAAGCAGCAGTGCATTTAAGCCTCAGTTTAGGAATGCTCCTAAGAAAACATTTTATTAAAAAGTATGCGCCTTTTTTAATTTTCACTAAGTTCTTGCAAGTGTCTGCCAGCTGAATTTTGGTTCTTTCATTTTTCCTTTACAGATGACGACTTTTTTCATGAGCTTCCAGAAACTTTTCCATCTGATCCTCCAGAGCCACTGCCCCACTTCCTCATCGAACCCGAAGAGGCTTACATTGTGAAGAACAAGCCCGTGAATCTGTACTGCAAAGCGAGCCCAGCCACACAGATCTATTTTAAGTGCAACAGCGAGTGGGTTCATCAGAAGGACCATGTGGTGGATGAGAGAGTAGATGAAACCTCTGGTGAGTTTGTGTTGTGTTATGTTATGAAGGGATGAGAATTAACACCATTAATATCAAGCCCACTGTTGTAATCTAGCAGCTGTTTCATATGGCAGCTGCTTTTCCTTACTCCTGTTACAGCTGAGAATTCTACATCTGGCATTACAAAACGTTCCTGTCATAGCACAGAGGTGGTGTCTGCGTCCAGGGCAGTCGGTGAAACAGGAGTGTAGGGCACCCTGACCAAGTCTGAAACGACAAAACCAGAACCATGCACAAACAAAATGAAATTCTTTTCTTCACACAAGTCTACTACTCCCAGTTCGCTTCCCCAGTGTCACAAATTCAGAGCAGTTGCACTGTGTTGTTGTCACAGACCGAGAACCACATTCTCCCCAAAGTGTCAAAGAGCAATTGGTTTGTTACTAGAATGATGTTTTCTTGGAGAGATATGAAAAAAAAAAAGGAGAAATTTAATCAGCTTTCAGCAAGAAAGAAGGAGAAAGCACACCTGGGCACACTTTAGAGCAGTGTATTGATCCAGAGCAAGCACCTGGCTGTTATTCATTGCACTTCTCTGCCCACCTCATAGAGCCTGTAAGAAGGCGAACTACAGTAGGTTAGCATCCTTCCTAAAGAAAAACAGGTAAAAAACAGGATCCTCATAGCAAAAAAAAAAAAAATAAAAAGGGAGGGGTTTTAAAAACTTGAGTAATAAAGCAGTGTTTGGAAAGAGTGGTAATCAATAGAGTCTGAGACACATGCAAGGAGACAAGCAGGACTTACTGCTGTTTTGATGGCTCTGAGAAATAACTGGATACCAAGTGAGAAGGTACTTTCCATTTGGGAATTGCACCACCACTTGGTCTAATTACTTAGAAAAATAACTCCACCAGATGTCTTGGAAGTCTCTTGTGAACCAGGTTTTATTTGTTTCAGCTCATTTATTTGCACAGACATCAGAAGCATAAGCTTTTCTTGGTACTCTCACTTGAAAAAGGGAAGGTGGGTGTAGGAAGAAGGGCTGTAGAAAAAAAGTCTGTATTAGACTTGGGGCCTGCGTGTTCATTTCTTAAAATTGGCTTTTCCACAAGTTGACTGCAGGAGAAACACAAAAACCAAAAAATAAATTCTTGTTGCTTAACACATCTTCGGGGTTTTTTACTCCATGGGAGCCCAAGGGAATGAAGGGCAAAGAGAAAGACAGCTATGACTAGGTTGATTTTTTAAGATTTTGTGAACATCACCATTTAGAAACATGAAAAATTTTCACTACGGGTGAAGTATTCATTTTTTTTCTCAAAAATCTCATTGTGGGAAAACTTGGTGATACCATAAAGCAAATTGCACTCTACAAGTGTAAAAGGCCAATCTTTAAAAGAGATGCATCAAAATATTTTAGAGGACAAATATTTTGCATACCAAACAACAGCAATTATATGCAAATGAAAACCATATCCAATTAAAGATTAATATCATCTACTGGAGCTGGGTGGGGGGAAGAGGGCGTCAAAAGCTGTGCACATCAGATTATTAGCACAAGAGCCACAAACTTATTCATACTAATAGCTTGTTAAAATGAAACTGTCATCAAAACCCAAATTTGTCAGTCAGCCGGGTTGTTGCCAGAACATTGGTTAACGCATGTCACAGCTGCAGTGTTTGTTCACCTTCCTGTAGGCAGATTTGGAATCTAGGGCTCATAGCACATAATTAGTACAGAAATGGGTAAAGAATTTAATTAAGGTTGTGGTAAAATAGTATTTTCTTTAAAGCAATGGAAGCTCGGGAAAATATATTTGCTGCAGATTAAGCTGTGGAAAAAAATTGCAGGAGACAGTGACTGTGAGGGTTCATTCCGGTGCCTGAAGAAGGAGATTTCAGCTTGGCAGCTTGCACCAGTCAGGCTGGCAGAGCCCCTGGACTCTATCACTTTTGATACTATTTTGGTTTCTTTCGCTATTTTTGACTAGCTAGTGCAGTTGTAACCTAGGGCACGGCAGTAATGACTGAGCTGCTCAGAGGGTGGTGTAAGGATGGCAGTCCAAGCCTACGCTGCTGCTGCTGCTGCCTGCAGGCTTGTGGTTAGAGAGGCAGGAGAAATTGCCCACAAACCAGACTAGGTCTAGACTTCACATGGGTAACCTGGGGCTCGAAGGGATCTCACTTACACAGTGTTTCTGCAGGGTCAGTCGTGTAATCCCAGCAACGGAAAACTGTGTGCTCTCTTCTCTCCTGGTATTTTATTGTTCTTAAGTTCTGTTCTGCCTGCTTATGAAAAGATGATTGTGCTGAGGAGATATTCTGCTGCTGGGTTGGAACCTGGCTTTCAATTCTTTACAGAGACAAGCAGAGCAAAGGAAAACAAGGCAAACAGACAATAAAATATGAGAGGAAAGGAGTAAAGGTCACTTATGCTTTCTTTTCTAAAGGACAAGTAATCAGGAAGAAAGCGAACTAAAATACAGGTGTGATGCTAGCAGTACATCATCTTGGGATTGTAAATGATGCATGAAAGAGAGAAATAGGTTTTGATTTGCAAAAGATTATGTGTTCATGGACTTTGGGCCAGTGCCCAGGAATGAAATCTATGTAGAGATGATTAACTCTTCTCATAAAGCAAATTTGTTTCTGTCATTGATAAGACCAGAGAAAACAGCATAGCAATAGCAATGGCACACGAGATGGAATCAGAGTGCAGGCAAGCTTTCACTGAAGAGAGCTGCTAGATAGAAATGTTGTATGTATTAAGAAAGTTAATTTTTAAGAAAGGAAAATAAATGTTTATATAATTTTTCTCTGTATTTTTTTTCTTTGTGAAAGGAAAAAAAGGTACAAAATAAGAGTAATAGTTATATATACTTTGCGCTGTGGGGTATTTTTAAACAGTAGGTGAAGCATTGCTGTAAAAGACATGCACGGGGACTCTGTGGGAGTTGTTGCCTTCTCGTTGGAGAGGATGAGAACCATTATAGTGGCAGGGTGTTCTAGTACCACTTTATTTAATTAAACTAGCCTGAAGAGAGAGCCTTGCAAAATCTTTTACACAGATCGAGTCTGAAAAACCAGAGGCTTTACACAGAAGATCATTACATTCTGCTTTTAAATCCTCAGACTCACTGGAATTTTTCTTCTTTATGGAAAAAGTTAAGCGTTTTCGTAAAGAAGTCAAATGGGGGCTTTGGAAATGTCTAGTGCACATTTTTGCCTCTTTCATTTCCTATGTATGTGAAATACAAGGCAGGGCATTGTCTTTTTTATGCCTTTATGTCTCTGGAATGTTTTCCCATTAATGTAGAAAAGAATAAGTACACTGGTTTTAAAAAACAAAGATGAGAGTTCTTTTGACGGAACATTTGATTCTATTGCTGACTGTCATAAAAGATAACAACAAGAAAAATAAAAGGAGCCCTGCAGAACTGATGCTTTTGGGAGCAAGAATGGAATGCTTTCCATTGTTACAGGGCAGGAAGTTCAATAGCATCAATAATTGTTAGAGCAATTTGTGCATATTTTCAAAATTACTGTACCTCTGAAAATGACTATATCAAAATATTGTTTTGCAATGAGGATGGCAAAACGCTGAAACAGGTTGCTCAGAGAGGTGGTGGATGCCCCATCCCTGGAAATGTTCATGGCCAGGCTGGGTGGGGCTCTGAGCAACCTGATCTGGGTGAAGATGTCCCTATTCATTGCAGGGCATTTGGACTAGGTGACCTTAAAGGTCCCTTCGAACCCACACTATTCTGTGATTCTGCGATTTTATTTTGCACGTGTGCTTTTATGGAGAAGTATTTTCCAAGACATGCATGCCAGTTCTGCAGTGGTGGGAGAATTGTGAAGGTATAGAAAATCAGTGTCTTCCACCCCTTTCATTAGTCCAGAGGGATTAAATGCTGCTATATCAAACCCCACATCCCCGTGATGTAAAAGAGAAAAGCAGAAAAAAATCGGCAGCTTTTTTTTTGTCTTTCCAGTTTGGATATGCACTGTAACATTTTCTCCTTGACTGTTGAGGTGAAATGGTCTATAAACCCCCTCTTGCCCTCTGCAATGCCAGGGACGTGCTGCTCTTCTCTCTCCTTCAAGCAAGGAGAAAAGATTTGTGATTCTTTAAGTGCTAATTAAATAGACATATGGGGCAATTTAGCCAGCATTATTGTTTGCCTACACTGTCTGTCTTCTTTAGCTGGGATGCATAGGAAGAGAAGGGCTTGGGGAGTTTGCTGATGACCCCCCCTTTTGTCTGATTAAGAGGGTTTCTCAAACTGCACTTGGAGTGGACAAATATGCATGTCTTTTCGGAGAGAAACCTAACTTCTTTTTCTCAGTTTCTTTACATAGCCACCACTGAGATTCTGACGCTTACCTCCCACCGTTACCTTTCCCAATTAATAAAATATTTTTGGATGACTTGCAGATTCAATGAAAGGAGACTGAGCTTTTGACGTAGGGTCAGCATTGATCTGGCAAATAGGAGTTTGTTACATTAAGCAATGGGTTTGGCAGCCTGTCGAGGGAGTAGATACCCAGCTAGCCAAGTCTTTAATAGATCACCCTCTCAACAGAAAGATCAAAGATTGACATCTGCCCTTTTGCCTTTAAAACAGCTCTTACAAGATCCTGCAGCCAAGACAGCAGCGGGGAAAACTTCACAGCCACTGTGCTCTTTCGGCACCATGTACAGAGGCAGGAAAATCACTTCCAGCACAAAATGCTCTGTCTCTTCATCTTTCTCTCTGTGTGTACATCTCATGAAAGCCATTTATTTTGGTATTTGTCACACCACATATTAGAAGGCTGCATTGCCCTAATGACAGAAGTCACAGACATTGTTTAAGCTGGGACTTCTGATTATACAGCAAAGGTCATGGTACAGCCTCTCATTTTGAGAAGTTGCATTCGTTTGTCTTAGTATTTTTTATAAAAAAAGAATACCATTGTTTCTTAGTAGTGCATATCTTTGAATAACAGTGTTGAAGAACTTAATTTGGCAGCCCAAACACAAAATTCCAGTGCCCCCAGTCCCCAGGTAAGCACAGCTCAGGGAGAGATGTGGAGGGATAATGTTTTACTCATTTCTTTTACCCCTAGATCTTCCTTTCCTTACAGCTATTTTCTTTCTCTGCCCATATTTTTTACTTAATCTCTTTTGCTTCTTGACATGCTGTGGCCTCCTAATTCTCTGTATTATTTTTGAAGAATCCAAAAGATAAGGAAAAAGCTATTTTTCTGAGCAAATGTGGCCAGTGTCCCTATTAACTTCACTAAGCATATAACAAGTGATGCTGAATGCTGCAGTTAGACTTAGCCTGCAATGTTTTGATTCTCTGGGGTAGAATACCTTGGGGTTATGTTAGTAAGGGTAGCCACACATCATAAATAAGGATTGCTTTCATTCTGCCATTGTCAGAAGTCATTTTATTTTCCGTTTATCATTGGATCAAATCCATTACAGACATGAAGCACCCATATACAAAATAATTATTTCTCAGCAACATATTGCCAGTTTTTAGCTCTGCTCCTTCAATGCTCTGCCCTAATCCAGCTCATTTCAAGGAAATTTAAAAATATGTCTGAGTATCTCTTCCCAAATGCTCCTATTAATAGCTTTGAGATGTGGGTTAGAATTGATACTACAATCTGTTTTCTTCCGTAATTTGAAGTCTGTTCCCTCTTTGGAAGGTTGCTGCAAGTGAAACATGCTTCTATATGTATGGTCTGAAAGGCTGCGGATGGTGCAGAAGGAAGCACATAACTCTGTTTCTCCGAAGAACTGGACCTCTCTGGGGAAATACAAGCTTTTTACTTCCATAAAATATATGAAGAAACCCATGGGTTTTTTCCTACTTGAAATTTAAGTTGCAGACATTTTTTTGCTGTCACCTGGGCCATCTTCTTTCTGCCTGTCACTCCCTGTGACCTGCCAGGCAGCTCTCCCAGGGAAGAGGAGCCCTGTGCCCATCACTGCTGCAAGAGAAGTTCTCTCTTCTCCCAGACTGCATCTCCAAAATAGCTGCTGGGAACGTGGTTTCCCCTCACCCAGATCAAGGGAATACCCAACAACAAAGCTGCGGCAGACAGTGTTGTCAAGCAGACAAAGTATGTACTTTTATCTTGAGTAATTAATATATTTGGATAGAAAAAGTAGCCATTTTGGAAGCTCAGAAGAAACACACAGAGAGGCAGAGAACCACGGTTCTCTACGACATACATTTAAAATAGTCGGGGTTTTTGTTGGAGTAAGTGGAGAAATTGCTAAGGTCAGGACATACCTGAAGAAAGGAAATAAACTTCTGTAAACAGAATAAGACCACTGGACCAGATATTTGCTTCTGGAAGCAGATCTTACAGGCAATACCAAGCCACCCCCCAAGCCCAGGGAAATTTTTTTTTTGTTTAGAGGCCTGCAAAAGACTTGAGGGTTTTTGTGCTTAGACTCGACTGAGTATAGTATTCACTTACAATATGTGCATTAACGTAACATTAATTTCTTATTTAATCAGATTGTTGTATGTGGGGGTTTTGTCCCTCTAAGCCTTTGTGGAAGGCTGCTTCCAGCTCTTAGACCAAGACACGTTCTTTTTGTGTTCACAGCCACTGAGACCTGCCTGTCCTTCTGCTACTGCTGCCCTTTCCAGCAGCTCTTTTCCGTGTGGGTGTGTGTGCCCAGCCACCTCTGCAGGCAGCAGCAGTGGACCTCACGAACCCTCCTGGTGCTAAGCTGACTGGGGCAGGTTCTGCAAGTCTTGCTCTATCCTTCAGGGTACTCAGGCATGCTAACAGGGGGCCCAGAGGGAGCTCCTCTTCCTGCAAGTTAATCCCTCTCATGGTCCTCCTTTGAGTAGTGATGGACCCATGGGAAGGGTCATTTGCCCGATCCAGATTTTCTGTATATTCACCATGTATCTGTGCAAATCACTCAGTATCTCTGTTATTTACCTCTGCAAAGTGCTTTGGGACCAAAAGATAAAAGCTTTAGGATATTATTTCCTTTCTTATTGCAGCATTAACTTCCTATCTGCAGCTGTTTGCCTAATTGTCCCGGAGGTTTCCTGTGGACTTCTAGAAAAACAAATCTGAGACAGGAAATAAAGTTATTTAAAATAATGAGAAGAGGAATATGGATGCCTGGTGCATTCATCTGAAGCTTTTGAGGATACCCCCCTGAATATTTCCAGCCTACATCTTATTTCCTCCAAGTTTTTCCTTCATTAAACCATTTGTTACACACTCGTAATCCCATTAATTCCCCAAAAGACCTCTTCTGACATCAGTCCACCCACCACACCTTCTGACCAGCCACAACTTTGCATAGCAATGCTTCCTTTTTCCATCCATGTCCCCCAGCTCCTTTTGAGCCCTTTGTGTGGGATCTGGAGCCCCTGTGGTGAGGCGGGTCTGATGCCTGAGATGCTCATAAATGTGATCTTGATTTGGAAGTGAGTCCCAAAACTTCGTCTCCATCCTGCATCCACTGGCCTAAATGGAAAACAGCTGTTTCTTGGATACAGTAATGGCAGAAAAGAAGAGCATGGTGGGAAAGAGGAGCACAGCCAAGGTCTTATGTGCTGTCAAACAAAAGCCAGTAGCACCCTGGCAGGAACACTTGCATCCTATTTTTCAGTTTTTTCAGTTAATTAAATATGAGAATGAGTAGGACTAGGAGATCTGTAGTTTCTTCGCAAAAATACCTGAAAATACTCTGGGAAATGGAAGGTCAAAGTTCTACCTTACTTTTACTTCTATGCACACAAGTTAGTCTTAGTGACTGTGCTAAACATTTAAGTGTTTTCCAGACTCCCTTGATGTCTGTCTAAGCTTGTATCTCAGTTACCTGAGTGCTATCGTCTATGTTTTCCTCTATTAGCTCGTTAGGCAAAGAAATCATCGTGTGAAGAATTCCTGTTCCTTAAAACTACATTGGAGAAATCCTTTCCTTTTTTTATTATTTTTTTTATTTTCATTTAGAAAAAAAGCATTTGTATGGAGCGAAGCTTTGCACAAAGATCAGATTTAGTGAGGCTTTTTTTGCTATGCAGGTAGGGTGCCAAATCACTGCTAAGGTTGAAGGGAAAGAGAGGTGTCTGTCACACGCAGCTCTGACCCGTACAGGATCTAATTTTGTGCTGCCTTTACAGGTTCACTGCCTGTATTCATTTTGTCATTCCCATGCATTCCCAATTTGTACATAAATGAGCAGCATGATGTGGTAAGTACCAGCAGAGTTGCCATTCACCTGCAAGGTTACATACAGCTCTTTCTCCTCAGGTTTTGTTGGAGTGCCTTTCACAATTCCTCGTAACTTCTCATCCCCTTCATATTTTGATTGTAAGAGTAGAAAGTGAGTCTTTTGTCAGACTCTTCTTCTCTTCTACCCCCTGAATACAAATCTTCAGGCCCTTGCAGCCTCTTCTATTTTTTGCTCCCAGGTTTTGATTCAGAGAGGATCTTGGTTGGTTGATTGCAGTTTCTGGGTTCCCAGTAACTTCTATAATTATGTTTTTGTAATGAGTGTTGATGCTGCACCTGGGTTGGTTGCTGCACCCTCCTCTGAAGAGGAATAAGGACTGCCAGCCCTGAGGAACAGCAATGCCTAGAAGTGGATCAGGTTTGCCTTGGGTGTTAGGTTTAGTGCTTTTGTTTTTCAAATAAAGTGGGAACTAGTATTGGAATCCAGAGTGGTGGGTACCTAGAAAAAAAAGTGTAAAAGGAGGCAGCTAGAATTACAGGGATACTATAAATGGCATTTACTTACATAATTTAAAAGGTCTTTTTTTCATGTCAAAGTCACATGGATCTTTAGAGGTGCTTGCTTGCATCCCTGGTGCCCCCTCTAGCTGACGAGTATTATGAACTGCACTCTACCCAGAGACATGTACACACCAAAGGACTTCTGTGACCACCAGGCTGCCTCTTTGCACGCCTTCCTGCCATGATTCCTTTGTTCACTACAAACTAAGAAAAACCTCCTGGTGTTCAGGAGCTGGTGTTTTGACTGCTGCCCTGGCACAACCCTGAAAACATGCTGGGTGGGGGAGCAGACAGTAAATTCCCAGAGCTTCATCTCTGTCTGGAGAAAGTCACTTCACTTGACAGCACACTGGACAAAGCTGCTTTGAAAGCAGCTGCTAGCCTTTTTCTTCTTTTCTTTTTAGTTTTCTCTTTTTTTTCAAGATACCCAGGTCAGCTGTGAAATGCCATCCCCAGCATGCAGAACAACAATGGCGAAAGATGATGGGGGCCTTAAACTTCTCACCCAACCTGCTGTTCTTGTACATTGCAGACTAAAATAGTAGGGAAACAACTGCTGAGGAGACTCCCGAGTGACCCCTTGTGTCACATTGAGACTGTCCTTGTTCCCAGAATAGCTGCACCAGCCACTGAACTGTGTCATCACATCAAGTTCACAGAAATAAGGCATTTTCATGTTGTCTCTGCTTCTTAAAACCATGCAGAGTGGATGTGGTACATAAGTACATGTGCAGATATATATTTTAGATCTATAGCGTGTAAGTTGGTAAGCCAGTAAAATAAACAACTTGACGTATATTTTTATATATAAATTTACACACAAACCCATTTATTGTTCATTTCCCTGCCCCCCTCCACTATGCAAAGGGAATGTAAACATGCTGTTCAAAATTCAGATGCTCTCGGTTGGCTTCCCAGATGTTTGAAGTTCAATAGATTTCTTTTTTTTTTCTTTTTTTCATAATTTCCTCTGCTTCTTCTTGTGAAGTGCTAAACAACCATTATTTCTTGTTGCCTGCACATTGAGATTCATCTGTAGGCTCTAAACTGCCTCAAAAGTGCTTCAATTTTGCATGAGCACTAAGCTGGGGACTGGGAAGCATTACCCACTGCTGAAGGCCCAGATCATTAAAAAGAGCATGTAAATCCTCTGAACCAGAAATAAAAAGTGCACAGATTTTCTTTGTGAAGTCTCAACTGCTGCTTTCAGTAAGACACAAACCATTGGCATGTTTTTTTCCTGGCCCTTGAAAAAAACTAAACCAACGTCTTTTCTCAGCTGCATGCTCCTCAATCAAAAGAAGGCAAGATTGGGCTATGACCCAAAAGCTGGAGCTGCTAAGAGCTCACACTCATGCTTTTCTCTGTGGACAACCTGTCTTCTTTCCACTCCCTATAAGTAGCACCAGCCAGGCAAGGAATTGTTTGGGTATTGCCACCTGGGGTTTCTTAGTGTCAGGATGGCTTTCGGGTCAAGATGCTTCGAGTCACATTTGTTTCTGCTCCTAGACTTCAGCCTCTGTGAGTTCAGAAATTACGATGCCCATTGTTAAATGTAAATATATATTTGTAGGGAGGTTTTCTTTGGAGTCCTGCTACGCTGGAGCATATTGCTTTTGTTCCAGGTAAAAGGAAAAAAGAATGTGGCAACTGTAGGCACACATTGTTGGATGTGGAAGAAAGCAATGGATTTTGGGGCAATTTGTACATATTTGCAAAAACTGCTGTCAACCAGAAAAGAGCCTTCATTAAGAAACAAAGGGGGAGGTGTTTTTCTTTTATCTCTGAATGGTTTATAGGCTGAGAACAAGCAATCCAATGCTGTTCTAAGGTATTAAACAACAGTAGTTCAAGGGTGATGTAAAGCAATCAGCTGCTGAAGTTGGCCAGGGGAGGAGATACCAGAGGGGCTATTTTACCTTCTTCAAGGGAACAAACCACAGGGCTGTACTGCCCACCCCCACCATGCTGGCAGGGACCAGGGCACAGGGTTTGTTTTCCACCAGCATCCAAGAACTCTGTTTTGAAATCTTCCCTGCATCTTACGCAACTTGGTCCTTCAGTTGTTAATGGGAAAAGAACAAAAATGCCTTGTTTCCACTAAAAGAAAACAAAACCCAAACAGAATGCATGTTCTTTAATTTCAGCTCAAAGTAAACTCTCTGAAGACAGTCCTTTGTAATTTTTGTGTAAGTCAGTTAAAAAATATTAGGGGAGCTGGGATTTTAGCTTAACTCAATACCATTAGGTGGTAATTAGGTAACATAGGTAGGTGATGCAAAGCTATGCAAACTTGACATGGGTTTTAAAGCAATCTTGACTTTATTACGCTGTTGCCTTCACCTTTGTTAATTTGAGTTAAGAATACATCTGTTTCCTAAAGAGAAAGTTATGAAGAGACCAAAAATAGCTGGAAGCCTCTAATTTAAATATTTAAGCTAATATTTGTGGAAAATTGTTTGTGATCTTCACGCAGTCATTTCGTATCTCCAGCCGGCCTCAATTTACAGAAAAGCAGTATATTGAGACAAAAGCAGGTGTAGGCATTACACCAGGTGAAGGATTACTGGGTGTAAAAGCTGTTTACTCTTTTAAACTATCTCTGGATATCTATCTGTCTATCTGTCTTTTGTTAAGATTACAGGTACTCTATATAGAAAATAAGCTATAGGCAAAGTGTGCCATTCTGCAATCATCTCAGTCCCATTATGGTGCACAGAATACATTTTTCTCAGCAAGAACTTTAATATTTGAAGCCGTTCTTCTTGTGCATAGCCTATTTATTCATTTTTAAACATCAAATTCTATAGCCTAAGTACTCTGATATATTCAAGTGGAATAACTCTCTGGCTGTGAGGGATCCATCTCTGCAAGAGGGTAAATAAATTTAAATTCCTGCATAGCACTGATTTCTATTTTACCTTTGTAAAAAATTTATTTCACCAAGTAAAGCAAACAGACACAGGTTGTTTATAGCACCTGTGATGAGCAATTAAATAAATTGGACAGGTCATTTCGGACTATCCATAAGTAAAAAGATCATAATTCTTGGCTTTGGTCACTTAAATTTTTCTATTAAAGGTAAAAGGACAGAGGACTGGGTAAAAAGAAACCAATCTATTTCCCTTTTATTAAATCTGTTTACAGTCATACCACTTTAACTTATGATCTTGGCCATTTTCATGAAGCAAAAACTATGCTACTGTTTTAAATATTTTTGGGGCGATGCTTTGTTTGAAATCTTAAGACAGGTGAGGAATATGAGAACTGAAAATGCTTTCGTCCTTTTTGCCAAACACTGTGGAGATAATCCATCCCCTCCTGAAATGATTGCAAAACTCTGGCCTTCTTTTTTTGGTATCAGGAAGGATTCTCCTTCCACCCTCATCTTGCACTATGAAAGTGTGTACGCTCACATCCTTCAAATCTGTCCTGACTGAGCAGCATTCATAAAGTGTCCCTTCCCACCCCTCTCCTACTGCTAATAGCTAGGTAAAGGGACTGTGAATCAGAAAGCATGGCCAGTTTCAGACTGGCCCTGATTTATTTCAAGACTGCACAAGCCACCACACTTTTTGCCATGTCTAAGTTGAGGACCTGGGTGGGGACAGACTGTGGTTTTCTAAGTGACGTGCTGTACAATTTGATTCTGTAGCAGCATGTGTTTCATGGGTGTGCAGAGGAATCTCCCCACCCCAGAGCTGCTTTGCTGCTGGCTCCCCAAAGCCTCTTCTACATCAAATAGAAACTCCGTCCCTGCCCTCTGTGTCCCCACCAAGCAATGGGAAGGGAGATTTGGGGTCTCAATCACTCGGGGGAACCTGTGCCTGTCTCAGCAGGGAGGGACCCAACAGCACGGAATATCAGGTTTGTGAGGATGGTCTGAGAACTGACTTCACAAAATTGGATATGTAAAGGGTTGCAAGTTACCTTTGTGAAAATGGGCTCTATTTCCATACTTATTTGCAGTGGCTGCGATATACCTGCAAACTATATGCAGGTATTACTGCAATGTCTTTTTCCAGACCAGTAGGTCATAAAGTTCCATCTCCTTGAGAAATGTGTTCTTTGGCGTATGTGATTACTAATTAATGAAATACCTTTCGGGCAAATGAAAGCACAAAAGCACAGGAACTGTTTGAACTTCTATTTACAGAGAAAATAAACAAAGTATCCATGCAGTTTCTTAGAGTTTGTAAGTGCAGTTGAGTCTTGCGACTAAATAGTTCCTATTTACTGTTCTGCCAGAGGGTTCAAACACATACCAGTGTAGCATTTCCACCAAAATTGTTCTAAGTCCTGAGGAGTATTTTCACACATCTTGGGTATTAATATCAAATGCCGAACAGTTATGGCAGCCAAAATACATCAAAACAGGTTCTTGGCGGAATGATGCCCAGTGAAGTGCAGATATTAACTCTGTGACCTAGACTGACTCCAGGCTGAATAATTACATTTGTTTAACTGATAATAATTTTCAGTTTTCTGATGTTTATGGCGATCCTTTATTGTCTCTTACAGTCTTACATGGTCGCAGAACCTTGAGACATTTTTGCTTCCCTAGAAAGAAATTAGTCTGATCAGCAAATCTGTTTCTTTTAAAATCATTGGGAAATTTGCCAATTGCTTCAGTGAATGCGATATGGAACCCATGAGTTATAATTGCAGTTATCAATAATCTGCAGTAGTATCTACGATTACATTGCATTTACATACATTAAAAAAGATAACATTTGTGCCTCTGAAGACCAGATAATCTACCTCACAGTTTGTATAGCCAGCTAAGTTAAGCACTTGGGGACCGTGTGTAGGAAGTGTGTCTTTGCTTGATTGTATTTCTAGAGTACAGTTATAATAAAAGACCATGCGTATAAGGCATGATTCCCTCTTCAGGCTTCCTTTTGCTCCATGAGGGGTATTAACTTGGATTTTGATATGCACCATGAGCTGGTGCCTCTCCTCGTGCTTATTGACCTGCACACATTTAGCAGTAGGCACACTGAGCAAGGTTCCTTCCACCCTCTGCCTCTCTCTGCCCATTAATCCCCCATAATGTGCAAATACAGAAATAAGTAAAGTTCTGGTTCCTTCCTACCCCTTTTCAGAGCCCAAGTTGTATTAGTCCCAGAAATACATTTATTTTATTGAAATGAATGGTTGCATAAGCTGTGCTAGTAAGTAGGCAAAAATTGTACTTATGGACAACTTACTTAATTCACTGAACTGGGACATAATTGCAGGCCAGTTATGACAAATGTTATGACCCTTCTTTGTTGCTGTCATCCATCCTGAACTGGACAGTAAACTACTAGGGCAAAAGAATGTCTTAGACTGGTTGTTGTGCTTAGGTCCAGCTGTTAACTGAGCCCCACACAGCCTCTCACTCGCTCCCCTGGTGGGATGGAGGTGAGAACCCACCAGGTAAAAGTGAGGCAACTCATGGGTTGAGATAAAGGCAGTTTAATAGGTAAACCAGAAACTGCACAAGCAAAGCAAAACAAAGAATTCATTCAACACTTGATGGGCAGGCTCCTTGGTTCCCAGGAAAGCATAGTTCCATCACAGGTGACTTGGGAGGACACTCTGAACGTCTTCCTTATTCTTCTCTCAGCTTTATATGCTGAGCATATCATCATATGGTCATGGATATCCCTTTGGTCAGCTCTTTGTGGATTTATAGAAGGAACATTCTAGCTGGCCACATGGCTGTTATTTCCTTCAGCTATGTTTGTTATTGCGTTGCTTGAAATAGGAAGATCGTGACTTCTTGTGGGTTGTTCCACCATCTAAGTGATTATTATGCAATTCTGGGAATGTGCAGCTTACTCAAGAGTTGAAAAAAACCCCACATCTGTGCTGTGTATCTTCACCTGCTGTATAGCTTAGCCATATGAAGAACTAGACTGAAAACTAAATGTATTTCTAAAGAAGAAGGTGAGGTAGAGGATTTAGTCTCTGTGAGAAGATGACATTTTATTACTTAGCACAGTGACAAAGTAGAATTGGCCAGTACCAGGTAGGTTATATGATGCATAAATTATTGCTAATCACTTTGTCTGTCTTGTCCTAAGTATATTTGGGCAAAATACAGGGACTCATTTTATAAAACAGCTTCTAATTTTGTTCTCAGAGGTTGTGCACTCACCTATAATCAAGCATTTTGATAAACAGTCATTTGATAAACCTCTGAATAAGAGGTGCAGCATTTCCCATTATCTGGAAATACTGAGACATGGGCTTTTCAGGTTTTTTCTCCTTTTTCCTTTTTTTTTTCTTTTTCATTCCTCTAGCTAATGTATTTTGGTGTAGAAGCAGAAGCAGGTCCAACAGAGATAAGATGAAGATCTCTGTTTGAAGTCATCATGCAAGGGTTTTCCTGCACTTGGTGGCCACGTGAGACGGATAAGCAATACACTCCTGAATGAAAGCAGACAGAGTGTGCCAGCTCCTCCGAGAAATCTGATGTACCGCAGCGTCAGCTGCTAACAAGGCAGTTGCTGAGATATCTCATCAAATTGCAGTTTTTGCAATATGGCCTAGGAAGGGATTTTCTGTTAGGGGTGGTGTTAGAGTGTGCTAGCAGAAGGAATAAGATTGCGAGTCGGTACAACAAGGGAAATGTGTCCCTTTGTGCTTGCCCCAGGGTCTGAGGGTGGGTGCATTTCAGCTGGTGAGGGTTTTCTCCTAAATCAATGTGGCTGTTTGTGCGATTAGGTGCCAGTGGGCAATGCTGGGAAGCAGTGGTGCAATCAGCTCTGAGTTCTGGCCATGGGTCCTTATATCCCAGATGATCTTGTGGCACCACCAACTGGTTTGATATATTTTGAACTCTAGGAAAGATAGTTTACCTCAGAGATAAAGACATAATGACATTTTTTGCTTGTAAGCAGAAAGAGGTAGAAATTATTTGCTATGGAAAGAAGGTGTGAATCTCTTTGGTCATGGCACAGCTGTTGATATTACTCAAAGACCAAATTAGTTTGAATAACCTGAATCCTGTCAGTACTTCACAGCTGTCCCAAAAGACATTACCTGGAGTAACGTGTTACTTTGAATTAGAAGGCATCTCAGAAGGTCAGGGATAAAAAGTTCTGCTGGTGCATTCAGAGTGAGCAGCTATTTGTCGAATAGTTTTGTATCTTCCACAGACAATCAGAAAATGGCATTTGTGTCCTGAATGTTAAGACTAATTCATAATCATTATTAACCAGTATGGTCATTATGAGCCTGCTTGTTTTGGCCCTTGGGTAACAAAGTTCACTGCTCCATCAAGCTCTGTCATAATCAGCCTTATTATAAAAACATAATATTGTAACCTTCAAAAGCTCCCTGGGCTAGTGCAATAAAAACTGTGGGAATGAACTGAAGTAATCTTTAGGCTAACAGCAGTTGCACTGGGAAAATATAACAATTTTTATGCATGTAATGTACATGCTCCCTCCCCACCCACTTCATGCTCTTCTCACCGGGACAAAAGCTATCCCTCAGACCCCTTTTGAAGCCAAATTAGCTCCTCAAAGCAGAGTAAGTTTATAACATAGTATTCACTGCATATCAAATGCCCATGCACTGCTTTGATTTCCACACTTTGGAGTGCTGTTGCCATATTTTGAGTCTTTCATTTCAAGGAGAAGAGCTATTAAGTGTTTCCCCCGAAGTAGCTCATTATTCAATGGCTAAAGATGTCAAGGATAATGAAATAAAAAGGGAGCTGGGCTGTGATAGTCTCTAGCAGGAAAACACATCTCATTAGAAGGCATTCCCACCAGAGAAGTCTGTGGTGTTCCATGCCTTAATTCCTTTCTGCTGCTAGGTTGTTGCCCAAGTTTGGGATGCAGGCAGCATGCAGCCGCAGTGACAGTGCACAACTATGTGCAAACAGTAATTAATTGTTGGCTCCCTGAATGGAGCCTCTGTGAGGCTGGAGGCAAATCAAAGGGCTGGCCTGGTTGCCAGTGCTTGAGGAACACGCCATGCAGTACAATTGGGAACATTCACGTTATGAATATCCCCTTGTAAGCCGTGTGGCAGGAGGCTGAGGGTAGCTGGCCTCCACAGGCTCAAGTCTGTGCTCAGCCAGAAGGACCTGCCCTTTGGTGTTTGGTGATGGAGACAAACTGTGCGTGCTCTGATCCAAGGATAATTCAGTTCAGTTTCCTGGCAATTCTGGAAAGAAAAAGAAAATCGATCTCAATACACAAAAGATTTGTATGTGAATTTGTATATTCAAGGCTGTTTGCAAGAGTATGTTTTTGAAATGGCAGTGATGTTCTCTACAGGCAGACATGCATTAGAAATTTGTCGATACTTGGGCATCATCAGCAAAGACCAAATATGCTGCGAAAAGGTGTAAGCACTCTCTCCCACCCCCACACAGTAATTAAGAGCCTTTTGACCAGGCAGTGCATTTTGAAGCAGAGAAAGGGGTTGTGTCAATATGAAACACAGTGTTATCATTAGAGGATCTACACATTTTTCCAGCAATTCTCACAGTGGTGTCTGAGCCACCGCAAAATTTCCTTGCACTTAGAAGAAGCAAAACAGCTTCCCCAGAGAGAGCACTGTGTGGGAAATGTGGGCAAATATCGGTCTGCTTGGAAGGATGGCAAATGGGTCACTGTCCTCGTGGGTGCAACTGTGGGTTTGGGGGAGGGTTGTGCTGAGATGGGTTGTAGAGGCCAGGGCCAGAGAGACTGTCAAGCACTGAATTGTGTTTCACTGTGTTATAAAATATCTTAAAAAATATCCCGATATCTGCAGCATATATGACAGTAGTAGTGCCCGTCTTGCAGCTTGCAGTAACCATACTGCAGCACATGTGCTCATCATTACAAAGTATCAGGACATTTTCTGCAGTCCTAAAATCCATTTTTCTGGGCTGCTCAGTGTCACAGTGAAAGGACTTCTTCCTGTGCTGTGTCTGTCTAGACAAAAGAGATGAAGTACAAAAGGGCTAAGGAAGTTGTATAAATTGAATGACTGTGAGGTTTTATGATATATCAAAATAAAACCCCTTGATGTAAATTGTCCTAGAGATGTGGTACCATTTATATTAGCTGAGGTGCTGTTCCCCTGATTTGCCTAAAATACACGCTGTATGTGATAAAAGTGAAAATCTCAGCTATTAGTTTTTCACTCACCCACGTCTCTCATTATTCAGATAAAGCGGGAGGTTTTTTCCCTTCCCATCCTTATGACAGTCTGTGTTGCTGAGCAGATGTTTGTAGAGAGCTGTAAGGACTCCCAGCAACTCTGCAAGCAGACTTCTGTAACTACACTCTTTTTCTGTCCATCAGTAAGCCCAACACTGACCAGTGTTCCTTGCACCCTGACAGGTCTGATTGTCCGGGAGGTCAGCATCGAGATTTCCCGCCAGCAAGTGGAGGAGCTCTTCGGGCCGGAGGATTACTGGTGCCAGTGCGTTGCCTGGAGCTCCGCGGGCACCACCAAGAGCCGGAAAGCCTACGTCCGCATTGCATGTGAGTGCTTTGGTGTGCAGCTTGGGTTTGGTGGTGTTTAGGTGAGGAGAAGTGCAATCCCTGCTGTTTGACGGAGATATTTAATTTCCAACCTCTTAGGCTTTGTATTTTGTGCAGTTATTGATGCATACTGAAACTGAGGCCTTCAGAAATATTCACAAGAGTTTCAGTTTATTCTTTTCTTAAGAGCTAAGCCTCATTCTTCTTCTATGTGTGGCATCAAAACCAGTATTTATTGAGTACAGCACTTTTATGTTCCAATAAAAGTGCGTGAAACTAACAAGAAGGAACCTTAACAAAGCAAGCTATGAAAAGAGGCGACAGCTGTTCTTTTCACAGACCCACAGAATGTTTGAGTCTGGAAGGTGCCTTTGGAGGTCATCTGATCTAACCCCTGGCTCAAGCAGGGCCACTTAGAGCCAGTTACTCATGACCATCTCCAACAATGGAGACCCCACCACCCCTCTGGGCAACCTATGCCACTGCTCGGTCACCCTCACAATGAGAAAGTGTTGCCTGATGTTCAGAGTGAACTTTCTGTGTTTCATCTTCTTCCCATTGCCTCTGGTCCCATCACTGGGCTCCACTGAAAAGAGCCTGACTACGTCTTTGTTGTGCACTCATATCTGGTGTTTATACACATGGAGGGGATCCCCTTGAGCCTTCTCCTCTCCAGGAAGAACAGTCCCATCTCTCTCAGCTTTTTGTTGTTGGAGAGATGCTGCTGTTGTCTTTGTGGCCCTTTGCTGGCCTGCCTCCAGTATGTCCATGTGTCTCTTGAGCTGGGGAGCCTAGAACTGGTCCCAGCACTCCAGGTGTGACCTCACAAGGGCTGAATGGAGGGAAGGGATCAGCTCCCTCACCTGTTGTCAATACTTTTTCTCTAACACAGCCCTGGACAGCATTAGCCATATTTGCTAACATTTCCCACATTTCTGACTCCTTATCAGCTTGGTGTCCACCAGAACACCCAGGTTCTTTTCTGTAAAGCTGAAAATATGTATCACTGCAGTCAGATAATAAAGCTGCTGTTCCTTAGTAAAGAAAAAAGTGTATGTTTAGCGTATCACATGATCAGATTGGTAATACGCGTTTGAAAGTGGCCATCTCAACCCTCGTATTTCATCATTGTTATTCATGGCTACTAACCTCAGTATTTATTTGGAACAATTCCCAGCTTAGACCCCAAGAATACAGGGCAACCAGTTCCCTGAAAACAAATCTTCATTTGATTGTACAAATATTTAATGTTCATTAATTTTCAAAGAGGTGCTTTTCTTTGTAATAGAGTAGTCACACTGGGGACTCCCATTTCTCTTTCACATGATGAAATACTGTTCTGTATAATAGGAACAAAATATATCATCTAGAATTGCCTCTCTTCCACTGCTTTCACCTCAGCAAAAACACATTTTGTGAGAAAAGGTCATTAGAAGCTGGATTTGCAGCATACTTATATTTCCTGCACTGTGCCTAACAATTTATAATGGGATAAGAGAATTCTTCCAGCCAAATAAACCTTTCCACAGACACATTAGAGGAAGGACTCTCTATCATTATAACTCTCCATTAAGGGCTTGATTCTCCTTCTGTTCTTGAGAAAGTACAACTTGGTTAAATCCTCAAAGAGGAGGTACCTTCTGTATAAACATCCAGATCCGAATCTCGGAAGTGCCATTTAAATACCCATTTTTGAATGCTTTTAGTCCAAGTAACTGACTGGAAAAAGGGACCTGTACTTTTGAGTACAGGCCTACCCTCAGAGAAGAATTTCTCCAGGGCTAAGGGGAATTAAAATTATTGTACAAGACAGTCTTCCTGCAAAAGCAGAAGTGCCATTACATGTGTGCATATTGCTTTCCCGTGGCAGGAAGCTTTTCAAAACTTTGAGGATTTTCCTTTTTTGTACTGAAACAAAAGTGAGTGATTTCAATTCTTTTTTTCTTCCGAGCAGTCAGCACTTCAGAGAGGCTTAGCAATGTTTGAACAGGTTTTTTAGATTATGACTCTGCAGTTAACTAATTCAGTAGATTTTCATGTCCTGCCAGGTAGCCCTTGACAGATGACCATTAAATTAACACAGTTTGGAAGTATTTTGTATATACTTAAGTGTATTTTATTTGCCATTTAAGTAACTTTAGTGTGCTGGCATACCTGTGCACCTAATTTCTATGTAACACATAATCATTATGTGTGAATGTAAAATCATTATGTGTGAATGCAAGTTATTTTATATCAACTGACATTTATTCCCAGGTGTGCACATTGAAGGTGCTTATAATACAGAGCTTGCTTATTTTTCTTACTGTATTTTGGAAAGAGGGGAACAATCAGTTCAGTGATTTTTCCAGAGTCTCAGTGGCTTTTTTTTTTTCCCCCAGAAAAGTCTAATTAAATAAACACCAGGAAGTTTTATAGGCCTGTAACTCAAATGTGGCTTTGTATTTTACCGAAGTTTTTTTAACCTCTTGTCCTTGAATTTGGGGTTCTTGGACAGCTGTGGCATAGGCAAGTCACTTAGACTCCTTGGGATTAAGGGTCAAAGTACTAGTTCTTCAAGCTGCAGATTTTAAACCAGCAGCAAAAGCACATTCTCTGCAAAATTGTCCATGCACAGTTTTCTATCAATTTCTCAGGCAACTCAGGCCTATTTTTTAGGAACTTAGACAGATGATGTGGGGAATATGCCTCACTTTCTGACATTATTTGGTCTGCGAGATCACCATTTTAAACTCAGTGTTTTAAACTCAGTTACACCAACACTCATCTGTATTCACATCTTTGACTCCTTAGGACTAAATCTGCACTGGCAATATAGTAGTTGAGTCATAACAAACTTTCAACACAGCTGGTTAAGTATTCTGATAGTTACACGGTGTGCCATGAGGCTGGGATACAACGTAGGGTCTGTGCAGTATTGCCGCGCTGCGGTGCCTGGCTCAGGCTTGGCCTACGGCTCGGGGTTTGATGCCTGCAAAGAACAGCGGTGTCGGTGCAAGGTTACTGAGGTTTGCGTGCCTCAGTTCTTCTGGCCCGATAAGCCGTGTGCAGCAAGCAAGTTAATGCTGTTAAAAGGCAGTAGCGAAGGCAAGGAGGAAAGAGTCGGACCCTCCACAGCTGCAGTCCAAGTTTTATTTCTCTGCCCTGAGGGAGCAGGGAGATACAAGCTTGAAGGAAAGCCAAGTAGAGAGACCCTTTTTCACCCTCTGATCACAGGCTTTGAAGGGTTACAGAGAGAGGGAGGTACAACAAAGGTAACCAATTAGAAAAT
>VZTE01000262.1:986454-1057749 GCA_013397775.1 Eulacestoma nigropectus
GTATAGCTGGAGGGAATTTTAAAACAAGCTGACCTGTCCGAGCCCAGGGATACTGGAAGCTCCGGCACAGGGGAGGAGACTGGGTGTGAGTGGCATTCAAGGGGTGTAAGCCTTATGCCACAGATTTCCCCTTGGATCCGCCCTCAGGGGCAGAATCCTGGGTGGGGAAATCCACCCACTTGGTGCCACTCACACCGAAGGTGGGATGAATCACCGCAACACAGTATTTATTAATCCAGGAAATCAAGCCTGTCCAAATCTTAAAAGGGACAGAAGAGGCCGTCTCTCCACATCAGTCTGTAGCTATAGCTGCTTATTTGTCACCAATGCAGTCTTCCCTTTTAATTGGCACAAGAGTGAGCACTGACACCTTTAGGAAAGGCAAGGGGCCAGTGGAACATGTAAACTGCTTAAGTGGAATTATTTATCTTAGTACCTGAACCTGGTGATTTTATCTTGACAGGTACAACTGTAGCATAACCAACCATATCTAGCACATTAAGAAAAGCTTCTCTCCCCATTCTCCCTCTTGCCCCATCTCCCTCTCCTTCTCTCTCTCTCTCTCCCTCTTTCTCCCTCTCCCTATCCCTGTTCGTTTCCTTCTCCTTTTCTCCTTATCTCCTTTCTGTCTTTTCTTCCTTATGCCCTTCTGTCTTATTCTGGAATTATTGTGTCCTCTCAAGGGCTGGAGCTGCACTCCATTAAAACAAACAAACAGAAAAATAGCACCCAGCATCACTGTTCACTGAGCGTGTAATAGAATTAACTGAAAAGTAATTTGGAAGTGTGAAAAATGTCTGTCTTGGAAAAGCAGCTTGTGTTTGTTTAATACAGGGTCAGGCATGTGTCAGAAAATACATAACAACCTGGTCAATGGAAGTTCTCTGTGAAAATCAGTTGCAACATTGCTTTGACCAAGAGCTTCAGTTATTCAGGAAAGGCGTGATCTATAAATGTGGAGTAAAGATGCTGCTGGTTTTCAAAGGTTGCCCATGCTGGCAATATAAATAGGAAAAGAGTCAGAGTCTAAAGACAACATTCCAGCTTCCCTAAGTGTTCAGGGCATTTAACAGCAAATCACTGTTGCACTCCTGGATCATGAGTATGCTGGGAAATTACTCCCTTCTGTGCAGGCTGTTTCTGCAAAGGCATGTTTTTCCTATTTCATGGAATTCATTGTCCTGGGGCATTGGTCTCCCCATGAGAGCAGAGCTGAGCATTTCATTCTCCTAAACCAGCAGATTTATTGAGGTTAATTTTCACTTTGCCATTTTAGATATATCAGAAACTAACAAAGCGGTGACACCTAATGTATGTATCTTGGTGGAGCTGGAAAGATAAAATAAACTTTCTGAGATATTTGCTTAGGAAAGTGCTAAAACACATTTCCTATTTATTCACACATTTCTGATTTATTCTAGGCAAATCCTGTCAGGAATCTTAGGAGTCACTAACATGTTTTGATACAGTTTTCCTGCTCAATTAAAAAAAATTCCTGTTGTAGAGGGAGGGAGAAAGAGGGGGGATTGGACAGCTTTACCTTTGGCTCTGAAAATTGCAATAGAATATAAAGTTTTAATGTGTATTTTCTGTAACAGAGCTGATGTAATTGAGCAGATAAAACCTAATAGGGCAAAATTCCTGTTAAAACGATGAATGAGATTTGAGCCTGTGTAACCAAAAGTAGAGTTAAACCCACTGGAAAATACATCTGGTAAAGACTAAACAATAGCTGTAGGATTTGACCTAATTTTTAGATCAGATAATAAAGGAGTGGCTAAGAGAAATTGCTTTGAGCCTCTGTGCATAGAGCAACCTCACTTTCCATTTGCACCACTTTGGTGTTGCTGTAGCTTAACTGACTTCATGATGTTAATCCATGCTCTCCTTGAGAAATTATAGTAAAAATTCAAGCCCTAAATCTGCTCCCAGGTTTTGGATTTGTTGAACATCTATGAGAAAATAGAAGCTTTTTCTGTAATTTCTATTACCTGATCTTTTTTTTTGGTGTAATGGATGTGAATAGTTTTTTTCTTTTCCTTTATTCATTATCTCAAAATCAGAATTTGAAAAATCAAAAAGAAAAGATTTTTAAAAGCCCTGATGTAGTAAGGAACTGGGCTTGTTAATTTTTTTAATAATTTTTTACTAGTTTCTGATGTACTTATCTGAAAGCCTTTATTCTCCCAGACATTTTTTCAAAGGCATGCAGCTAATATATGCATGTCAGATAGTGTATACTGATAAGATAAATGCGGTACAGAAAATAGATTGGTTCATCTGATGGTTCACCCCCGCTTACAAGGGGTGTGCAGTTATGCAAAGAAGCAGATATGAAAAACAGTCACGTATTCTTTACTGATACTTGTTTGTCTCACCTTTTAGTGCTAGGGCCCATGCTCCGTGTCACATGGCTGCAGTGCCTTTCTTCCCTCTCTTCACATACCTGATCCAAGCAGAGCTGTGAGGACACGTTCTGCAGCCACAAAAGCATTAGAGCCCTTTGCAATAGGTACAAAGTTGGGTGGATGTTGAGATAAGCAGAGGGAGCTAGAAAGAACAACACTCAAAAATTTTGATAGGAAGAAGGTATGTCCAGGATATCCAGTATGAAAAAAACCCATAAAAATATAATTTGTGTAGTTTGGTAAGTGTGTATGAGAGTTAGCAGAGTTAGGACCTTAATTCCTTCCTTCCTTGTGTACCATTTAAGTTGCTACTAATCAATATCCGCTGCATGTAGTGAATAAAGGGATGACTGAGGCACGTGGTCTTGAGCTGAGATTACTGACGAACAGCAGATTACAGAAAGGGCAGCAGAGAGGTTAACTGTGCATTTAGCACATTCAATCCTACCTACCACTCTGCTTGTGCTCCTGATAAGCATGTTTCTGTACCACTTCCCAAGTTAACAGGCATGACCACTCCCAAATTTAAGAATGCAGTTGCAACGGTAATAAATGCAAATTACATAGCATAGCATTGAAGAGCCAAGACTCTATAAATTAGGGTGGACTTGATGTTAGCATTGCTTAAAAACCAAAAGGAAACTCCTTTACTGAATTTACATGAATTTAATCCCTCTGTAGGAGCCTTGAGAATATGCTACCTACACTGTCATGCCTAAGAAATTATCATCTTTCAGCAGAGTCTTCTTAGGGCCTTAGTGCTGATAGATCCAGCCAGGAAGTTAATAAAATTTTGCTTGTATTTCAGTAGTGACCAGACAGCTGTGTGAGTTAGGTTATTATACCACAAGTGCAACAACAAAATACCATTTATATAAATAGTTTTCAGTTTTAGTGTTTCAGTGTCTTGTAAATTCAATTCTGCATATGAATTGTAATGTACACCTGATGTTTCTAATGTCTATCTTTAGTACTTTTAGCACATATGTCATGTAAAAAGGCACCTGTTGAGGTTAGGTCGTTTGAACATTAGATTTATTTGAAAAGCAAGAACTTAGGAGTCCATCTTCAACCACCAAATAAAATAATGAATAGAATTAAGTTTATAAGTTGGTTTTCAGGTTAAGCTTACAACAAAATATTGAGCTATCAAGTGAAAATAGAAGACGAGGAGAACAATATGTTTAATGTACACCTGGGAACCCATCTGCTCAGAGAATTCTTGATAAAGTTTGTTTGCTTGTATTTTTTACAGTTGTTTCAATACCAAATGTATTGAGTGGGTCATTCTTCATTATAAGCACAGCCCTCAAGGAAGCTGTGTTGCAAGAGTGTTTAGTCTTAGGAGCACCTGGCTGAATTAGCTTAAAGCTAAAGAGAGGAAGGGAAAAGAATGGGTTTTTTCAGATCTCTAGGCAGTGAGTCTCTAGAAAGTCATCAGGGTATAGTCATCCCCAGCTGGCTAAAGATGCCATTGACAGAATGAAGGCTGGCCAGTCTGCACATCCCGTTTGCTCAGGCTGAAAATACAAAGGAAATAAAAGAGGAGAGAAGGTTCTGGACTTGTGCAGTGTCTTGCAGATTGTAGCCTGGCAAGCGAAGGGTGTTCCTCACCTTTCCCTGTAGCTCAGATCAGTAGATAGAGCAGCCTGCATCCCCAAAACAAGGTGTGCACTTCCAAGAAGCTGCTTCAGTCCCCCTCAGCTGTTCTGCTGTGAAAGCTCATGCTGCTTCTTGGCTGTGTGGGGTGTCAACCTTACTGTCTGGGCCACCAGAGGGCTACAGACAAGCTCAGCCCAAGACATGAGCTGCTAGGCATCTTTGGAAAGGTGGAAGCTCCACCGCCCTTGATGTTCCTCTCTAGACTGAGAAGGTGGCTGTGTCAGCCTCGTGGTGCTGCAACATTTGTCTTTAGGACTGGCCAGAAATGAAACAGCCTCTCCAGAGAAGGAAAGAGTAGCACAGAGTTGTGTATTGAGCATTGGAACAGAGTTTTGAGATGCTGACTCATTTCCTCAGTCCTCAGCTCCAGCTGCTGATGCGTGGGCCAGCTGAGAGCACAGCCCTGTCCAGCTGCAATCCCATTCCATGAGCAGCGGTGCTCTGGAGGAGGGCAGGAGGCTTTGATCAACACCCAGCGTGCAGCTGATACAGCAGGGGACTCTGCAGGGCAAGACACCACGCTTAAAAAAGCCATTGATAGAGGTTGCAGAGGGATCCCCTGGGTTACAGACTAATGACACTCCTGTGACTGTCTCACTGGAAATCTGATTTGATCTAATTAATAACACACAGCTGGAACCACACAAGAACAAAATGGAAAAAAAGAGGTTTTTGTACCTAACCTTTCCATTGCTCACCCACCAGTACGATTGATCCCCGCGCAAAGGTCATAGACTCAGCTGTGAACAGAAAAGCAAGGCCAAAGTATGTCTGACAGGGCATGGTTTCTTACATTTAGATTTGCAATTCAATCTTTAATGGCTTTTTTTGAAGCAAAAAGGTGTCTCTTAACTCTATCCACATTGTAGAAAGTGATAGAAGAGGAAGAGTTCAGTTTTACAATAATAGTCACGTTTCTCGAGCTAAGAATCAGTCATCCAGGTTTGGGAATGCACCGAGATGTGTTTTCACAAGGATATGGATTCTCTTTGTAGAACGTCAGTGGCATTTTACCATTCTTTTCCCACAATTACTTTTCTGTTTGGGTGTTATTATTAGTCTAGGTAAAATTAAAACAGAATTGAAACTTGCCTCTTGAGAACACTCTCAAGGGAAGGAGGTAGACTTGAAATCTTGGTTACATATCGCATATCGATCCTCTAATAACAGCTAGAATTATACCAAGCCATATTCACTTTTCCTCTAGTGTTTTAATTGTATTTTTTGCTTATGACATGTTTGCTTTTATATGGATGGCTGTATATACTTACCTATACAAAGCAAGCTATCTTCTGTATGGTAATACATACTTTTTGTGCAGGTCTTTGCACATCCTTAAACCTTTGTTTCTCTGGAAGCTCACACTGAACGTATTCCTCTCAATGGCCACAGTTAATACGACAGTCATACAGAAAAAAAAAGTGGTTTTTTTCTTTTTGTGCTCTTCAAGCTTGCTCATAATTTAGACTGTTTGTTATAGGAGAAAAGTTGACATTAGAGTTACTAGAAGGCGCAGAGAGTCTTAAAGGTCTATCAAGGGCAGAAATCCATCTTTCCCTGACAGTAATGCTGCATTGTTCTGTTCGTCTGGTTTGCATCTAATTCCTGGCTGACAAGTGTCCGTTTTTCATGTTCATTCATTAGTCACCCCTGCATTAGCACCGTGTTGAAGCGCCTGGTCTGCCTCTTATCACGTTTCTCAGAAATGATAAAAGATATCCTTATAGTTTTACCCACCCACACATCACAGTAAAACCCAGAACAATGAGATAAAATACATTTGATTAAAAAAAAATAATAGGGTCATTCTTCGCTCTTTCTTAGAAGCTGACATGTAGAAAAGGAAGTGGGGAAATGACATGACTTCCTGTATAATCTATTACCTTTGGCAGGCAAAAACGCGACTTCTGAGTCTTTAGTAAGATAAAAATGCATTAAACATATAATGAAGTAATTTAGCAGTGCATCAAAAATTAGATCTAATGCCCCTTTGCCCGAAAAGCATAGCAATTTGGAAGTAAAGTTAACGATACAGTGTACACTGAGGGTCTGATTTCCCATTACTTTATTTCAGTTTTATGCTTATGAAAATCCTCTCATTTCAATGCAGCTCTTATGCAGCCATATGTCCTTACCAGAGAGGGTTGTGCAGGAGTATTTCAGGAGTCTTGGAGGGAAGTCTCACCATAAGTATGCTGTAAATGTGCTGCGATATATGCCACAAGAGCCCCCTCTGAATTTACTAGGACTGTGCTTTAGTAAGGAAAATAGTCTAGCTCAAGGTGGCAGACGAGAATTTTAATTGCTGTTTTTGGTTTCTTTTATGAAGACAGCCTTGAAGGGAAGGTAGAGGTGGGGTAGAGCGCCTGGTGGGGGTGCAGGCTGTTACCTGAGCCTGGCAGTGACATCCCTACCTGCAGCTGAGTGAGATCTGTCAGGGAGCTGGTGAAAGACAGGATGAGCCCTTCAGCACCACTGTGCACCCCGGCTCACTCACTCTGGAGAATATTACCTGCATAAGGGGAGGAAGAGTATTGCTAACACAGACAATATAGGATTATTCTACATTACCAAACTAATAATGGAGAGAAAGTGCAGCTGCCTTTCACTCGTGTCCCCCCTATAGAAGGTGAGGGTAGAGAAGGTGCTCTCCCAGCGTCTCAGCAACAGGGCTGCTGCCGACCTGAAGCCTTAATAATGCACACTACCTCTTCACAGACAGAGAGGTCCTGATCCAGAATGGATCCAATGTTTTATTGATTTGCTTTTCCAGGCATATTTTTTTGAAGATTGTTAAAGCTTCTTATTTTTCTCCTTCTTTAACTGGGATGTATTTCATTAGTCTCTTGCCATTCTCTGGGAAAATGAGTCCCTTCTGTCCTCGCTCACAAGCAATTGTAACTTACATGATGCTTTGAGAAATTGGAAAGTGTTATTGAAAATACTCTGTCTGGGAAAGATCCAAAGTCCCTCAGTACATTAGCAAGCTCACCCACTCCCAGCTGACAGTGTGAGGTTTTCGTGATGACTATAATTGTTAAATGGCAAAGGAAGCTGAGGATTGAAGAATTAGAAGGATGTCATTGTTATCCACAGAAATCATAGCAAGGGCCATAGAGTAAAATCAGTCATTTCAAAACCCAATGCTGTCCAGGCAGGGTGTTTCATGATGGTTACAGCAGGTGATGAAGATGCTTGTCCAGGCCCTCTGCTTCTTCAGCAGTTAAAAACCCATCTTGCGTGTGTCACAACCAGCCAACCTTATGCTTGGTTAGGTCAATGAACCCTAAGTGCCCTGCACTGTTGCCATCTGGAGCCATTTGTAGGTGACATGGCTTCAGTGGGAGGTGGTGGGATAAAGCTGTGAACATGTGGGAGGGAGCCAACAGGATATAAGAGCTCCCAATCTTGTAAATACACAATTATGTACCTTTCCCCCCTGCCAAATTAGTATCATTGACTCAGTAGTATCTAATGGCTCCTTTGAGAACATTACTGCCGATTATGTCAAAGGCCCTACTTAGTATATTTTTAGTTTGTGGATCATTGAAATGCTTGAATCCCATGGTGCCATTAGAGCATCCTCCCACGGCAAGGCCCTGTGGGTGGGGGCAGCCAGGAGAGCCAGGGTCCCAGAGTTCTTCTCACCTATGGCAGCATGACTGCAACTGTTCCCAGGGAAAAGGGGCTGTTCATAACCAGCAATTCCAGCTGTTGTTGATAAAGAGGCTAAAGGGGGACTTCTTCACTGTTATTAGACCTTTCTAGATTAATGCTAATTACTTTCGTATGCACTAAAACTTGGGAGATTTTTTTAAAGGCAAGTGCTTTATGGGAGAGGTGATTATTGTGCACGTGAGGCACTGTGGAACATCAGAGCTCTGTTAAATGTTTCAGGAATGTAAGCAGGACGGTAAATCAACATGTCAAGGAAAATATTCGGATTATTATCTAATCTCCCTCTACTGTCTTCAGCCCTCTATATCTGAACACCTGAAAGCTATTATTAATATGCTATTTAATACTGTGCTTATATGCTTCTATTACTATTACAGTAACTTTCTCATTTTCCCTCAGCCATGATATCAGAGCACAATAATTGTCTGCCTTGTGCACGTGTGTGTACCTGCTAAATGCGCTGTACCTGATGTGGAGGTAATTCTTTTCTTCTGAAGGTACCTGTGGAACAAGCAATAATGTGATCTTATGGGTACTGCTGGCAATATAACCCCAGCTGTTTGCTAATTTAAAGCAAACTGCATTATCCTGACGTTACGTGTGCCCAGGATACCTATCAAGCCCACAGGATGGGTGAGGAGCCTGGGCCAAAGGAAGAATGTAACTTCCCGAGGAACCTACCAGCTCCTGAAAGAGCTTCTCATTTCCATGTTTAACGTGCAGAATTACAGCAAGCCAAAGCTCAGCATTTTGTCCTTGGAATGACTCCCACCCATGGGTGCCTGGAGGGTTTAAGGTTTACTCAGATGGAGCCGTAGAACCTAAATATCCTCTGGGTAGCCTGTCAGAGAGGGTGGGCTGAAGCTGATGGTGCTGGAGCTGGCAATGCGTTGGGAGCTCTGTACAGACATCAGAGACTTGCACTGGTTGCTGTCACAGGAATGAGCCTCACTGGCCTGGAGTAACTCCAGTGTGACAGAGATGCTGACAGGTACAGCCTGGTGAAACTTGGCATGTCATCCTAAGAAATGTTCTTGTCCAGATTTTTGCTCCTCCTCTTTGCCCTAAGTTATCTAGGGTTGTAGGGTAAAGCCCCCTTCAGCAACTGAGGTTTGAATGGTGGGGTTTGTGGTGAGGTAGCTGTGACATTGGCATGCACTTCCTTTTGACAGAAGGTAACCCCCAACAAGCGGCGAGCTGGAGACAGCAATTTCTTATATTGCTGCAGTGAGATGTACCAAAGCTTATCTTTCAGTGCCTTGAACTGTGGCCATAAATCTTGTCCCATCAGAGGGGCTCTCAGTATCCCTGCCCTGTGTGCCAGAGGGAGCAGGAATGCTCCTGATGGGAAAGCAGTGAAGTGTGGGGCTGCTTCTCTCATGCCTGTGGTGCAGAGGAACGACTGAGATGCCTCAGTTTCACTGGGGAAATGCTTGGATGTCAGAAGTTTGCCACTATATCAAGTTAAAATGAGCATCTCCTATGCTATACTATGACAGAGCTTTTCATGCTACCATTAGACTGATACTTAATTTGAGGTAGTTGAACAACCATATTTTCCCAACATAGGTGAAGAGATAGAGGTCTCATGCTATTCAAAGTTTCAGAGTTTCAGGATATCAGAGGAGCTGATTTTGGTGGCAGCCACTCTATCTCCTTTTCCATCTCTGCATTTGCCTGCCTCAGGTTTTGCCTTTTGGTAATGCTGATGCAGTTCCTTGTGGGGTCAGCTCTTAATCAGGCCTTGGAGGTAATCTAGACGAAAAATAACTCTTTACGTGGTTTATTTGTAAACCGGTTCAATTCAGTGATCTGTTTTCCAGCCCAGTCTCAGGTTATGGCTTCAAAATATGAAATATCTGGCTTTTAAATTGTTCCCATATGACTGTGTCTTGTCGCAATATGACACAAGTGTTTGTGCAACCTCACCATGAGCTGATGTACGGAAATGGTTTGACTTCAGAACAAGAAGTAAAACAAAAATAACTGGGTTGTAAAGTTTTTGAAGTCAGGCCAGCTCTTTGATGTGACTTTGAGCATGGCTTTGCATCCATTTGCAGAAGGAACCGGCAGCAGGGAGAAATATCCCCAGTAGCTATGGGGGCTGAATGCACAGTTCTCCAGAGCCACGTCCTCCCTGGCACAGTAGAGAGGGTGCCAGTCCATGGCAGAAACACAGAGATAGTGGTAAGGAGGGAACTCCTCAAGTCCATTTTACCATCAGTGCAAAGATGCTACAGAAGAATACAAAACAGCCAGACTTCCCAGCTGTCCAGTACAATGAACTGGCCCCATCTTTGGAGGTACATTCAATGCCCTGTCAGTCTGCCACATTTCTCTGGTGCTGTGGAGGGTTCCAAGCATGGTTCAGCTCCTCATAGTGACTTTTTATTATTATCATTATTATTATTATTACTACATTATTATTTATAATGATAATAACTTAGTGCTACAGGGAAAATGATAAGGTGTAGACAAATTAGCTAAAGCTGTAAAGTTAAAGCTTATGAGCTAAAAGTACATTAAATCACAGCATGAGCACTTTCATCTATGAGTTTAAGGCAATTCAGTTTATATGCTGTAGTTCTACAGATTTATTTAATTTTCCACAACTTTTCTTTAGTACTTCACTGGTATAGTTTACCAAACGTAAGTTAACTGAAGAAGGGACTCGTTTCACTTTTTGTTCTGCGTCTAGACGTGACCTTCCGCAGGAAGCCTTGGTTCCTCACTGGGTTCACATGCTATACCACAAAATAAGTAATAAATCCACTATGAAATCTTTGCTTAATGTTGGAATGAAGTGAAAACCTGACCCAGCCTTTTTTAAGTGTTTTATTTTACAGGGAGCAGAACCGCTGTTTTTTCTGTCTCTTGCATTTATCCAGTATGGCAATCAAATGTAATTTAAAGGACCAGCTGATAATAATGATTTCTTTTTCTTCTCCCTCCTCAGATCTCCGGAAGACTTTCGAGCAGGAGCCCTTGGGGAAAGAAGTGTCCCTGGAGCAAGAGGTCCTGCTCCAATGCCGCCCCCCTGAAGGCATCCCAGTAGCTGAGGTGAGCAACAGCAGCAGTGTCTTACTCATCCTAAGTAAGGCCCGATGGGTGGCTAATGGTGCAGTGACTTGCAGCAGGGCATGATGAATAGGTGGTAATGGAGAGCTGACTGACTGCTGCTCATGGACAAGATTGATTGGGACCTGATTAATGGCTTTGGGTTGTGGTGCCTTGCTGGGCAGAGCTGCAGGCAGTTTGGTTTCAGTTTTTTCTTCCCTTTGAAAAATCACAACTATATCTGGCATCCAGAGGACATGTAGCTGGGGGAACATATTAATACCAGCCTGCTATCTTTTCTTTTGCTTTTAAAGACAAAAAAATTTCACTTATTCTACGGGGCACCTTTCAAACATGGTGTAAAGATATTTTAATTTTTAGTTTGCCAGATTATATGTCACTCGTGTGTGTGCACCACTCTGCCAACTTGGCATGAGAGGATGTACCGTGGTTCAATACGGGCTCCCAGCTAAAGCAGCACGAGGTTTGGGAAAGTAGAGGATGTGTCTGCCTAATAGGCCATCTTCAGGAACTTAGCTGTTTTTCCTACTGGCTTTTAAGCAAACCCAGAGTGGGTAGCCTGCCCTCCACCTGCAGGAGCCAGCTTGCCCTTCAGCAGAATCTGTGCCTGACAACAGCAGTGAGCAGCAGCTTCCCTTAGTGCAGCGGTGGGTCCAGCTTCAGACTCACAGATCATGGAAGGGGGGGTCTCTGAGTCACAGGGGGGCCTCTGAAATCCTAAATCCACTGCGGCTGTTAAGAGAAAAATTGGTTGCTAATGACGGTAATTCCCCTATCTGAATTCTCTTCGGTTTTCCTTTATCACGAACAGAAGAAACTGTTGCCAATTTGCATTAGGATAAGTCAGACTGTCATGGCTAAGTAGCAAAGTGGTTGTCACTCAGCGCTGATGACTGATTTCTCAGGAGATGAAGCTTAAAGTGTTACCTCCCCGTCTAACCCAAGTTTAGATTCAATCAGAATTGCAGAAACGTGTCCACAAACATCAGAAGGAATAATTAGCACAGAAGATTTTTCCCATTTTCTTGTTCCGTAGGCTGTTCTCTTTCCCCACTAAGATCTCCAAAACTGTAAAGTGTTTAGGCCTGCCGAGCCAGCTTGTTGACAACTGTAATATTAATCAGTTGGGTTTCATTAGGAACTTAACAGCAGGTTTTTATTTTCCTTTCTGATGCTTCTTTGCGTCAAATCAACTTGTTGCTGTACCATGACAGGAGTTTTTGCACCGGGATATGTTGTTCAGGCAGTGCAGGGTAGTACTGGGGAACTTCATTACCTCTGCTAGAAACAGAGATTAACACTGACGGGTAGTTCGTTTTTATGCAGTGTTACAAGCACCTCTGGAATTTCAGCAGCCAGTCCAGTTGTTCCCTCGGAAAGATCTGTTATACCCAGTCGCGTGGCTGAGACCCAAACAGCATAATTTAGCATGATTTGTGGAAAGTAGTCTCTGAAAAAATCCTCTGTGAGCTGCTGCCATAACAGTTGTGCATTTTCCTGCCTTCCAGTATCCTGCTCGCTCTGTCAGTAGCTCCTCAGGACGGTACATTGACTGGCTCGGAATCTTATTTGTACCGTGGTCAGGGCAGACACCAATTAACACTTGGCAGGCTCAGAAATCTTATATTCCCTATCTGACATTCAAAAGAACCTTTCTCAATGTGGGTTTTCTTCCTCTTCTGACTTTTGAAGTCAGAAGGAGATCAAACACCCAGATTGGACAGCTGCCTAATACAGCCTCTTTGTAGATTCTTTCCAACACTATTAAAAGAACAAAGACCTGAACACTAATGAATATGAATACCTTAATGTGGCACTTTATTACAGCCACTTGCTGAAGCTAGAAAGATAAATTAAAAAAAAAAAAAAGGAAAGATGAAAGATAACTTGGTGGGTTGAAGAATTACATGATTATTTTAATTTAAAGCTGAATGAGTTCTTTGTTTAAGACTTAATTTATTTGTTTGGAGAAGTTTCTGATATGGTGGTACAGGTAACTGTATGAAGGGCTTGGGAGAAGGCAGGCAGCAGACCGAGGCTGTTTTCCGTCTTGTTGAAAGACTGCTTTGATTCCAAGTAGAGTAGGGTGATGCATATGCTGCAGATGTGAGCAGCGTTTCCAAATGCTTTGGTTGAGCATGTGCCTCAGACTCTTCACACTCTGGAAACTGTGTTTTGTTTAGGTTTTTTTTTTTACTTAGGGGCTTCTGAAGTAGTCACTGGCTTTAACACCAAAACAGATGAAGAAAAGCTTACACTGTGAAACTGTACAAAATGCACCTTCAGTGTTATGTGCTGCAGTGCTGGAGTCCAGAGTCCCAACATCTTTTGCTTGCTTTTTCTCTTTGATTCTGTTCCCCCCCCTTCATTCTCTGTTGGGTGTTTGGTTTGTTTTTCTTTTTTTCCTGATATTTCAAAGTGGTGAGAACAAGCGTGCTCAGGGATAAATTCTGTCCTCTTTTCAGTATCTGGGGAATTCAGTCTTATCATTCCCAGCATATTTAATTGCAATTAACTGTGTCAAGCTCTTACGGATCAATGCTAGAGCAGATCTTAGGACTACAGAAAAACTGAACCACCCAGCAGCATACTGCTTCTCCAGAGGGCAAGAAGGACAAAGGCAGAGATGGGCAGGCAAAGTTTTTAAAGAAGCACTTACCAGTCCCTCACATCCACTAGTACATCCACTAGACAAGCATTAAAGCAGGCTCAGGTCATGGACACTAGGAAAAAAAAAGAAAAAGCCAAAATCTAAATACAAATAGATGTGTTAAAATACACCAGCTTCATGGTCTGAGGTCAAATAAAAGTACATCTTGCTTGTTCACTTGGGACAAAGTCAGGGAACGAGGGTTTCTGTGGTCTCTGGGAAGACCAGATCAGCTTCTCAGCCATCATATGCCCCTGCCCACCTGCTCTGACCAGTGTGGGTGTCAGCTGCACCATGGCATCCCTCCCCACTCCCAGGTTTAGAGCCAATATCAAGCTGAACAAACCTACAGGTTTTGAACCACCCAGGCAAATGTTTGGGCTGTCCCAATGCATGACCCAGGCAAGCAGCAGAGAGACCAGCACAGGTGCTGTTACACTGAGCTTTCCACAGGTAGCTGAGGGGTGAAGGGGAAAACTCACATATTCCTGCTGTGACAAAAAGTGAAAAAAATGAGCGGACATAAAAACAACCAGCACCCTGCCCGAGCTCTGTGCTTCTCTGCCTTCTGCTTTTCCCCAATGGGGAGAAGTAGGATAAGGTGGTGAGATCAGCAGTCTGACCCACCAGGCTCACACTCAGTGGAAATCAGACAGTTGCAGCTCTCCAGCATGAACAGAAACATCCATTTCAATTCCACTCTGCTCTCTGTGTGCGATTTTTTAAACCTAACCTGAGAAGGCAGGGAGGATCCCATTCTGTGAGCTCCAACAGTAATGGCTGAGTTGTTAGCAATTAACCCCTTAGCTCATTTAACTTGTTCTTTGAAAGACGCCGGCATCGTATTGCACATGATAAAATATAGTTAGAGACACTGAGTCACATCAAATTAGCTCATTTGGGTAGGTTATAGATCAAAACACAAATGAGATGTGAGATTGGTTAATATGCCGTAAGCTGCCAGATGAACTTTTGCACTGAAATGTATGATCTGCGGTGCCTTTAACGGGGGGGTAATTGCTTCTTTAATTTTAATTGAGGTGTTTCACACAGTAGTTTAATTGCAGAACAGGGTGTTGTGTGCAGTTTGGTGACCCAGTTGGGTTTAAAACTGGACGTGATATTTATCCACATTCATGGCTTAAATTAGGAACTAGAGCAAGGGGAAAAGGATCGCTAAGTCAAGAGGCAGAAGAGGGTGTTTTGCCAAGTCAAGATGACTGTGACACAAACTTCATTCAGCTGCCATTGCACAGGCAAAGGCTGGTGGAAGCTAGGGACTTCTCCAAATTGTTTATTAATATGACTGCTGTTTGCGATGTTTCCTGAGAGCCTCTTATGTTTTGCAGCAGTTATCCCTTAACTGGGAGTTCATGTGTGTGCATTTCCATGCAGGTGTGTGTCACTGAGACAGTGTTTTATATTCACAGCAGGAAAGTGAGCTCTACGAGACACAAGCAGAGGAGTTCATGGCCACAGATGCTAATTGCTGAAAAGTGACACTGTCCTTTGCAGTGCCTTGTGACATACAGCACAGCTGCCTTCGGGTGTCAGTGGGAGGAAGAGTGGGGAGGGGGAGGCAGCTTTGTGTGCAGAAGGAGCACAGCCTAAAATGAAGGAGGGCTGCTCATCCTTTGATGTGGAGAGCCATTGGGTAAGGTCTGGCCATGCAGGCCTGTCGCTCTCCAAAAGTACAGGATAAAGCACCCTGCAACTGTCAGCCCTTGGTCCCCTACATTTCTGTCCATTTTTCACACTTTTTACCCCCCAGCCTACTGGTGGGTGGTCGAGTCACTCTTGCAAAGTGTGAGACATAGGTTAAAACCTCCTGCTTGAAGGACAGGTTCGCATTTGGGTCTGTGCTTTCCTGGGAAGTACGCTGACCACTAGATTATTAGTGGCCTTGTTTTTACATTTCCTACCAGTTCATTTCTGCAGGGCAGAAACCCATGCCAAAGTGCACAGGTCTTCTTGCGGGACCGCTTTTTTTGAGATCTGAATTTTCTGTGGGATCTACTGTACTTTTCCTTTCTAGTGCAGTTCCATTGTTGCCAAAGTAAGTGAGGGCAGACCATGCTCCAAAGTGAATCCAGCTGCTGTATGATTCAGTTCAGGCGAGGATGATCTGTGGGACTGGAGAACAGCCAGACTTCTAGTTCCTCCATGAAATATTACAATGGGAGATTTTCTACATGAACACTGACATGAACCCCGCTAGCTTATCCTCTTCTCTACAGCTTGCTCTCTGTGGCAAAGACAGCTCTGGAATTCTGGTTTAGCCAACACAACCTGCCTGTCCTGTTCAGACTGTACTCAGAGCAGCATTTTATATTTTTAGTTTTGGAAGATATACAGTGTGGGACACAACTCCTAGCTGCATTTTTTTGATGAGGTAGATGAGCATACCTCCCAATTTTCCCCTTAGAGTAGACAGTTCCTCATCCATTATTCTGTACTCCTACAAGATCAGTCCATCAGTTCTGCTTTGACACAGTGATTCTTGCTCACTATAAACAACAGGCCTCGTAGTGCCTGAGGTGTGAGAGTTACCTCTGTCAGGGCTTTTCAGAGCTTCTGGTTCTTACCAGCACCCCTGGTCACCTGATGATAGTGTCTGCCTTGCTCAAGTCCTCTGACAGTAAAGTCTTCAAATGCAGTGCTCACCTTAGTCATGAAGAATTATGATGCTCCCATGTTTTCATGGAGATTCTTCCAAAATACAGCCTGCAGAGCACACATCAGCTGTCACTCAAGAGCTGTTTGATCAGGTTTTGCTGGGTTTTGCTCAGGAATTTTCATGTGTTTCTAGACCTGGTGCTTTTGCGTCACTAAAAAGTGTAACCATATAGGATTTACAGCCTTTTGAAACTGTTAGGAGGAGCTGTGTGTATGACAACAGGCACTATGCAATTTTGAGGTAGAGTGGGAAAGGGGCTGTCCTTGAGGACTTCAACCACCCCTCAAATCTCATTCCCTTGCTGAGTTTCATGATCCCAAAAATCATATGGCTTTGTGCTGTGAAGAATAAGATCCGTCCACCTATGCATCCAGCCAAAGAACCACAGATGTCACTTTGGTAACTTGTTTAAAGCTGCTTCCCAACAGACTGCTCCCAGTTGCTTCAGGGACTGGGGAGTCCACATGGTGCCAAAAGTGCCAGTCAGTATGTGCAGCTCAAGCTCCTCTTTCAGATGGGATAGGAAGCCCAGCAACTTCTGATGGCCACATAGCAGATGCCGTGGTTTTCATTTAATAATGCCATGATCTGTGTTTGAATTTGAGACTCTATGGAGTAAAGTTCTCCATTTACTGCTACCAGTCCACCTCAGAAGTTTATTCTGAGGCTTAACTTCCCAGTTGAGCATAAAGCAAAGCTGTAATGGGGCTGGAGACATCCAGCATCTGTACATACACCCTGCAAGCAGAAAGCTGGATATATGTGTAATTAAGGAAGTGTTTCCACAGCAGGAACAACAATTCTCCTTGTTGGCAGCAGAAACACAGTAAGAACAACTGAACAAAATTATGTGGTGGTTTGCATTTGCTGTCTCAGTATGTTTTGCAGTCTCTCATAGCTGTAATTTCAGTCTCTTTGGAGATGACTTCTTTTTCCTTTTATTTTCAATCTTAAATGTGTCTGAAATATCTTTCCCATAAACAATACATAGAGGACAGCATCCTCCTCAGCAGACAGTTGCTGGGATGAAACCAGATCCAAAATCAAATCACATTCTTCAAAGAGGCACTCAAGTCTCAAGGTACCTGAAATTGCTGCTGGCTCATACGAAAACTGCTAGAGTTTTCTCAGTCTCACTCAGACATCTTGTACTGTGTCCAAATGTTATTTAGTTAGTTTCACAAATGCTTTATTCTTACTGGAAGGTGTGTGGGTGTGTGTGTGCGCGCCCTTACTATCAGTCTGGGTTGGCATGTATATATGTTACAATTCAGGTGAAGCAGGGTAGCTGGGGTTTCCCTGTGGCTGTTGGAAGTGATGCCAGCTCAGCAGGGACTGCTGCAAGTTGGCACAGCTGCAGAGAACACCAACCACAATCCAGCCTGGATGGGGAACCAGATGGAGAGCAATCCTGCTGTGTCAACCATGCGTGGGGAAGACACGGGTGCAATGTTCTCGTCTCCCAAAATTACAAATTGCCTTTCATCAAGGCAAGTCTCTTGCCGCTTCCAGATGTTTGCGTCTTGTTTCTTGTGGAAAGTTGCACTGGTGGGCTTTGCGTATGTCTGGAGGGTAGACTTGCTGTTTTCACCTGCTGTTGCCAGGTGCTCCTGGCTCTGAAGATGACTCTAGGTTGGTGCAGAGGAGGCAATGAATGACCGGGATCCAGAACTCAGATGCTGCTGACTTTGCTCTTGAGATTGCCAGACGTGTAGGGAAGGACTCGTACGATCAAGAGGGCAGCATCTAGATGAGATCATATTCCTTTTTCATCCTTGGGTTTCTTTCAGAGCAGATGTGTTTCTGCTCTACCAGTTTCTAAAACAGTCACGCATATGCAAGTGTGCCAAGAGATTTAAGTGCCTAGGAATGCTAGTAACTTGGTATGGCTAAATTTGTATCAGCAATTAGCTTCTGTAATAGGTTTTCCTGCGTGTGTAATCGCTTGTGTGATTTATGTTCCCTGTGTTCATTTAGTCTGCACAGAAGCCTGGCCTGGCTTTGCAAGTCTTAGTGCCTGTGTGTGCTGCTGCTGGAAGCACCCTGTGGCAGCACAGGTCCGGCTGCAGCTCCCAGGTAAAGCTGAGGTGGTTATTGCAGTTTTCTGTTTTTGCTGATGGTCTTGCTTTTCATGTTGGGTGGCACGTGGCAGGTTCCTTCTGTTAATTAGAACAAAAATGTGCCAATTATGTTAATGTATCTCCCAATACCAATCAGTGTATGATTAGAGAAAACACATCTGTCTCTCACCAGGGAGCGGGGTGACAGAAAAGATGCTACAAGCTATGTTCTTCTAAATTACAGCCACCTTGGATCGTGCCTTCCCCTGCCGGCTGCAAGGACGGCTCAGTCTCCTGCAGCCTCACTTGCCAGCCCATTAGCACCCCTGGACGTGCAGATCCACTGCAGCTGGCAGGAGCCGTGTGCCTCATGGCTCTGCAAGTTGCATCCAGAGTGCTAAGGAGCTCTAAACGAAACGTAGCTGGCTCCAGGTGTGCTCCAGTCTGTTGGTCAGGATTTCATTCACCACTCTCCCACCTCAACTGAGTGGCCTACTCTTGCTAGTCAGTTTGCAAACATATAACAAAAATACCTTATTGAGTAGAAAATTGACAAGAAGAAAAGGGATTTTGTGTCTGCTTTGTTCCAGGGGTTTGGTATATGAGAAAAAACGTGTATGTTGTTGTAATTTCCTATAGCTGTCATCCCCCAGAGGGTACAATTACACCACCCTTCATGGCATAATTGTTGCTAATTAAATGATTGCTGTTAGGATAAGGAAAAACTGATCCCATGTTTTTTCTACATATATGCATGACCATCAGTACATTTATCAGTAACAGCTGGAGGGATGTGCCTGATTTAATTGAATACAAAGAGCTAGGTACATGTTCAAGAATTGTTCAGATTATAGCCAGTAAATATACATCCTTAATATTTAGGCAAAAGCAAACATCTACGCTATAACATCTCCAGAGAGATGAAAAATGGAAGCATGAGGGTATGATTTGGTACGACCTTGAAGTCATGCTTTTGTGCACTTAGAAGTTCCCATGGATATCCTGCTGCTCCTCTGTCCACTCGCCTGCAGGTGTACAGGTCTCTGGCACAGAAGAGTCCAGTGCCTTAGCTGCCAGTGACTATTTTTCAGGCTGCAGAATTAAATTCAGGATAAGTTTCTGCGTTGACTGGATTAACAGCCTATTTCAGCAAGGGGGCTGCACCTTGGGTAATGACATGGCATCAAAAGAGATCGTTGCTTTTAACTTCTGTGGTAACAGTTTGCATACTTGTCACGCATAAATCACACTGTCTCATTCTGCTTGCTTCTCTTCTGTATTTGACACGTGATCTCTTCCTACTTATGTGATAGAACAACCCCACTCCCACCTACTCTGGTTACCTCAAAAAAAAAAAAAATCTGAGGTTTGGAGGCGCTGAGCACTGCAGTCACCTGCACCATAAAAAATGGGGCCGGCAGTAATTGAAAATAAGTACCAACAACAGTCTCACATGTTGTAGTGTGTTTAATTAGTTCCCATTTCTACAAGGATTGAGGAAGAAAACACAACCACTGGAGGTGTGTTCTCTTTTTTGTGTTTTTCTACTGATGGCTAAAATATGTGTGAAAGGAGACTCCCACTGCTTGTCAAATCATCCATCAGTTCCTTCCTTCAGATTTGACATTAGAGTTTGCAATATTAACAGACACCATAAAAACCTGGATGCCAGAAGACTGAATTAGATATATTAAAGAGATACCTTGTAAAAGACATAGCATTTAGACAGGCACACACAGTACTGATGTACTGACAGAAAAAAAAAGACATCCTGTTGTTCTTCAAACTTTTACTCTTAGCAAATTCTGTGAGACATTAGGTGAAAAGGTTCTTTTTCTTAAGAGATTTGGTGTAGAGCCAGAGGCAATGTACTGAATTATACAGAGCTCCTTTGCTTTGGTTTTTGTTTTTGTATTTGTTTTTTTGTATTGGCAACTTCTCTTTTCATATTATCTTTGGTGGTTTTGCAGGGATGATAGGGAATTCAATGCTTACAGCTTTAATTTTGTCTACTCATTTGAGACCCAGACTGAATATGTATGTGTGTTTTTGCAGAGAGAGAAAATGTTGCAGAGTAGTAGAAAAAAGAACCATGTGCTTGTGCATGGAGCCTTCAGAGTGCCAAAGGCTGCTAGAGTATATTCTTGAATGGACATATCAGAAATATTTTAAACTGAGCCTTACACCATGTAGACTGTAGTCCTGTCCTTACTGGTGTCCTGGTGTCCTCAATACGCAGAGTATAGGCAGATTTGAAAGTGGGATGTACACAACTCTGGCAGTGTGTGTAGTATCTTTTAGAGCCCTGGCATAAGTCTGCATTCCATCTCAGAAATAAATAGTGACATTAAAACCAAAGAAATACATTTTTTTTGTGTGAGAGGCAGCAGTTAAATGGCAGCCTACCACTGATGGAGATAAGCTCCTGGATTGTTTTTCAGTGTAGAATGCATGCAGACTCGGCCTGCAGGTGAGGAAGGAGCTAAATATTGCCATTGACTGAACAGGAATCTGCCTGTCTTGATTATACCTGGAACCTATTAGGATTCAAGAAACGTGGAAAAACAAGTTTAGTCATTCTGTCAAGGAAAAACAGATTATTGACTAAGAGGTTGTATCTTCCATGGTGAAACATGATTGTGATAGTGACAGACATACAGCCTCCAAAGTTTTATGTCTATTTCTTCCTTCCCTGCTCCTCGCAGACACACATACCCATTTCCAGAGCCCTTCTTACACCACCGGCTTTAAGCTCTGCAGTACCGACAGCTGAGGCTGCCCCATCCCACGGTGATATGCTGTGAAAGAGAGGAGTTTAAATCAAGCCTTCCTTGGAGCAGTGGCTCTACATTCACTAAGGTGTAAATCTTTGGAAGCAGCTCATACCTGAAGTGCATCCACCCAAACTGGAGTAGGGGAGCTGGAGCTGCTTAAGGCAGGGCTAAAGGTGGGGAGTGGGTGGTGGGCACCACCAATAATCCAAGCACACATCTGCCAGCACTGGTCTTGCAGCATTGACTGGCTTTGTCTGGGGGTGAATTGAGCCCTCTGTGTTGAGCACCAGGAGAAGTCTTTGGTTTTTCTCACCACGGTTTGGGGCAGTCTGTACAGCTGTTTCAGGTGGTAAGCAGGTCCTCTATTGCTTTTGGGGTGTGTCGATGCTTGGGTAGTTCCTCAAATGTGTTTAGAAAAGTGAGGTTTGTGAGAGAAGGACTTGGCAGCTAGCACCTCACAAGTCTGGTGGGTTGATTGTATTTATGTTTTTCTTCCTTTAATTAAATCCTGGGCACAGGCTGAAGTGACCCAGTGACATGAAGGCCCAGCTTTGATCCATCCAGGGCCCCAGTCCTGTCCTTTAGCGTACTCAGTTCAAATGAAAACGAGCTACTAGATTTGCAGCCGAATTATATTGAAGTGGCTCACAGCAGTCAGCTGGGATATAGCAGGGTGTTTTCTTAGGAAGGCAATAAAGAGAATATTGTCTAGATTAAAAATCACATAGGAAAATATTTTTCTGTGCAACCAAGGAAATTATGCTTCATTGCAGTAAAGTATAGCTTACACAAATAAAAAGGAAAAATAAGCACTGATGTCCTTGTGATTTCCTATTTCCTTGGTAACTGACTCTATTTTGTTTCATTCTGATTGAAGCAAGACAATGACATGCATGTGCGTGTGAGTGCAAGTGTACTTAAAAACATTAGGGTTTGTGATTTGTTAGCACAACCCACACCAGTACAGGGCTTCATTGTTTTAGACCCAGGGCAGGTACGTACAAGGTTACTGCATTATTAACTGACTAATTAGGCAAGATATGGAAAAGAATGGGTGAGATCTGTGCTAATTTAGAGTTTCTGATGTTGTAAGAGAATTTTCTGTTTGTAGATACACTCCTAAGGTATCACCCTTTCCTTTTGCCTTGCCTCCGACTCCGAAAGCACAGAACAGCTTTTCTCTGTACAGTACCTGGCAGCCTTTGAAAATGCATTGAAGTTTTCAAGGCAAGGGAAGACAGCTGTTGTGTAAACAGGTGGGACGGAAGGGGACTTGAAGGAGAGGGTAGGCATGAAGGGTGTTCTCCTGTGTTTCTGCCCTGGTATTTTCTTTCAGTTGGTGACGTTCATCAGGTGAGTCCTATGTCACGTGCCTTGGCTCGCAGTGTTTTCTGGGATGAGCAATGTAATCACAGATACTGCATCTGTCTATATTGGTGTGACTTGGTGCTGACTCACTGCCTCCTCTCTGGCCCTTTGAAACCCCAAGGTGGAGTGGCTGAAGAATGAAGAAGTGATTGATCCTGTGGAAGACAGAAATTTTTACATCACCATTGATCACAACCTGATCATCAAGCAAGCCCGGCTTTCTGACACAGCCAATTACACCTGTGTTGCAAAAAACATCGTGGCCAAGAGGAAAAGCACCACAGCGACTGTGATAGTCTATGGTAAGTGATGCCCTGTGCTGTTACACGGGGATGGACACACACCCAGAGCAGGAGGTGGGGCAGGAGGGGGATGCACAGTGCCCATGTGCAACTCTGGCTGCGGTCAGTGTCCAGGCTGGGCTGCCTGCACTGCCTGGTGACTTACAGCCACACACAGGGACTGCAGTCAGGGGGCACTGCTGACATCCCTCAGAAGTCCAATGGCTTGGCTTATTGGTGACAGGCAATGGCATTAAAGGAGGAACAGCCCCCTACACAAACAGCCTCACTGGAGAGAAGGCGGCTGTTCCCCTTGCCATAACACACTGCCTGTATACAGCAAGGAGACACCAGGGCACCTCCTCCAGCAGGAGTGTCCAAGGCATGGCTTACTACCAACACAGTCCATGTTCTTAGTGACCCTCTTCAGAAATAAGAGTGAAACTGATAGGGAGTTGGCACTTCCAGAGACTGGTAAGAGTGTCAGAGCTCATCAGAACCCACCATCTTCTTATATATCTTTAAAGAAGCTTATTTTTGGTGCCTACTTCCAAAACAAGACTTCCTACTTCCTCATCAAGAGCAAGACAGCAAAGTGTTCTGGGACTGCAGTTCATGGGCACACAGCTTTAAACTAAACATTAGGGGAATGTAAAGCATGGGATAACATTATTCTGTATCAGCATCCACAGTCCTGATATGACTGAGGCTGGCCATGCTTTGGCTGGGAAAGGATGAGATGCCCTCCTATAGTCTCTTCCAGCCTGTGTTGTGCTGCAGCTTTGCCCCACCAGTCCAAGCCTTTGCCCCTGCAGAGTTACTGCCCCAAATGCATTCCAGGTGGGGGTATCCACCAGAACAAAACCTGCTCTGATTATGTGCCAGCTGACTGAACTGGTGTTTCTTACAATCAGCTTAATTATAGGATAGACAAGTAGGAAAAAATCCCTATGATTATCCCTAATATTCATTTCATATTCAGGGTAGCAGTTAGATTTAATTGTAAGCAGTTGCTTCTCTGAAGTTACAATGAGGGCTTTTTACTTCAGTTTTTATAGAAAACTGGCTGAATTGAGTTGATTAGCAGTGCTTTTGATATTGAGGGATGGACCATGCAGGAGCACCATGTTTTGTAACTGAGATGAATGCAGAAACATAAAGATGTAGGCGTACTACAACCCTTCCTCATACATACACAGAATTTTTTTCAAAAGTGTATTCAAGAGACAAGTATAGGGAGCAGGCATTTTTATGGGTTTTGCTGCCAGAGATGCTTAAGGGTTGTGTCATATCACAAACATTTGGGTTTAGGGATTCTGAGCACTTAGTATGTTATTATCCATACCCTGACAATGACTTTATTATGTGGAGCAGCACAACTCCTTCTTCATCCCTCCGTCTATCCCAGAAATGGAGGTGGGTGAAAAGAGTCAGCATAAATATCTTCCCAAAGTCCAACAGAAAAAAATGCATTTAGTGTTAGTCTGTTCTGAACAGCTTAAATATCTGTTAGGGAAGTGCTGGGACATTCATGTGTGCACCAGCTATGTCCACAGAGGGGTGAGTGAAGTTGTCCTGACATCCTGAAGTCACCTTCTTGAAAGAAAGGAAAAGAAAATTCTCAAAATCTACTCAAAGTATGCGGATCTCTCAGCATGCATAGGTGATGGGTGCATCTGAGAATGAGTGGGAGTGCAGATTATCTCCCTTTGGAAAATGGTGCAGCTCTCAGAGCACGGGCTTCTGGCTGGCAGATCTCTCTGAACCTGCAGGGATCTTGATCATACATGCTCCACCAGGCACTTAAGGCTGGGTCAGGTTGGTCTTCAGGACAAGGCAGGTCACCTGCCAACTCTAATGGTCATCAAAAGGTGGTTTTCATTCAGCATCAGCATTTCTTCAACTTGAACAATGACTTCTGGCACACACTCGGAGTGTCGGAGACATGGGTTTGTGCCTGTTCAGTGTTGCTTTTCGTGCCATCTCTTGTGGCCACTGTTCAAGGCCGCGTGACACAGAGCCAGAAGCGCCTTGGGGCTGCCCAAGCCAGGCTGCTTGTGTGACCATGCTCTTTCTCTCTCTCTTTGCAGTGAACGGAGGCTGGTCCACCTGGACTGAGTGGTCCGTGTGTAACAGCCGCTGCGGGAGAGGCTTCCAGAAGCGCACGAGGACCTGCACCAACCCTGCCCCGCTCAACGGCGGCGCCTTCTGCGAGGGCCAGAGCGTCCAGAAAATAGCCTGCACCACTCTGTGTCCAGGTGCAGTATGAACAGCACACGGCACACATAAATACTTTGTCTGTTGTCAGTCGTTCCAGGAGAACACTATTAGTTGCAAAAGCCTCCTTCTCATTATTAATAAATCCAACATTTGAGGGAATTAATACGCAATTGTATTGCATAAGTAGATAAAATTGTGAGCACATCAAGCAGCGCGGGTTCCAGCCCTGCTTTTGCATGCCGCTTGCGCTGTGGTCTCAGTTCTTATAATTCAGGGGATTTAGGGAACATTCAGAGCTTCAAAATGTAGGAGATAAAGGTTGAAAGCTCTGGAAAGGAATTGGGATTTGATTATAGAAAGCAACTGTGATGCAAATATATTTGCAATGTCTGTTCAGTCCAGCTGTCTCAGCAAGTAAAGCATCTGGGATGTGGATATTAAATTTGAGGCAGATGTTTACCTGACATATACGATTGTCATATACAAAGGCATTTTTATTGGAAAGAGATGTGTATCCATACTTTTAGAAGTTATTTAAATGTAAGATTCTGAAAAATACAAAATTGTTTCAGGACATGCAATATAGTTGGTGACTTCTCTGTGATAAAATTCTGTCATCTGTCCTACTGTCCAGTGCTCTCCTACTACTGACCCACTCAAATCAATGGCAGTAACGTCATCTTCAGCTTGTGAAGTTTGGTAATCCAGCTCTGTCACTGGAGCAATTTCATTAGTTTATTGCTTTTGAAAATCATTTGCAGGATTTTGAAAGGTGCTAAACGCATTCCTGGTTCTGCTCATGTGAAATAGATTGGTGCCTCTAGATATTTCTTTTAATAGAGAATATTTAACATTAAATATCTTCCTACTAAAGAAGAATTTCTGGACAAGTCTAACCTCTGTTTTAAAAAATGTCACCTCCATGCCAAAAAATTAAATCACAGATTCCTGGCTTGTTGCTTGTACACTTTGAGCACAGATAAACTGGTTAGAAGTTTATACAAAGGGGAAGAAAGACCAGAAATGAGGCCGGGGCAGAGAGAAAGGAGATGTGGGGGTGAATGTGCATTTACAGACCAGTAGAAGAGCAGGGTATTTCTGCCTTGCCAGGAATGGCTGGGAGTTGCAGGCTGGCTTGTGCCAACACGTGCATTGCTCTGTCTTGGTCTCACTTTTGTGTACCCCTAACAAGTTGTGTCCTTTCCTTGTCTCAGTGGATGGCAAGTGGACATCCTGGAGTAAGTGGTCCACCTGTGGCACGGAGTGCACCCACTGGCGCCGGAGAGAGTGCACGGCCCCAGCACCCAAGAATGGGGGGAAGGACTGCGAGGGGCTGGTGCTGCAGTCCAAGAACTGTACGGATGGGCTCTGCATGCAGGGTAAGTGCTCTGTCCAGGATCTGGGATGTATGTGGCAAGCCCTGAAATAGCTGCGAATCAGCATCAATGACCTAAAGTCACAGAACCACTTGTAGGAGAAATGGGTTGATCCAGGTCTCAGTGAGTCTGGACACCCCTCTCTTCTTGCCTGGAATATGAAACAGTGAAGAATTAGAAAGAGTCATAACAGAGCCTTCTCCTGCTGGCCCTCCCCACCAAACAGCCTCCCTCTCTATAGTGGCTCAACATCTGTCCAGAGAAGCTTGGCAGTGGCTCTTACAGCACTGCAAATGGAAAATTAGAGCATTTAGGGCAAAGCCAGCCTTTTCAAAAGAGTAAACTTGGCCAAGCAGATAGGCTTCCAGCTTCTTACTGTCAGGAATGGTGAGTGCATGTGTTTCTATTTATAATAGTTATGCTCCTTTTTGAATTTTGGTGCCCTGTGGTAGGAAGAGGTACACTGCTGATGCAAACTTCATATCCGGTCATCAGCATGCTGCAACCTCATGAAGATCAGCTCTAGCACTGAAGTCTATTCCACCTGTGCCTATTCACACCATGGTCCTGCCTTTCTAATAGAGAGAGAAGCAAAGAAAAGCAGGTTTTAAGTGTAATTCTGACACACACTGATGAACAATTAGGTGGCTCTACACTCCATCCCTTCTCAAAAATGAGGTCTTCTCTGGTCTGCTGGTGCATCAAAACTCTCTTTCACATTTCATTAGTACAATAACCTGAGCCAAAATCCTCACATACCCCTCTTTCCTATTCCTTCATTCCATCTCTCTGCAATACTTCTCTGTCAAGCCTCAGCTCTCTATTGTCCAAAGAGTTGTGGCTGTACTCATCCAGTACCTGTGTGTCCAGATCATAAAATTTCTATCATAAAAAAGGAGTAAAGAATTTCTATTCTCTGAGACAGATTACTTTTGACTGAAATTGTCATGATGACAGAAAATGACACTACCAGCTAATAAATTGGTCTGCTCTTTGAATAAGTGCTGTATAGGATGGCTACTATGTGGGTAGTGATCTCTGAGCTACCCCATGGCACAGCATGACCATTTACTTTGAGGTTTCCCAGATTCACAAATATCTTCCTCAATGTGGCTCACACAAGCATTTCTATCATGTTAAAGGCTATTAGTCAATGTCAGCACTCTCTAAAGCTGTAATCCCTCAAAACACTTGTTTTTATGGTGAAACTGGAAAAGTAACATTCAGAACTCCTCTCTTTTTCATTTCGTAAGATAGAGGGAAAAAATCCAGCCATGTCTTTCTGTATAAAACCTTGGTGACTTTTATTGTAGGGAAGCTAATGCACCCCTAGTTCCAGCAGTGTTAATAAGTCATTATGGCAAATTAGGAGGAAAAGATGCATTTCCCCACACAGAAGAGCTCTTCCCTATCAGATTGTATTTAGACAGGTGTACGTCATATTTGTGTATGTGCATAAAGGGAGCCACTTAAGCAGAAATCTTGTGGAAAAGTAGATATAATAGTACAGCAGAATAAAAGCCCTGTAGGGATCTCATTTATCTGTTGATGGTATATTGCATTTTATTTGTGAAAGTGGATGCTGAGTGTAAAGCAGAGGTCTTCAGCAGGAGAGAGGGTGAAACTGTTGTGAATCCTATTCTGCTTCATATATATGTATATAAAAAATGGTAATGAAAAATATGCAGTCACATAATGACCTGCTTAGCTCCAGGGGCCGCGATAATCCTTCAATGCTGGAATTTAATGGCAGTGTTTTAATGGTGTCTTTATACTTGTGGGGTTTCATATACCTGTAAAACTTACAGTTCTGCTCCCTGATCCATCACTGCTGAGAAGATTGATTTGCTGTACTTCGTGGCAGTGTGCCTGCTGCTCTCTCTCTCTCCTTCTCTCTCTTTTTTCTTTATTTCTCTTTCTCAGTTTATGCAAAATCAATCTGAACACTTGCATTTTTGCCCATGTGGATTTAGATTCATAAAAAAATCCGCCTGCTGAGCCAGGAAGATACACAGCACTCCTTTCATTCCTAAAACAACATGCCTCTTTCCACATTATTTGAGGCTTTGGGGATCTGGCCTGGAACTGACAATTCTCCTGGCCTGGGCACCTGTAGATTCACAGCAGTCTTTTCCAGTGGCTTCATGCCACTGGGTCTGGCATGGCATAAGTGGCATGGAGGAAGATACAGCCACCTTTTCTCTATGGCCATAGCCCTCTGGGAGATCTGTTCGCCAGCTGCTTACCTGCTCCATAGTCAAATCCTGTTCCTACGTGCCCTGGTGCTGCCTCCTTACTGTCAGTCTTTAGTGAGAGCTTGAAGGCTGACACCATGAGTGTAGTTGAGGTCAAAGAATTAGGCAGACCCTCTTGCCAGGAGTCACTAGCCTGTTGCTTTGACAAAAACTCACTTGTAAATATATATCTCTATATAGCTGCATGTAAAAGATAGCCTGGAAAATGCTGGATTGAATGAGTCTAATTTACAAGCCCTTTCTCTTCCAGTCTATTATTCACTTCAGTAGCATCAGCTGAATAAATCAATAAGCTCTTTCATCAGACTGCCCCTGCTCCAGCAAAGAGCAAAAGTCTGCACCACTATCGATTTCTGTGGGGATAAAAACAGTGGAGCTTTCTCCATCCTTTGTAATTACAGTATTTTACACCCAAAGCTGTAGTTTGTGCTTACCACTAACTGTGGCATTTCTCATGCAACTCTGCTGTTGCATTTATTCAGACTAATCATCTTGCTAGTACACACATACTCTCCTCTATCCAGTGGTTAGTATTTTTCCCTTAACATGCAGGGATGAACAGTCATTAAACTAGAGAGCCCACAGAGAGGCAGCAGGCTGAATTGAAGAGGAAAAGCAGATGTAGTGAAAATTTAGGGCAGTCATTGCTATTTTAAGTTTTCAAGTACACAATATTGTCTAGCAGTTCCCATTATAACAATTTCATAATTCCCATAATAGCATTAATACGATCTTCTGGAACAAAATCTGCTGTAGGTGTAAGAAGAATTGGCTGGTTACCACCCACGCTAGTTGCATTATTGCCTTCATAGCTGCATTATTTCCCATTTGATGTATGCGTACTGTGGTAAATACTTCAGTGCAAGGAGCAACACTTTTAAAGGCACGCACTGCATCTCACAGGGGATTGCTGTAAACTGAAGAACTGCGATTAGCCCTTCACTCGTATCACCTGATGACTTCGGTGGGTGTTCCGTGTGGGGAATAAGAAAGCAAAGCACTCTCCTGCTGGCTTAAACTTCAGCGCAAGCAGTTCCCTTCACTAAGTCACAAACATTTTTAAAACAACGTACAAGGGGAAGTGTTTTGCTGGACTCAGTCTGGAATGAGTGCGAGATCGCTTGTGTGGTACAAAACAGATGCTTCTGCTTTGCATGATGTGTAAAATTTTGCTGATAGTCAGGAAGAGGTGGACAACCTACGAGGAGAGTTAGCTGTACTGCATGGTTCTGTTGAAGGCTCATTACCTGAGTTGTTTGAAGGCTTATTACCTGAGTTGTGACATGCAGCTGTCATGCTCATAGCACATCACGTATATCCTTTCTGTTGAGGATTTGAAGTGACACAGTGTTCAGATCTGTGTTGTCCCCGTCGTGAATGAGTAAGTACAGCAAGTCCCTAGGCATGAGGTTGACGCCTGCTGGTCTTTTGGTCTTCTCTCAAATCATGCCTGGGACATGCAGGGTTGGCACTAGCACAGTCAGAGGGAGAAAACCAGTGCCCCTTTTTCTGCCACTCTTGGCTTTAGTCAACCACTGTGGCTTTTCATAAAAGGCTGGCTAAGTTGTGCTTTAATTTTTTTTCAAAACACAAAGCTAACTGTCTTACAGCAGCAAGCAAGATAATACAGAAACACACATTGTTTCTTGAGGACTATGGGTTATATAGTTACACAAATAGTACTGTTGCTCTGTGAAGTAAAATTGTTTACTTTATACAGTCTCACAATATGGAATAAGAATCTATCATTGAATAGGAACAAAAGGAAATTTCCACCTGTGAATCATTGACAAGTGTCATCAGATCCAGTATGGACTTTCTCTTGGTTTCTTGAGCATGAAAAGACTGAGATGTGCTACTGTCATTTTAAAAAATGGGAGAAGAGATTCAAAACAGCTTCACCTGTTGCTGCAGACAATGCTCTGGACTAACTCTCAGGTCACTCTGGTCCTCTCCCTTCATGCAGCTTAACTACTTGGAAAATCAAATAGCAAGTGCACCACTGGAGGAAAAGGCACCATACGGTGGTAAAGATGTTATTACCAGACTGGTAATTCCTTTCCTTCTTAGAAAAGGCTGAATTGATGTGAACTGATGTGAAATGGTGGCAGCAAATCTGTATTTGCTGAGTGCTCTGAAATCCTTGTCTGAAAGGCAGTATGAAGTTCACAAGGTTCCCTCTTGCAATGATAGTGCGTAAGCAAGTGAAAAAGATGCAGTTTATCCTGTTTGGGCATGAAATGGCAAACTGCTGCCCTTTTCCAGTCTCGTCTCTGTTTATACACAGGTCCTGAGCAGAAAGCAAGGTTACCCTGACACTAGCATCTCTTTCTTCTCAAAACATACATATTCTGCACATGCCCTGCTTGGTTAATGTAACATGTCAGAACCTCTGATGGAATAAGTATTCGTTTCCCTTTTTGGCTTGATTTGAAAGCAGGCATTCAGGGAAGAGTTACAGGGCAGAGCAGCTTGATGAGGACCACAGGTCCACCAGAGCAGATCAGTATGCAAAGAGCAGGGGAATGTTTTGCAGACTCCAGAAGGTAAGCAGAACTCTCTCAAGGGAGACTGCAACAGAAGCCTGTGTGTGCAGAGGAATGAAATAAAACCTTTTATTAAGAACATGTGGGTAAAGGAGAACTTGTAATACATTCAGTCTGTCAGCATAATGATACAGCCACCTGGCCCGTTTCGGCCTAGCAGGGGAAGTTCATTCATTTGAAGAAGGCATCTCATCTGTTCCTAGAGGAAGTTTTCCATAATGTTGTTATTTGATATGAGTAAAGGGATGTGTTATTCTGCTTTCTACCCAGCTACTACATAATGGTGTGGCAGCCAAGGGAGTTTATGCACACATCTCAGAGTTATGACTCATCTCTATTTTATTGTAGCGACATGAAAAATCCCCAGCTGAGAAACATCCACGCTCCGATGGGCCCCGTGCAACTGAGAGCTCTTGCCTAGAAAACCAACTGCTTGAAGCAGATAAAAGTGTTGGGAGAAAATAGAAGTGCAGAGCCACAGGCAGAACCCAGGGCACTGAAATCCCTGTGTCTTAACCCCAGTTAGTTCAGAAAGAGCCACCTCCACATTACTTTTAAAGAAAGCAAGTGCTGTAAGATCTCTAGGCTGTTTTCAAAAATCTGCACTATTAAAAAAATATTATAGTCATGCAGAGAGGAGAAAAAAACCTTGTCCATCTATACTTTTCATTCTTCTTTATTCACTTAGGTTTTCTGTTATTTTTCCCTATTGCTCTACACATTAAAAAACTCAAAAAGTTAGATAGATGAAAGAAGAATTCAAATCCTATGAAGTCTAACTGATATATTGATTTAATTGTAGAAGAAAACCACCCCATACAGTGACAATAATGTACGTTTATATTTTCCTTGTCATATACAAAGGTGGATATATTTCATGATTTTTGCTTTCTTGTCAAGGTGTCAGGCAGGGCAAAGTTACATGAGCATCTGAAGGCTCATCAAGGGAGAAAGTGAAATAATTAGAAGTAAAACTCAGTGCTCTCTATTTCTAAATCTGGACTAACAAAATTACTGGCACCATGCTTAGGTGAAAACTCATGTTGGGGAAGGAAGTTTCTAGAGTTTGGGAAACAAACTTTGAGCTGATCAGCTGACCTGATTCTGGAGTCTGTGGGATTTTTGAGGTTATAGACTGGAGAACACAAGTTACCTTATGTGTGAGCTTACCAACCTGCCAAAGATTTTTATACCTGTTCCATGTGGATAACATACGCTTCCCATGACCCTTTCTATCCAGCACTCTTAACAGTTTTGATCCCCTCTCCTAGATCCTCTTCCAATTGTCCCTACCTTCATCTGGCTGTCTGCCATGTATTCTCTCTTCAGTGGTGTCGCTTGTCCTCCTTTCACTGCACTTGTCCAATTACAACAAAGTGAACCCCTGGAAGTCTATTTAGCGTTCAGTCATTGCAAGAGTGGAATTTGCAAATACACATCTAGTGAATTGCAGTGCCAGGCATGTGTTTACTTTTGCTGTCAAACATGCATAACAAACCCAATGCTGAGGTCCTGCTAAAGACTGACGTAAGATTCAACCAAAAGCTCAAAGTCCTTAACTGCAAAAGGCTGCATAATGTCAAACTTGGATATTCTAATCCACATTAAATTTTAGCAACAAGTTACCCTTGTCTTCCATCTTCCCTTATTCCCATACAGATGTCATGCATGTTTAAACTCAGGCAAGACCTTTCTATCAATGTTAACAAAATGTCAGGATCTAATTTAAAATGAAAACGTAATTGCAGTCTTAATTATAGAATATCATGAACTCCTGTTCAAGGAGAGAACAAGAGAGTGTCCCCATTTAACTCACCCACTCAGGAAAGATCTGAGATAATACCCAAGTAAATAATCAGTCACAAAACCTCAAGCTCCCTGTTTATTAGCCCACCCTGAATATGCCAATAATTAGTCCTTCAGAAGGAAAAGAAATTGCTGTGCATTATCTCTGGGATGCCTGATATCATATCTGACCTTCATATTATCATTACTACAGACATGAAGGTCTTTCTTTAGAATAGAAAATGTAGTTTGAAGCTGGGCACATTCTGTCTGAAAGATTTTTGCTGTTTCAGAGACTCTGTTGTTGTTTGATTTTTTGTTTGTTTTTGGTTTGTTTTTGTTTTTTTTTTTTAATTTTTAACAACCACATGTAAGGTATAACATATCACATCTTCTCAGTTTTGTGATACATCTCCTGGGAAACGGCAAGGGAGAGAAACAATTAACAGCAATTAGAGTTCAAATATTATTGTTAATACTTTTCCTATGGTAAATCTGCATTAGCAACATGTTAAGTGAACATGAAGCCTTGACTCTAAAAACAGTCAGAATATGGTTTACTCTAAGATTGCTCTTGTACCATTAAGTCTGCCCCTTCTAGAAAAGAAAATACTGGAATTATGTGCAGCCTCTGGACAGTGGAACTTGCATAAAGCAGTTTAAAACTCCTGAATGTCAAATTAAATCTCCTAAATTCCTTCTTGTAAACTGGGAATATGTGGCTGCCTGTCCATCATAAATGGAAACCTAGATGGACTTAGACGGAAGCCAATAGCATTGCAATGCATCTGAATTAATATTTTGAAAGCCTTTGAAAGTCTTTTCTGAAAGCTTTGAGCCTTTGCACGCTGTACTGATCAGCTAGAATTTCCTTTAAAAATAATGAAGAAACTCAAGCAAGCTGGTGATAGCTGTAGGAATGATGGTGAATGAGGTGAGGCAGAAGGAAACAGGAAGGTGCAAGGTCACAGCCACAGTCACAGCACTGCAAACACTGCAGGGACATATAATTTTTTCTTCTCTGTCTCAAAACCCTCTCTGTATAATGTAATTCAGAATGTAGAATTGATGAATGTCTCTTCCTATGAGTGCAAAAAGACCTGAAGTTTGGCTTACATTGAATTGAGAATGGCATTTTACAGGGAAAGGTAGAAAGGCTGAATTTCTAGAACTTGGAATTTGGAAACAGCAATATATACTTGGGGTGGGGGAGGGGGGGAGGATTTTTTTTTTTTTTTTACCCATTGAGATCCACTGAACTAGAAATTAACAACAAGAAAAAAAGTTACTAGGGTTCTTAGACCAATTTTATTCAAACTCTCCAGGATAATTTCTGAGACTGAGACTCGTTATGGAAAATCTTAGCAAAAACCCAAATATTTTAAATTCAGTTCTGAGCTGGACCAAAGAGAAGGGTAATATGACTTAATGCTGAAAGAAGACCTCATCTTGAGAATTAAGAACAGAAGCAATTGGGTGCATGTTGTTTGGGTCTGGTATGAAAGATAATTACCAGCTTGCTGGCGTTGAGTTATCAAATATTGGAATTCATCCGATGTGTATGTATCACAGCAAAAGAAAAGGGTTGTTTCACTAAAGTCATGTCACTTTTTATATACCACACACCTACTTTAAATCATCTAAACTGCTTCCCTCAAATGTTAAGAATTAGTCTCTGTTTATCTGTTTCCTGAGAAAGGAAGGCAGCAGTTGAATGTGTGGTGCCTTCTTTTCTCAGAGGTGATTTGAGGGCATTGATTTTGGAGCCAAAAGGGGGAAAAGTGCTCTTACAATATATTATGCTTAACCTGTTGAGTTCTTTGCAACAGGAGGTTATTGAGGCACACTTCATGTGGCTAGGCTTTTAGAAGGATCATGGAATTACTTGACCTCATCTCTTCTTGAAACTGCTACAGAGAGAGTAAAGAGAGTTTATAAATTAGAAGCAAGTGGTGCCAGATTAAAGTATGATTCATTGAAGAAACGAGCAGTTAAGGTGTGCTTTATGCAATCTTCACTTTATTAAATGGAAGTGCAGGTCTTCAGTTCTCACTGGTCTTGATACAGTCTCAAACTACGTATCGTTAACTGTGACCTCAGCAGCTAATGCTATAAAACTATTTCTTTGCAGGATAATTGTAAATATTTTCATAAATATGACCCAAATTGTATAAGCCCTAGTAAATAAGTTGCCAGAAAGATCATCTTCAGCTACTTCACCTGTCTTACCTAGGTAGTCGCTGGAAAGAAGGAAAGTAGACAGGAAAAATACAAATTGAAACTGGGTATTTTTCTTTCTCTCTTATGTAAATATTTTAATTTCTGCAAGCAGCAGAGTAAAATATTTTCGTAATCTGATCAATGCACTCTAAAATTGATATCCATTAATACAAATTCAGCATGACTAGAAAGCTAGCAAAACCAATTAAGGACCAAAAAGTGGAGCCGGTTACAAAGTTCCCTCTGCATGAAGCTGTGACCTAATGTTTTATACCACAGGGATAAAAGTTCTCTTTAACACATACCAGTTCACAGGCCAAGGCAGTATATTCCCATGGCTTTCTAGGTAAAATCAAACACAGGATTTCAGAATGCCCGTGGTCATGATGCTGAGTTCCCAGACTGAGCACCATGTGAGTGTATATATGCCCATGAATATGCTGAGTAGATTCTTTCCCAGCAGAAGAAAAAGAGCTTAGAAAAGTTGTTTTGGTGACTCTTTGGTGACAGTCTGTTAAATGTCAGTCTGAAGGGAGTCAGTGCGAAAATCTCTGCAGCGTTGTCTTTCACAGGCCTGAGATTCTCCGTTCCCAAATGCTTTATTTTACCTCAGCTCGGCAGAAGGTTTAGCTGCTCCTCCCAAGGCAAATTGCAGCAGACGAGTTGGTGCTGTGGAAGGGGTCAGCCTGGCTGTTTGTCAGAGCTGACCCCGAAGGCAGGTGAACCCACACGGGCAGATTCGCTGAGGGCCGTTCAGTGACAGAGAGCAGCCGCTGTGTCTCCCGGGGCCTCTGGCACAAACGTGTTCCGGGAAGGTCACAAGAAGACGTGTGGGACCAGAATGCTCAGGTGGACTTCCAGTGTTTGGGCATCATCTGCCTTCACAAACTGCACCAAACTAATTAAATGATCTTCACAATCTATTCAGTTAAATGGTCACAATTTCCCAAATCAGTGCCAAGCGTGACTGATGCTTAAATTGAGTTAAAGTAAATTGATAAAAAGCCTGCTGTAGCCTTTTCTATATTTCAACATTGGATTGGTTAATTTTTCAAATACAATCTGACGTATTCACCCTTCTTCACTTTTCCCAGTGTGCTGCATCATTATAGAGGTGATTAGATTGCTCTTCTCATGCTTTCTAGAAACAAAATAGGCAATGTCTACTGAAAGCACCTTTTTAATGATACATCTGCATTTGTACAAAGGACTTGTGCCAGTGTAATTAATTTAGTTAAAAAAAACCCACCTTTGACACTTGATAGAAACACTCCCGTAGGGACAAAAAATATATTTACAAACCTAAATTGGAATATAAAGTAGAATACATGGAGGAACATTGACTTAACTAAAGGCTTTTTACTGAATGCCTTTACCATGCAATTACAGTGGTTCAATTTCTGTGCATTAACCTCAGCCTCCCACTGATTCTCCAGGTTTGACATAGGGTGAGGTGCTTGTACAATGAAGGAAACAAATACCCATTTTGGTAAGCCTTTGAGAACCTCAAACAGCAGGCACTATGCAAGCATAAAGTATGATTATTGCTACTTTACTCATTCAACAGTAAGTTACACAACAAAATAGCAAAAGTGCTCTTGAAAATATGTATTTCCCAACAAGCTGTAGGAAGAAGCTTAAATTACTTTTCTCAAAGTAGCTCACTGTGAAACCAGCTGTTCTAAGTATGAGTCAGCAGCCTTCCTAGAGTCAAACCCTCCAGCACTTTTTTAAATTCACACTCATTAAAAATGTTCATCACCCTGGTAGAAGTCCCTTAGGTGTTTGCCAAGCAGTGCTGTTAATATAAGGAGGAAGAAAAAAAAAAAACCACGGAAAAGATCTCTCTTCACTTCAATTACTTTAAAGAGAGGAGGGAAGTCATTCTTCATTATTTCAGTTGCTAATCCCAGCAGGTTTGTGTCATTATCTCATGAAAATGTTCTTTTTTTGTTGTTTGAAGGCATAGTCAGAGGGGCCAGTGTGACAGCCAACTTCCTGTAGAAATCCCTGTTCTCCTGTGCTGGGATCATGGCAGTAAGCCTGCCTCCTGCCCATCACCAGTGCATGGCTGCAGGCCTTCTTCTTGCCCCTGCAATGCCCACTCTCTTTTGGAAGAGTGACAAAGGAGTGCCTAAAACTAATTTTGCTGTAAAACATCCTGCCCTAATGGCAGAAGCAGCCTGTAGTATCCTTGCCTCTTCCTCCTGTTTCAATAAACGTGCCTTTGAATACATGCACAAAACATTTCTGTAGAGGAAATTGGTGTCACTCTTACATAGCTGCAAGGATTCTCTCCATAGTTAGCAGTAAGAGAATCTCTGGAAACTCGTAAGCCATGAGTATGTATTTGTGACAAACAGGGTCTGTGGAGAGGTTGCAATGAGGTAAATTTCTTTTAGAATGTTTGAGGACCTCGCTCGTTTACTTTGCTGAAAAAAGCTTGAATCTGAATTTCCATTTTCCTGTGAGGAAAGAATGCTTCCAGTAACATCACAGCTAACCCAGGTGGTGCTGTCTTTTGTGCCTGTTGACTGGTAGCTGCTGGATCCCTTCAGACATGGCAGGAATGCACAACCTCGAACACAAAACTTACCACCTCAGATGCAATGTGAGGAGAGAGGAATAACCTCTTCAGCTCTGCACAGGCGAGCTCAAGCTCCATGGGTGATGCAGAGCCAGGGGATGTGTGCTGCTCCATTCCAGCTCCCCTGAGAACCTGCTGGGGCCTGTGAAGTGCAGGGAGACATCCTCAGCTTTCTCATTGGATTTGAGTACAAGGCAAAAAATCATTCACAGATGCCTCCAGCCTAAATTCCACTTTGTCCCTGGGCCTTTTAGTTCCTTCTGCCTGCCTCGTGGTCTCTCCAGAGACATCTTGCCAAAGGAAAGGTTGGGCATAAGGCTATAGCTGAAATTTAGGTTTACCAAATTATGGGCCTCAGCACTCATCTGGGGAGTAATTGGGAGTAACAAGGATACTGTAAATTCATGCCCAGACTTGCTCAGCACTCACTCAAGCCCTCAGAATTTACTCACCAGACTTTTCATGGTCAATACCTCAAGTACACCGGTAGAAGGAGAAAGCAGTTATCAACAAAAGATTGAGTATGCATGTTGAGAGTACACGTAGGTGAACTTGCCTCAAAGAACCAAGGAAGAGAATGTAAGTACGTAATATTTCTAAAAACGATTGTATGGCTGGAAGCCTTGCTGGGAAGTAAAGCTTTAAACAGAGATTATAGGCAGTATAGTTTGTCCCATGATATCCCAGAAAAAAACCCCATCATCCTCAAAAATCAGCTGGTTTTGCTCTGGTATTTCAGGTAAGGTAGAATTTATGCAATAGTTAACATCTGGAAACTTTGGAGGGAGGTATGTCTATGCCTGTGATTGGGATAGACTGTGTCTTCATTACCAAAAAATACAGCCAAGCAGCAAGGGACGTGTAGAGCACAACAGATGCTGAGCACCCAAGCTCAGCGGCTCTGGGAGCTGGGGATTATTACTCTGGTCTGCCTGTAACGTGGTCCTGTGCACTAGGCACACACCAGGAGTGCATTTTCCAGTTTTGTCTCACCTGTGGGGAGTCCCCAGCTGTGTGAGCTCCTTGCATTGCGATCGAAGGGAAGGGGGTGACATTCCCTTCAGAAGAGCTTAAGGAGAGCTGATGGAGGAGAGGTACCTTCTTTCTCACACTGACCCTGATCCCATCCCAGACAGTGACTTCCCTGCTTGGTTTGGATTTGTCATTTACCTTTCCAGCAGGATGGGACTTGGAGCATTTGACTCATGTGCTACATGGGAGATGCTTAGCAAGTTCACAGGACTCACGTGTGAACTAAGCAGCTCCAGTGTGCCGTGCTGTAGGGGCTGCAGAAGGAAAAGACAAAGGAAATGATATCTCTTCTTCATCCATCCCGAAATAAAGCTGTAAATTGCATTATGATTTTGTCGATACATAGTGCTTGCAAAGATTTCAAATAAATAATGTTCTGACCCCTAGGGCCTTATTGATTTTGTGATAATTTCAAAGAGAAACCGCTCAGTTCACTGTTTGCTGACAAATTCTTTGCTCCCTAAGGGATTCCTATTGAACATATATTAAGGACAGGATAAAAAAATTCCAAGGAAATACAGAGAGGGGGCTTTGTGCATAAACTGCTCCACGAATCAGTATTTAACCTCTGACCAGTGACAACAGGTCTCCTTTAGCTCTATTAGATCAACAGCAAGCTATTATAATTAAATATAAAAACTGTTTAGAGCCTCACCGAACATGTCCTGGGAATTAAAGCATATGGCAGGGATAAGGATAAAAAGACTTTCCATATGCTAATGACCCTAGATGTCTGAAATAAATTAGATCCATTACAGTTTATGCTCAATAAAAGAAAGACTTTAAGCACTCCAAAGTTAGTGACTCGAGACCGATTTTGGCTTAGAGATTCAATCTGCCTGCTTATTAATTCTTAGTAAGGCTCTGGAGGAGACAGGGGATGCAAAATCATAATTCTGTGCTGTATCAGAATTTTAAAGTGCCATCAGTTTCTTTTCCTTCTTTTTTTTTTTTTTTTTAATTAAAATACTTTTCATGCTTCAGTTTTTTTGTTCTCCTCATTTGATTTTGTTCCCATTTTTGTTTAATTTCTTTCTTTTTAAGGTTTCATTTATCCTATTTCAACTGAACAGAGAACTCAGAATGAATATGGATTTTCTTGTAAGTTTAATGTTTGATTTTATGTTCCTGAATGCTAATTTGATGCTGTTCCTTGGGTCAGGCTTTACTGCTGGGCCAGCTCAGTGTGACTAGGCAAAAAAAGGGGCCTGTTCTGCAGGGTGACATTCTGCTTGCTTGACAGCAGGCACAGTGCTTTGCAGCAGACAGAGAATTATAAGGGCCCACGTGCACCAGGGAAATGGGAGAAGATGCTGCCTCAGAGACAGAATGAGCCATCTTCTCATTAAAATTCCCTTAGCAACTGGAAGGAGTGTGGTGGAAGGGTAACTTTTCTTTGAGCCGGAACTCCAGAGTTCTGCTTCCTGAACTGCTGGGTTAAAAATGGGATGTTTCAGGGTTGGTAAATTGAAGGTCTGGTAGCCCAGAGCTGTCGGAGATTGATCAGTCCCTTTCTGCATCTGCCAGCTCACACCTCTGCAGCTGGAGGGCAGCTTGGCTTAACTGGCTAAAAGAGATAAAATAAAAGTGATTTCACACATTTCAAACTAACAAAAATGGGGTACTAAAAGAGTCTGATTTGTTTTTGAACTTCCTTTTTTCATTAGGCTATTTCTAAAAATGGGATTCTTCACTGTATAGAAATACATCAATTTTTAAACACATATTCAGACCTTCTGGAAAAAAAATGTCTGGTGGATAATGATGCTAGAGATTAGCTTGGAATTGGTGCTGAAGTATGGTATAAGCAGCTAGTAGAAATATCATAGCTGTTTCCTCACAAGACAGCTCTAATAAATTTTGGTTCCTTTTGGTAAATTACCACATTTTTTCTTGTGCTTGCTTCAGCTTTTATCTAAATATATATGTGTTAATGCCACTGATGAGAATTCAATATTTGATTCTCTGCTTTACTAATTTACTAGTTTATATTTTTAAAGGCAAATGGATGGAAGGGAATAATGACAGATTACAGTTCAAAACCAAACCAACCAAAGATATGTCCTGATATTCCAGGTATTCCACAGAAAATGGAAATTTTGGGGTTTTTTACTTCTTTCAAAGTAAAAATAAGGTGTCTGAAGTTTAAAAACCCATGTGGTTTTGGTCTTGGATGAACTTCTAAATAACAATATTATGACATTATGTCACTAAGACATACTATCTCATTTCATAGGGTGAATTTGGTTCATGAGACTTAAGTCTGTAACATGTTTTGCTTAGTTGTTCACAGCCTGAGTATTAGACAGATGAACAAGTGGATAGGGGAAGAGTTAGGACACAAGTTAGAGAGAAATCAAGGATTGTTTTCCATCAAAAGGGCATAGACCTGCTATATAGTGTTGGAAATGGATTTTAAATTAGCCTATAAAAAAGGTAGTAAATATCTGCAGGAAACGAGAATGATAAGAATGTGTTTTCCTGAAAGTCCCTGTGAGGAGGACATTTCTTGAAGGTTCCTGGCCTCTCTCCTGCAGCTGCTCCTGACTCGGATGATGTTGCTCTCTATGTCGGGATCGTCATCGCCGTGATCGTGTGCCTGGCTATTTCCGTGGCCGTGGCCCTGTTTGTCTATCGCAAGAACCACCGTGACTTTGAGTCGGATATTATTGACTCCTCGGCACTAAACGGGGGATTTCAGCCTGTCAACATCAAGGCTGCAAGGCAAGGTCAGTTGGCATTTCACTCCATTTTGACCAATTCAGGGAGATGCTATCAGGTTATGGTCTCTTGGGCTGCATGAATGATATCGCTGGATGCCTGTTGACACTTGATAAAGGGGAGAAAGATCGTGTTCATTTGTTTCTGATTGTCAAGTGCTCAAAACCCGTGGTGGCGTTTGTCGGCTGTGCTCAGGAGTATAAAGCAGGTGAATTTAACTTCTGAAGAGAGAACATGAATGTAAGAGTGAAACTCAGACACATTTATGGAAATACAGGTCCAGCTCAAGTTGAAATCAAAGGCAAAGCTCTGACAGAAACAATGGAGGCAGAATGCATCACAGAAGTGATACTACAATAATTCTATCACATCTTCCTCCCCTTTATTTCACTAATAGCTTTTTTTCCTACGTCCTGTCTCCACAGGTATAAATAGTAGTTTGAGAAGTACTGTGCTTTTAATAGAAAATGTAGAAGTTGTGGTAGAACATCATTTAATAATGAATATTTTTATCACTGGTGCATAACAGCTTGCTTTTTTTCCTCACTTCATTGGCCAGGAACAAACACACTAAAGCTAGTGCTGCCTCCATCAAGACACTTATTTAGGCTGAAAAGTTCCTCTTTTTTCCCAATATCTGCACCAGAAGAATAAATCAAAGTAAGAGTTAAGATGACAAGAGAGTTGTCACATGTAAGATTAGCAGAAGTGTTTTCTTTGCTGCAGAAACTTTTAAAACAAATCTCGAAAAAGTATGATGCAGGTACTAATCCCCACTGCAGAGTGTCATGGACATGATGACCTTATAGGCTTGTTGTGTCTTTTATTTCAGGAATGCTGTCATTAGGCCAGTTAGATAAATTGGTTAATGATTGTCACATAGTATTTAGGGAGGGCTTCTTAGTTAAAAGTAGATCTACTGAGCAATGAAAACATCTTGTCCTGAAGCTAAGCATGTCATATTTGAAATCTGAGTGCAGCCTGCAAAAATAATCCCAGTGAAAATTCTTCAGAGCAGCAACGTGCTGTAATTTTGTATGGCAATTGGATTCCATAGCAGCTGGGGCAATACGAGCCCTGGGAGTTTGCTGGAGAGATTCATCGAAATGGAGATGAAGGTTGTGTATCTGAGCGTTTGGAATGAAAGGCAAAATGCAGAATGCAAACCCAAACTGTTGCTCAGAATAAAGTCATCAGAACAGAGAAATAATATGGTTCTTCCTTCTCATGTCCACTGCAGACCTCCTGGCAGTGCCACCAGACCTCACTTCTGCTGCAGCCATGTACAGGGGTCCTGTGTACGCCCTGCATGATGTCTCTGATAAAATCCCAATGACCAACTCTCCAATCCTGGACCCACTCCCCAACTTGAAGATCAAGGTTTATAACACCTCTGGTGCAGTCACTCCCCAGGATGACCTCTCTGACTTCTCCTCCAAGCTGTCCCCACAGATTACGCAGTCTCTGCTGGAGAATGAGACCTTGAACATGAAGAACCAGAGCCTTGCTCGGCAAACTGATCCATCATGCACCGCATTTGGGACCTTCAACTCCTTAGGAGGCCACCTAGTAATCCCCAATTCAGGTAAGTGCTAGCCATGCTGGTTTAAAGGTGCCGTTGTTTCATGGGTTTAAGTGGTGGTAGCTTGCTTTTATGTAGGGAAAGAAAGTCTATACCTGGGACTCTGCCTTTTCTTTGATCAAAACAAATAGATGGGTTGGTTGTTTTTTCCCCCTTCATTTGCATCTACCAAAGTACTTCAAATGTTTTCTACCCAAAGTTCTGGCCACTTTTAAACAGTACAGGCTTAAGGAAGAACTGGGCCCCTCACTACAAGAACACAAGTCTTAGGAGTAGCAGCTGAGGGAGCTGGGGTTGTGTAGCCTGGAAAAAAGGAAGGCTGAGGGGACCTTACCCCTTTCTAAAACTACCTGAAAGGAGGCTGCAACAAGGTGGGGGTTGGTCTCTTCTCCCAAGTCATACTTAGGGATGTGATCTAGTGGTGAACATGGTGGTGTTAGGTTAATGACTGGACTCAGTGATCTTAGAGGTCTCTTCCAACCTAAATGATTCTGTGATTCTAAATAGAATATTGCAGGGCTCTTAGCCACTTTCCGAGACATGCAAGGCTTCAGAGCTTCCCTGTGTGAAGTGCAATTCAGCATCACCTTTTCCTCTCATGCAGTTCTAGAAAATCGACTGCAATAGAGTAAGCCTCTATTTTGTCACCACACATAAAAGAGGACAAATTAATCTTAAAAAAATTGGTTGCTCCACTTCCAATCCATTGCAGACTCTATGCAGCTGAAGTAGGACAGCAGAATACTATTTTTGGGAGGCTTTTTACCTGTATTTATTGTTTACTTCCCTTACAACTAGGAAAGAGAGGGACTGAGCATTGAGAGCCTGTTGATGTAATGCAGCATGCTGCTCAGTCTTTCTCATACAGCACAAAGTCAGGCTTCCAGGCCCCTTCAGGCCACCCTGGCACCAGAGGCAATTTCAGAGCATCCAGGGAGCTCTGGGGAAGCCTTGGAAGAGCTCGGGTCTTTCAGACAGATTTTTTTTAGCAGAGCCATGCTGCTGCTTGGTTCCTACATGAGGTGTTGGTGTTCTTTCTAAGGAAGTTCGGCACCTAGATAGATGTTCCTGTGGATTTAGCATGATGCTGAAGAGCAGCATTAATATCTAAAGGGAGAATGAATCAAATACATAAAGCATTTGACGTGGGAGATACGCAGGCTGCACAGTGATCAGGAACACACTTGCCCAGTTTCACTGCAACTCTGAATTCAGGTAGGACCACAGTACATGTGAGGCTGCAGCTCACAGCTTGGCCATTTTACAGCAAGTGCCCTCACCAAGGAGATAGCGCCTGCCCTTGTCCCCTGCACCTTTTCTAGATCATTTATTATTTGTTGATGTTATGGAGAAAACAAAATGCCTAGGTGGCCCAGGACTTGGGTGGTTTGGTCCTTCCAGGATGGAGTCCCACATGGCCCATGAAGCAGCCAAAAGTGGTTGGAGCCGTAACCCTGCTCTTCTAACGGGAAGCAAAAATATCTATTAAATTTAAGTGAAAGCTGAACTACTTCAATAAATCTGGTGCTGACTGATGAGCAATATTGAAGATTCGTGCTATACAATCTTGGATTTCACATTTTTCTAAGTAGCAGCTGAAGATAGATATTGATACTCAGTTTTCTTATGCCACAGTGATACACATTATCAGCAAAGTCTATTAGTCACAGTTAACTCAGGTATATTAATATCAATTTGTAAAGAAAAAAAACATTTGATGCTGTAATCCCTTCAAAATGATTAAAGTAATGATTTTGTAAAATAAAATAATCTGTCTGCTGCTATCTTGTATGCCTCTGTGCTGCTTCTAGATATATGCATGTCCTCCTCAGAGTATGATCAAAGCCCTTCATTTGCAGTATACCTGCCCTGTTACAGCTGCAAGCACGCACAGGTTAGGTTGTAACAGGCCTGTAAAGACACAAGTGCCAGAAGGCATTTGTGGAAAATGCTTTCCTAGCTAAGCCCTCTCCTTCAAAACTGGTGTGGGACTGAGGCCCTGTACCTCAACACACAGGAGGTCTCCAGTGTAACCAAACTCTGTATGCTAAAGAAAAGAGGCAGGGCCATGCAAGGTGTCTATAAAGTCTCTCTAGTGCAGACACATATATATGTAAATAATCTTCCTCTAGGTTTGTTTTCAGCTGTGTAGTAATAACTGTATGCAAATCCTTGCCACTGATTTCCAGCTAATCCACATCTTCAAAGAGAGCTGGCTGAGATGTGTCCAGCACAGTGAAACAGTCAGTCTGTGGGCTGTGTTTGTTGTGTAGAGACATCTCTTAAATGGAAGTGATGTAAGATCAGTGTTTTTTAATCAAGTGTGCAGCAAATCATTCCTGAAAAGGACACCGAACATATTTGCCCACGTTTTTTCAAGGTTGGATATCCCAGTTTTGAGCCACTTTACAGGACTAGGCACATTCAAAAACCAAGAGGCCTCGTTTTGTCTCCCTGGCAGTCTAGGAACTGAGTGCATTAAAAGGCAGGATGCCAGACAGAGAAGCCATCTTTCAGGAAACAACTAGTTCTTGTTGCTTCCTGGGACAGTGCTTCACTGCTTTTCTTTCCTGATCTTAATTAAGTAAGAATTGCCTAGGGAGAGATGTCCCATTACAGCTGTTGGATATTTTAGTCAGAGTTGTTTGTTTTTCCATCATTTTACAAGGTAAGCAACAGCATAACCATCTGTCTGCTCTTTAAATAAAATGAAAGGGAAGAAAACCCCTCTTCTCCACTCCTGTATTTCAGTGCAGAGGAGTAAGAACAGGCAGCTGGACACTGGAGACACCAGGGTTACAGTAAATGCTTTTTCTCCCATCTTGCTGAGGTCATTTACAGTCTGCTGGTGAGGTTGGCTGAAAATCTGGCATTGCAGGCTTCATCTTCTGCCTCTCCTGTCACTTTGCTTCACAGACCCACTCCCTTCTTTTTTTTGCATTTTATCTTTTGTGTCTCTTTTGTTCTGCAGGAGTAAGCTTGCTCATCCCAGCGGGAGCTGTTCCACAAGGGAGAGTCTATGAAATGTATCTGACAGTTCACAGGAAGGAGAACATGAGGTAAAAAACAGCCTTTTTTTTCCTTGTGCATTAGTAGAGGTGGAAAATATAGTAACTGAAGACCTGTGGTAATAATGCTTATGCAAAGCCTACTGCATTGAAGCCATTTGCTGACTTGGAGGTAAATGCAAGCAAAGCCAACGATAAGCTTTGCCACAAAACCAGCTCAGACATTTGCTTTTCTAACCGAGAGTTGCACCCTGCAGCAAGACCTCAGGCCGGGGGGATGCTGGATTGTAGAGGAACAAGGAAAACATGCCAGCATGAGTCTGTGCAGCCGAGAGGTTGTGGAGTAACCTCTTGATAAAGACCTGTGCTGCAAAGGAGAAGGGAGCAGAGGAGAAAGGTGATAAATCAGCTCAGTGGAGGGACAGGTCCCTGAGCACCTGACTTGGAAAATCTCCTCTCCTGTTAGAGTGAAGGTGAATTTCTACTTTACCCTTCATGGGCTTGGCTAGTCCGTGCAGTGAAGAGGATGTAGCCAAACCTTTTGGTGTCCTCTGCTTCCTTGCTGCTTAGCCCCGACACCGCATGCTGAGGGCACCCAGAGCCAATGCTGGGGTGACCACTGTTGCTGTCTCCTATTACCTGGATGTCTGGCCAACTCATATTCTAGCTCTTAATGTCTACTGGCATGTGATCTGGCAGCCTTGAAATTTAAAAGAATTCTTTACAAAAAGGCCAAGATACCATTTGGAGCCATTTAGAAAACCCTAATGAAGAGAAAGGTGAGATCTTAGGCTGCAGAATGGACTCGTGTGCAAAGAGGCAGAATGGCAAATGTGAAGCTAAGGCAGTCATTACACGGTACTTTGCCTCTTTCTCCTCCTCATAGCTAGATATGTTTTTTGGCTCAGCCTCTTAATAGCTTTTATTATGTGCTAAGCCACAGCTGTTTATACACTGTGTGATATTGAACACTATTCTTTAGCTTGGTAGTCTTTCACCCAAGCTAAAATAATCTGCTTAAAGAAAAATTAAGTAATCCTTCCACCCACCCTTTTGCATACATTATTCATCAGCTGCTCTTTGAAAACAGCTAATTGCAGCTACAGAAAAAATGTCTCTGTTCATAGCTAGTATTGATTATATTCCTATTACTTTTGGCTGTGTTTTAAAGACGTTTACAAGCACTACTGAACAAAGACTCTTTCCTGAAGAAGAAAAAAAAAAAATCAGATGGCATCCCCTGTTATTCAGCTTGCCTATAAATCTCCCTTTCTAAAATACCCAATTCTTTACAAAAAAAAAATTTAATTTCTAGGAGGTGCTGTATGTGCAATTATTTTCTTTCCAGCCAGTTATGAAGGGAATCCCTGTTACTTTAATCATGCAGCTGTGGACAACTATTGTCACATACTTGTCTAATTTATTTTCTTCAAGGATCATAAAGCCGCGTCTGCGTGCTTTGTGATGGCTGTAACTCAGCAAGTCACACAGAGGATAGAAGGATAGGTTAACCTGCGTTGGGAAAAGCATGGCTGGAGATGTGCTGCCTGCCAAACTGAGCAGGTATGCCAAAGGACACCTGCAGAAGTAAACAGAATGGTGCGAATCCTCACTTAAAACGAAGATTTTGGAAGTGATTTCTTTTCCTAGGAGAGGAGAGCAGAGCAGTCTGCCTTGGGGCAGCAGGGCTCATCATATTGTGGTGGCAGTTGCCTTCTGGGTGCACAGAGTCCAGCTGCTTATTAGATTTGTGGCAATTTTTCAGAAAGCACACCAGGTTCTTCATGCTCTTGGAAAGCAGCTTCTTCTGGCACATTTAAGATGGAGCTCATTGGGTGTTGTCTAGATCATTCAGAACTGAATGCTCACTAAAAAGGGCTTAAACATCGCAGAAGTGGAACATCTCCCCCTGTTACCTGCCTTCTTTCCCCAGGTGCCAAGGAGCAGAAGGGGGTGGGTGGCTGTAATGGTCTCCTGCTGCAGGACTGGTTACCAGACACTTCACTTCTGTAGCAGAGCTACAGCTCGGTCAAAGCTTCTCTTTCTGACTGCATGGGCCACAGATGTTGCTTCATATAATTGGAGTCATATGGGTACCACAAGTTGCTGTGTGGTGTAATTATTTTTTAAATCAGCTACTGCACTCTTGCAGCACTCTAGCAGAGAGTGATAGTCCCCACTAAGGACTAGCTCCAGACATTTGCTTTCATGGCCAGGCAGTGTGTTCAAGAAACCCTGTGAGACCCTATATTTATTTTCATGAGCACTGTGCAAATGTGTATGGGTTGAAAAGTCCTGTTATGTGTTGATGTTGTTTGGAAGGGGACATACAGGAAATTATAAAGTGTATTTTATAATAGGAAATGAAGGCAGAGTCTTGTCCTTGATATTACAACTACCACTGAGGCGAGAATGTGGTCTCCATAGTGCTGCCCTTATAGAACCAGAGCAGCAACAGAGAGGATCACCACCACAGCTCGCATATCTCCAGCCACTTAAGACCTAGCTCACACTTTGTTTGTAGAAATACGAAACTGCTTCTGAACAGTCATGCTGAAACAGAAAATGTTATCTCTCAGACTCCTGCAAATTCCCCTTTTCTTTTCCTTCCTTTGTTTTCATAATACATTTCCCCAGTTAGTCTCTGAAAGCTGTAGTACAGAAATTTGAGAGACTTCACAACGCAGTAATATCACTCTTTGTGTTGCCTTGCAGATTGGTTAGGAGAGCTTTCTGAGACAGTCTATTTATTCCATTTCATATCCATCAAAGCATGTGAGAGCAGGAAGGCCACCCTAAAAGCATTATCCTTCTGCAGTGACTTGAGGTTCTGATAGCTTGCAGTAAACACCACTTGGAGGCAGTTGTTTTCTCTAAGTGTGTCAGTGTACTCGTGGCACAGTGGGGTTTCTCTTTTACTGGACTGATACTCCAGGAGAGTGTTATTCCTGCTCCTGTCCTGCAAGCTCACCCTCATTCTTCCTGTCATTTGGGGCAGGATGGATGGCAGGCAACTCCCAGGCTCTGATCCCTGGCTGGTGTGTTGACCTCATGAAAAGATCTAAGTGCTTTATGAAGCAGCTACAGTGGGGAAAAGGATATGTATGTATATATGGGTGTGTGTTTGCACACATATTTGTATATGCTTATATATATATGTGTGTACCTGGAAAAATGACAACCCTATGAGAATATTTCACAGCTGTCAGACAGGTTTCTGTCTTGAAGCTCACTGTCTTTTTCAGTGGTGAGCAGATGCTCTCTCCCTTAGTCTGGGAGAAGTGTCATCAACTTTGAGATTTGCAAGAAGTGGTCCCTTCTTGAGTAGTGGTTTCATCTGTAAAATCAGCACATTATGTTGGCCAGTACCTGGCAAGAGCCTGTTCCTATGAGCATCTGTGACAGCCTGGGTTTTACAGATTACATAATTTATTTAATTAACCTGTAATTTAATCCTAAGGATTAAATAGCATGAGTATAAACCTCCAACCTCCAGGATTTGCTTGACTGCCTCAGGTTAAAAAACAAATCTCGCTGTGAGCTAAATTAGCGGAACTATGTTTCCTTCAGAAACATCTGGCAGTGGTCAGTGCTAGATGGGGTCTGGGCCTTGATGGACCACCGTTTTTATCTTTTATGGCAGTTCCCGTGTTCCTGTGTAAACCCCTGCTGAGCTCACACAGCTTTAGGTGGAGCTACTCTTGCATACTCTAATCAGAGGCGGGAACTGCACGAAACAGATGCAGCACTGTGAAGGACACTCCTGTATAATCTGTCACACAGGAGGTGTTCCAAATGAGAGTGGATGTCGCTGTGCCCACAAAACTTGACAACCCTGAAGAACAGAGCAAGCAACACTCTTGAAGGCCTTGATGGAAGACACAGATAAATGTGCAAATTTCAAATTAGCTACCGTAAAAGAGAAGAGGGTCAGGTGAGCCTTGCCAGGTGAGCCTTGCCAGGATCGGTATCAATGGCTTCATAATGTATGCATAGACTTTAATATAAAGTCAGGCATCCGATCCATGAGTGTGATCCAAGGAGCAATGTTGCCTTTTTCACCAGTAAACCTTAAGCTTAGTGATGTGAAGTAAAAGAAATTGAAGTCTTCCACATTTCATTTCTCCACCTTCCTTCTTTATCTCCATTGCATAAACAAAATTACTTTGCAACTCCAGAAGACAATTTCATGAAGTGCCAGTCACTATAATTGAAAAATTCAACATGAAAAAGACCAGAGCATGAGCAAAAGTGGAGGGCAAACTTTTCAAAGTACTTTTCTTCTAGACTGTCAGAAGAACCAGGGTCTGTCTAGAATATTAAGTTTGAAACTTAAGAAAGAACACACATTAAAAAATAAAGCCCCAGCAATGAAAGGAGAAATAAAATATCTTCCCTCTAACTTGTGGCTAAGCTATGTAGAAGGGTTGCCATCTGTTGCTATGCAATAGCCGTTCCTCTCTCCCTGCTCTGTCCTGTGCTTCCTGAGCTGCTGTGATTGCCTGGAGCATGGTGGCAGGGAGCACAATGTAGTCCCACTGAGGAGCAGAGATTTATCTGGTGGTGCTCACATCTGCTGTCTGACAGCTACCTTAATGAATATGGTCTGGCTTATTACAGGGAGACGGTTTTGAATGAGTAATCTCATTAAAAACACAAATCTGATTATGAAGGGACCAGATACGGTGAATAAAAGTTTGTTTGCTTTTAAATATAAGTTGACTGTTCTTGATAATTTCTGAGGGATGGGAAAACATCTAAAAATATCTGAAGACCTTTCAGTTACTGTTAGTGCCTTTTAATAGAAATGCTAAGCAGTGAGTTGAATTTTAGTCTCAGATCTTTGTAGAACAAAAACATCTCTCTGTTTTTGGAGTGATACAGCTGAGTTCCCAGTCTCCTCTAATAAGTTGTCCCGAGACTGCTGCAAGCCTAAAGTGAAGCCCATGTTGATGGGGTTTTTGTAGGGGATTGGGTTTGGAGTTCTTTTTTAGATAGCAGCCTAAAAGATGGCACACAGTTTTGGTGATGTCTCCTCATAGGTCTTTCTGGTTTAGAGGAGCTAACTTCCTTGCTCTGTATGCTCCCATGTCTCTGTTTGTGCTGGATCTCCCGCAATCTATAACATAAATATCGATGTTGGTCACAACACACGCTCCTCTAGGCTGGGATCCTGGCTTTGCTGGTGCTGCATCACCTGTTTCAGGAGAAGGAATGAAATTGCCTGTAATGAGTGACTACACAATAACTTGTCTTCAGGGGAATTTGTTGTTTACTAATTCCATGAATTAGTGTTGGTTTATGCTTTGAAGAAGAACGATTAATATCCCTTGTATAATCTATCTTGTCTACTGCATCTGTTTCTGTTCTCCATTAGCTACAGTAAGCCATAATCCTTTTGTTTTAAAATGGAAATCGAAAACAGTGAGAAGCAAGAAAAGATTTGTCAAGAGATTTTCTTTCCTTTTTCCTGTCACTTGTCATTGGGCACCTCTCTGCTGTCTGTGCCATTGCGTTGTTTAGCCTCATTCCTCTGGGTTTCAGGTGTTTATTTCTGAGATCTCCTGGTGGTCCCTATACACGCTGATACCTGCAGCCACGTTAGAGCTCAAGAGGAGAGGGAATATCACCGTGATGTGCTCTGACATGCCTTGTCCCATACAGCGCCAGAAATCAGATTTGCTTTTTATCGCTGTGTCACGTTGCATGTTGACTCCTGCTGTGTTGCAGCAAGCTCACCTGAAATCTTGTTCACTTTTATTGCCTTCTTTGTTACTAAATAACTTCTTTGGAACTTGTTTTGCTCCAGCATCAGCTACTGTACAAGTAATAGGGTTTTATTTCCTACTCATACTTTCACTGTCTCTAGAATTTCGGCACTGTTTTCTGGCTCTCACTGTTACTTACAGTGATTCCTTACCAATTGTTACCTATAAATTTAATGATTGTGTTTTCCACATTGTGAGTGGAAATCCTGGCCTCACTGTAGTCAGAGAGAGGTTTAGTATAGACTTTAACAGAGATGGGATTTCACCTCAGCAGAGACAGTGACCCACTTCATACCACTGGAGAACTTCTCTGCAACTCATTATATCTCAGTTTTTAAAGGTTTATCTGCATGAGGTGGATGTTAGAGAGTCACTAGGACCAGCAGATGTTCAGTAATTTTGTGGTGCCAGTCTCTGATGTGTGCCTGGTTGGGAATTTGGGACTGTAAAGTCAAGCACCCCCACAAGTGGCCCATTTTTCTGCTCTTCACTAATCAGACTGTCCTGTATCATAAATACCCAGGTCAAGACCATGCATGTCTCATCCACTTGGCAATAAGTGACTAGTCTGTCTGGTGACAAAGATGGTGTTTAGGAACATGGGGAAAAAATATTAAGCCTTGATATTTTTAACATATCCTTTGTATGTTTGTATCCACCTCCCATTTCAGTTGCTCACTGTGCAGTCTGCAACACATCCTGGCTTGGTGTTCTGCATAATTTTTTTATAGTTGTGCTAATCAGCTATAAAATGTTGCAGTACAGAATCATGCCCTTCATCAGAGTCCTAAAATCTGACAGCTAAAAAAATTTTGGCACGAAGCAATGACTAAACTTTACTTGGAGACAACTTCAGACTGTATGATTTATCAGTACCATATTATTTTAATGACTTCTTGGATTTTTTTGACTGCATGCATCAGTGCTTGTCAATTTTAACTCATTTTTTACCTAAAAGGCACCATATTAATTTTTTTTAAGGCAATCATGATATATTCACTCCTATGTCCTTTCTGACTGCTTGTTTTGTAATTCAGTCCAAAAAACTATGATAGCTTGTATTTTCTTTCTTTTCTTTTTCATGGGTCAGTACTTTTAGGTTTAGGAAGTTAGGTTAACTGGATGATTAAGTCTATAGCTGGTCATATCTGTATGTACAAATACAAATATTGTAATTTTGAGAGATCTTTCTCATAAAATACTATGTTTCTTAAAATTTCTTGAATTAGACCGTAGGAGAGTGTTGAAAGATCCACCATTTCCCAAGGCTGATGACCATTAAAAACCAGTGGCACACTCTGAGTGTTTTTTAGGCTTCTTGTTTCTTCTTATGAAAAAAAAAAAAAACAAGTAAATGAGTCAGAAAAAGAAGGAACGTCCTAGTGAAAAACTGTCAAATTATTTATTCAGTCTGGTCTTGCAAAAAAAGTGATGCCTCATTTTCTGAATCTGAATTCAGAGATTCCCTGCAGTATGCAAGAGGAGCTGGACTAGGTACTCTGTCTGCTAGTGTTTCATTTATTTTGTGTACTGTTTGTTAGGCTAAAATAGCTGGCACAATACGTGATAGCTGTCCAGATTGTTATACTTTGCATCTTTTTTGAAAGACATCTATATCGCAGCTGTTTGTTTCCAGTCCATGGATTTTCAGAAACAATTGTTAAGTCATTTAGTAAACTCATCAGTTAATTTCCACAGATGCATATCATCTGGATTTACTGATTTGCATAGATTTAAATTTTTCCATGCCAGACCCTTTTTTTTCCTCAAATGTTACAAAAACCTCCACAACATTTGCAGCAACAAGGGATAATTTTCAAAACTGCCTCCATCCTATTTTGCAAAAGGATTTCTCAAAAGTTTGCCTTTCATTTTCTGTGAGATTATTGGGATAGGCAGGGACAATTAAGGTGCACAAAATTAGATTAGTCCTATGGACATATATTTGCAGTAGCCAGAATACGTGTGATAAATTTAGTATTAAAATAGCTTCTGTCCTGATTTGGCCTCCTTGAAAATGTTATCTAAGATTATCTGATCTGCTCTGCATTGGTGTGGCCTCACCTTGAATATTGTGTGCATTTTTGGCCACCACAATATAAGAAATATATAAAACTATTAGAGAACATCCAAAGGAGGGCAATGAAGATGGTGAAGGATCTTGAGGGGAAGCCGTGTGAGGAGTGGCTGAGGTGACTTGGTCTGTTCAGCCTGGAGAAGAGGAGACTGAGGGGAGACCTCACTGCAGTTACGTCTTCCTCGTGAGGGGAAGAGGAGGAGCAAACACTGATCTCTTCTCTGTGGTCACCAGTGACAGGACCTGAGGGAATGGCCTGAAGTTGTGTCAGGGGAGGGTTAGGCTGGATATCAGGAAAAGGCTCTTCCCCCAAAGGGTGGTTGGGCACTGACACAGACTCCCCAGGGAAGTGGTCACAGCACCAGCCTAGGAGAGTTCAGGAAGTGTTTGGACAATGCTCTTGGGCACATGGTGTGACTCTTGGGGATAATCCTGTGCAGGGACAGGAGTTAGACTTGATGATCCTTGTGGGTCCCTTCCAACTCAGGATATTCTATGATTCTGTGATTACAGTTTGTTTTTTTTTTTTCTGTTGGTAAAGGCAAAGACTTGCAGAAAAAACCAGCAATGTTGTCTCAACTATTTTCCCTGAGACTGATGCAGAATACATGCATTTTTAAGTGCAGCACGGGATTGAACCCTTAGCCAGAGCAGAGCATGTGAGGTCTCGTGGGCAGATAAGGATTTTAAGTGCAGATCACATTGAATGTTTTTAATCTCCCACTTGCTGGTTTCTGGATCATGAATTTGTCCTCTATTATTTAGGGAGGCAGTTGATGAGGCACATTCAGCTGTATTTGTCATACACCAGATGTCGGGATAGTTAAAGTCACTCGTGCTTCCTTCTTGTTTTAAGCTCCTCAGGGGTTGGTCTGGGAGGGTTTGCACTTGCACACATGTGCACACACGCACACGCGCACACTCTGTCATTTTCAAACTTCAGTGTATGTTGTGTATCCTAAATAGTCATATGATTTCCCTTAACACCCATTCCTAGTGACTGGCAGCAAGGACACTGGATAAAATCTGTGTTTTTAGCTGAACAGCTCAGGGTAATCACTAGAAATCTTGGGCTTTGCAAGTGTGTTTTACCCTTGCACTCTTTCTTACCATCCCTTCATCCTTTCTCCCTCACCTCCAGTGACACCTGCTCCCTGCAGGTGTATTTGCAGTAGCCATTCTAGGGGATCTGGATGCCTTTTAAGTAAAATGGAGTGTCAGTGTGTTTGGTGATGACTCAGAACTCACATCTCAGATGTAATGTGTACCACTTTCAGTCATGCTTGCGTGCTTGTTAGTTCAGTGTCTTCCTCTCTTCTTTGGTTTTCTCTGTCCTGACAGTAAATAATTCTCACAAGTGGTGCCTACAAGAGCCATTTTTGCGCATTACTGAACAACTGCCAAATGCAGCAGTGACCACATTTTGGCAGTGGGTGAAATGAAGCCTCTGCCTACCATCTGCGAGGATCCTTCAGAGTGGAGGGTGCTCAGCAAACGTGGCCTATAATTTGCTGACACCTAAACCTGCATTTTGACACATGCGAATTATTTGGCACGAAAACAAACCAAAAAAGGAAATAAATATGGATTTGGAAAAAATAAAGGAAAAAACAAACCCACTTATTTTGCTTGCACAATCTTTTTTATTTTAAGAGAAGGATTTTTTTATTTTTACACACCCAAATGAACCTTTTTGTCTTTTTCAACTCACATAATGTGTCCATCTTTCTGTCTCCTCATCAGGCCACCTGTAGAAGACAGCCAAACCCTGCTGACACCGGTGGTGAGCTGTGGCCCACCAGGAGCCCTGCTAACCCGGCCCGTCATTTTAACCATGCACCACTGCGCAGAGCCAAACACAGAGGACTGGCAGATCCAGCTGAAGCACCAGGCTGCCCAGGAACCGTGGGAGGTGAGGCTCCAGAGCCCCAGCCTGTGTACTGGCTGCATGCAGGGTCCTTTACTTGCCTTTCTGAACCTGGATGCCTGTATTTCGGGGTTTCCATGTGAGACACACAGCTGCTACAGGCAGGCAGGAATGCCCTTCCACACTAGATGTCTAAGCTGCCCAGTGCCCATGCAGAGATCTGTCCTTGGGGCACTTTGGCACCTCCTAGTACTAGCAGTTTTCCATGGTGGAGGCCTGAGGTGGTTCCTTCCAGTAGTATAGCAGGAGAATGTCCCAAGGCAGTGTGGCAAAAGGATCTTCCCACTGTAACTGGAGCATAAAGTGATGCTTTCAGCAAAGCTGGGCCATCCTGACAGAGCCCTCCTCTCCAGCCCTGTGCTCCTAGGTCCCTGCTGCCATCAGTTTGGTCTCCTAATTAATTTGGCAAGGGCACTTTCTTCTACTGGCAAGTTTAATAAGGTCAGGGTGGCTTCTGAAGGCAGCTGGGCTGGCAGCAGCAAAAGTGCATGTCCAGCATTGTCTTCAAAAGCTTCTTGTGCTTGTCCTCCCACCTGTGGCACCGGCTCTTCCTCCTGCTGGGAGGGAGTGTGCAGCAAACACAGCTCTGTCTGGCCAGCTGATCTGCACCCCACAGCCCGACTCTTGGCACCACACATTGTTCCTTACTTGTGTCTGTGTGTTACTGGCACCTCCTCATTTTGCCCCATCCTCCTCCTGCCCTTGACAGAGGTTGCTCTGCCAGCCGTGCACACACCCCGGTGTGAGTGCAGCATCCATGGGGTCCCTGGCCATCACACAGCAACCCTCTTCCTCCTGCCAGTTCTGGACCAGCTCCTCCAAGCTGAGCCTCACCCACAGGTGCGCACACACATTCCTGCACACCCCTGCAGCATCACTCGGGGCAGCACCTCCTGCCAGAGCCAGGTGCTGGCGTGGCCATGGAGGGGGTGCAGCCTGCGCTGCAGCACCTTGCCCTCCAAAAAAGATTGTGCCACCACTGCAAAGGTGGCAGGCTTGCCTTTCCTGAGACTAAGGGAGCCAAGCTTAATGCCTAATGCCAGCTGAGCCCACCCACCTCTTCTCAGCTGCCAGATGTGTACGTTGTGCTGCCGAGCTGCTGGCAGCAGGGATGAAGTGGACAAGCTGTGCTGAGCATTGTGTGGCACGTAGTGGCTTTGCAAGAGGCGGCTGTCACCCACTGCTGACGTTTCGCTTCTGCTCCCTCTCGAAGCCGTTCAAAGCACCTTGTGTTGCGTGCAGGATATTACACGCAGGGTTGAATGGAGAAATTAGCAGGGGAGCTGTTTTCCAGTAAGCCCAGGGTGGGGAGGTCATCTGCATTCAGGCAGCATGCGTTTTTTTTCTTCACCCTGCAGTCTCGTCACGGAGGATTATTCTGAGGAAGCAGCAGGTGATATTTCATGTAGATGTGGTATTTGGCCGTCGCAGAGGTTACTTCCCTTCCCTGAGTTTTTATAACTCCTTATTGTCATGCTTAGGAAGTGAAGGGCAGTTATTTATTCAGCATGCCTGAGACTACTGATGCTAAATCATGGTCACCAAATGATTAGTTCTGCAATATCCCTTTCAATAAAGTCTTGGTGATATTTTCATTATTTGCCTAACTCTGCCCAGGGCTTCAAAAGCAGGAGTGAGGACAGGGGAAGTTTTTGACCTCCAACAGTGCCACCAGCACCCCGGAGAAATCTGCTCCCTGTGCCTCCACAGGAGAAAAGCTGGAAGCAGGACTTATAGATCTTGATTAATATAAGGGGCAAACAGCAAGGACTTTTTGCATCATCCAGGCTTGAAGGGGGCATTGCTGCCTGAAAGGAGAGCAGCTCTGAGGGGTCGCATGCTGTAACTTGGCCTCTTTCTCTCTTAGGATGTGGTGGTGGTCGGAGAGGAAAACTTCACCACCCCGTGCTATATCCAGCTGGACCCAGAGGCGTGCCATATCCTGACAGAAAGCCTCAGCACCTATGCCTTGGTGGGACAGTCAATCACCAAGGCAGCAGCCAAACGTCTCAAACTGGCCATCTTTGGACCGCTGTCCTGCTCTTCGCTGGAGTACAGCATCCGGGTCTACTGCCTCGATGACACGCAGGATGCTCTTAAGGTGGTTCTTGATCTCTCGCTTGCTCTCCCTCTTCCTCCCAGCTGTCACAGGACTGCAGTCATAGCAGTGACTCTGCTCCATGTATTCATGCTCCCTGAGTTATTTTTCTGATTAGAAGAAGAGCTTGACAGCAAGCTGCTGTTTTACAGTTTAACCCCCACACACTATAAATTGTCCTTTGCACAGGGGTCTCACACTATTTTCCGCCCACCAGTCTTTTTTCCTTTGTTTACCTGTATCATATCCTGAATCCTAAGGTTTTTGCATTATTAAAAGGCCATAAGGTACACGGGGCTTCGTTCGTTATTCATGTATTTTTAATGCTAAGTGCCAGCTCCCCAGAGATGGAGAAACATATAAATGCTTCTTTGTAAATAGTTGATAATGATGAAAGAAGCTTCTGGCCCGTTAATCACTGCCTGCTTTCATACTGCTTTATTACACCTCTTCGCATGCAGCTTTTTGTGTTGGGAATTCGCAACTGGAATAAACCAAAGCTGCTGCTATCCCTAACTGGATAACCTTACTGTCTCTGCGTAATTCTGGCATGCACACAAGCACACACTCACTACACACAGGTGAGCAGAGAGGTAACCAGACCTGCTATTTCTCTTTATAAACACCTGTATTTATACAGATGGTATCTATAATAGATGCACTCATGAAATATGTAGCTCCACCTGCACAACAGAGTTTATCAAAAGGTGGGGTTTTTCCCTTAGTTGCAATTAGTGCAACTTCACGAATGCCTCTTTGGGGCAAAGTGATTTCAAAGCCTGACTAAGCAGAGGCATCCCGCTGCTGTACACGCTTTTGTTTCCCCAGGTCTGCGTGGGAATTATTGGGATTTAAACCCACATGCACTGGCTGAGAGTTGTTTGTGTTTTTCAGAACAGTGACTTCCATCACTGAGAGCAGCACACTTGGTTGTCCTCCCTGATACTATCTGATATCAAGGTTTGCCTAGGCTTTGCTGAGGGAATACTCTTTTCTTTGTAAGAAAGGCAACAAAGTATAAGGGTTGAAGCAGGCACATGGTGACTTCAGCATGGTTTTGTCCTCTGGGAGCTTGGCCTCTGTCACTGCATTGGTGTTACCAGCCTTTTAGAAACAATTATTTTCCCCACTCTGATTTCCCTTTTTTTTTCCTACTAAAAAAAAAAAAAAATGAAAAGGATCTTTCACAGCAATCAAGCTTCAAAGGTCCTGGTGGTTTTATGCCTGTGCTGCATAATACAATTTTCCATGGGTTTGACAAGGCCTGAGGTAAGAATAAGTGAGTCTGAGGGGCCTTGGCCAGCCAGCTAATGCAGTCAGAGCTGAGGAATCTAATTAGGTGTTACTCAGGAGCTGTTGGTCTGTTTCTAATAGACTATAGGGAGAGTGGTGTGGTAAAGTTAATCCAATTCAGTGCGACAGCAGAAGGGATCAGGAGAGGCACAGAGCCACATAGAGGGACCACATGAGAAGTTGCAGCCGAAATTTGGGAGGGCAACAGGTCAGTCCTTGGGATCCTGCTGCAGTTAGACCCCAAAGCGAGATTGCAATTTAGTGAGGAAGGGTGAGGAAAGTCAGGAGGCCACCATCCCACTCAGTACCTACTGCTTTATTAGGTCAAGTTCATGCGTTTTAATTTTCTTTCTCTTTGGCACGTTTACCCCAAGACTGGAGGGGCACCCATGGGGTTCAAGACCCAGCTAGCTGGTGGTTTGCAGGAGGACAAGCACATGTACTTGTTGGCCACAGACTCTTATGAATGCATGAGTTGCACTTTTTTGGAAGTCTAAGGTCTGGGGAAGGAGAAGATTGAGGAAAAAGAAGCCTAGTAAACCAGCTGTAGATGAGTAAAGTAGGTGTAGAGGGAAGGGCTGACTATGGACCAGTGTGTATAAGCAGGCATGTACAAACTGGTACATCCAAACCAGTGTGTACTAAACATCCCTGTGTGACGGTGTTGTGTAGACTCAATCTGTGACTATTTAGAAAAAAGAAAAAAAGGTTGGGGTGTTCGGCACCTCCTTTCACAGCAGCTGGTGCTGCAGCAGCCCCTGCCGTGCTGGGAGGACATTCTTGGCACTGCCCTACTGCCAAAGGGAAGGCATTCACCGGGCAATTACCACCGAGTGCAGGGACAAGGCATGCAGACAGGGCTAGGCCAGCAGATCCTGAGGTTAGAAGTATTTCAGAGAGGAAAGAAAAGTTGTAAGCAGCAGGTGAAGCACCAGCTGCAACGTCTTGGTGTCTTGAGGCTGGCTGCTCTGGGCAAAGCACTGCAAGGGTAGGGAAGAGCAATATTCCCATATTGCACTGTCTGAGCTTTGGAAGGGCCTTTGTAGGGGATTGTGTGTATTTTTTAATAGACAACCAAATGCATTCTGTTATTATTTACAACTAGGAATGAGTGTGCCATATGCTGAATGTGTTTTAACAGCCACCAAAGGAAGACAAGTAGTTGCAGTATAAAACACAGTGCGGTGTTTATCCAGCAGACTTTTCCCTCTCATCATGCAGAGTAAGCACTCACAGCTGAGCTGCCGGCACCCGCAGTACAGTGGGGACATGTAATGATCTGCCATCAATAAGGGCTCACTTATTGTGGGAGCAGCTTAGTGAGGTTCCTGGCAGCCGTGGAGCAGCGTGGGCTTGGTGCTGATCACACATGCAGCATCCTCTGCCCCTCAGGGTCCTGAGCCACCTGGATGGGATGCTCACAAAAATGCTTTTTGGGCAAGGGTGAGGGGAATTGCAACCTTGAGCACTGGCCTCTTTTATTAAGGCTAATTTTTGCACTTTCAAGGGGATCCCCAAGGTTAAAAAAAAAAAAAAAAAAAAAAAAAAAAAAAAAAAAAAAAAAAGAAAAGAAAAAAAAATATGATAACTATAAAGAAATCCAGCTGCTTTGCCCTCTTTATTGATGTGTGGCTTTGAGATTGAGGTATGTGACCTGTGTGTGGCAGCGTGGCAGGGGCTGAGCAGCCAGGCACATGGAAACAGCTGCCTCCCACACCGGGGGCATGTGAAGGACTTCCAGCTGTAGCAGGGTGACATCCCCCAACCTGTCTCGTGCTGCACAGTAACTCTCTTCAAAAAAAACACCCAAAAATGAGCACAATAGGCTTGTGATCTTCTCTCTGTTATTTAATGCTTATTTTTCCTTTTATTGAAGAAAGGCACAGCTTAGACTGAACACCATTGTTTGCATGTGTCCCTTTAATGAGGAGGCCCAGGCTGCAGCTGTTTTGGTGTCACGGGTGATGGAGTGATGCCTTACACAGCTCCCTCTCCTAGAAAATAACTCCTGCCTCATAGGGTGATGAGAGACAATGGGCAGGGCCAGACACAGCCACCTTAGCATGGGGCAAGCAATATGCAGCTCGGGTTTTGGCTCAGGAGGACACAGAGGTGCCAGCCAGCAGGATAAGCACTGCTCTAAAAGAATGCTGTATGGCAGGAACCAGCCAGAGTGTTTGAAGGGCTGTGCAAGTCATGGGTTCAAATTAATTCTGAATTAATTAGCTAAGTGGCATGGGAGAAGCATAGGCTGCTCGGCATCCTCCAGTTAGAGCATGTGGAAGGGCTACAGTGGCCCAGGGTGGCTACCAGAAGTGGGATGTTGAAACTAGACACCCAGATCTGGTGGGTGGGATGGTGCAGCATCAAGCTGCAGCATTTTCCTCCACAGTAGTGCAGCTCCCAGAGCTGGTGCAGCATGGGCAGGAGCAGTTCCTCGGCACCCACACTCTGCATGCCTGAGAGCTGGCATCTGCAATTAGCTCACACAGTTCCACAAGTCATCTTCTGGACCTTCCAGGGAGGTAATTGGAACATAATGAAGATCTATAGTAATCAGATAATTACTATCGATTGCTCTTTAGACATCTTGATGAACTAATTAGGTGGCACTGGAAAGAAGCTGTAACTGATTCATTGGCATAACCTTAATCTGAAAGGTTTCCTGATTTTGTTTCTTTTCCTCTAATGGCCAATAAAGGAACATCATTTTAGCTTCAGGATCTGCCAGATGCCTTTTTCATCTGCTTACTATCTCCCTGAATGTGGTCAGGAGTAGCATAGCTGAAATGGGGGCTCCTTTAGTTGGCCTAGGGCTGTATCCCCTTTTTGTGTGCCCCTGTATTCCTTGAGCATCCCCACTGTGTGTGATTGTCTTTGGCCACATGAGACAGGTTGGCTGGTTGACTCTTAATTAAATGTGGCTGAGATTGGCTGTGTTGGTTTCTAATGGGGCTCGTGGAGGTGCCTTTGTACTTGCTTCTTCTATGTGGTCTACAATTAGGCTGTTTATAGGCAACATTTCACTACGGTCTTATTAATTACAAGCTTATATTTAGCTTTAGCTTCAGAAAATGACCAGACTCTTGGCTTGTTAGCTTTTAATCATGTGATCAATATTTCAGTAGCCCTGAACCTGTGTATTCATATGTACAAAATGCTCCATCACAGTGCTTTGCACTGTTTCCATGCCATCCTGCTGGACAGTGTCAGTGCAGGTATCTGTTATCTTCTGTACTGCTCTGTCACAGGGCGCTTTGTCAGGAGGCCACCAGCTGAAAGACTAGTGGTATGCACAGGTCCCATGTCAGCAGGACCTACACAAATAAGAGTTTCCAAAAACAAGATAGTAAAGCTGCCATTAGATGTCCAGTTTGATGAGCAGTGGAGAAGATTGACATATTTCTGTGCTCAAACAGTGACTGCATGCAAAGTCTTCACATTCCATTTAATAGCATAGAATTGAGCTTCGGCAATAGGACGTGAGAGAGCACTGTGTCTCCCAGAGGAGAGGTGCCTGCATCCCTGCTGGGCTGCTGCTGGATGAAGGAGGTGAGAGGGTTATAATCAGATCCATTAATGCCGTTCCAGTTCACGGGGACACACAATTCCGTGCAATGCCTGTGTATTTTTTTGATCTATGTTACAAGTTACAGCATCTACAGCAGACAATCTTGAGGACTCAGAAGAGCAGTGTGCTGTCTTGATGAAACCTGACCACTTTCTTCTTTTTATCCCAATACTGCAGGAGGTCCTCCAGCTTGAGCAGCAGATGGGCGGGCAGCTTTTGGAGGAGCCCAAAGCTTTGCATTTTAAAGGAAGCACCCACAACCTCCGTCTCTCCATTCATGACATTGCCCATTCTCTCTGGAAGAGCAAACTCCTGGCTAAATACCAGGTGAGCATAACAAAACATTCACATTGCATGCTGGCAGTGAGGCTTAAAGAAATACTGTCACACACAGGTGTGCTTAAAAAACATCAGGAGTCAGGCTAGAGTTCTGTGGACATTTTTGTTCCCTGGACCATTTGCAGTCACGTTTAGCATGGAGCCTGCAGTCTCTGGTCATGTTGCATCCATGCCTTGGTCCCACATCCCTTCATGACTATACTTTTTTGTTTTCCTCCTGCAGGAGATTCCCTTTTACCACATCTGGAGTGGATGTCAGAGGAACCTGCACTGCACCTTCACACTGGAAAGATTCAGTCTGAATACCCAGGAGCTGGTGTGCAAGCTCTGTGTGCGGCAGGTTGAAGGAGAAGGACAGATCTTCCAGCTCAACTGTTCTGTCTCAGAGGTAAATGATGTTTGTGTACCTTTCTATTCAACTGCAGGAACATGGGAGGGCCAAGGAGGTATAGCCTTTCCCATTGCTACCTCTTTTAGACTCTTGGGCAGCAGTTACTGCTGGCTGGCTTGGGGAAGGGCTGTGAGAGCAGAGAGAAAAGTTTCTTGTGGTGTAGGGCTCTGACAGTGAGCACCATTACCCGTAACATCTGCTTGGTTAGTGGATGTAAAGTTACAGATTCATCTGGGGACTACACAGCATTAAGGACAGATGGTAAAACAAGCTTCATAAACAATTATTGTAATAAGTGCCACATTGAGGTAATCACTAATTTAACCTCACAGAGAAGAGAAAGAACTGAAAGTAACTTTAATGAAATGCAAGTATACACTATAATCATCTTCAGCTGGTTGTGTGTAATAGGGCCTGGTAATAGATTCAGAGGGAACAGGATAATATTCTTGTCTTGTGCTGTGATCCTATCCATCAAGGATGAATAGAGGGAGTGAATAATACCACTGCGATCAAGGCTGCCTCCTGCAAAATTGCCTCTTGTTGTTGACACCTTGTGATAGTCCCAAACTCCAGCAAAGAGCAGGAGGACCTTGGGCTGCTAAGAGCTGGACTATAGGGTCAGCTAGGAAAAAATCTTGTAACTCAGAGATGTGATGATAAGTCACCTGAAAGGTTAGTAACTGCAACTTGGAAACTGATGCATGCTTCTAGAATCGTGATAAAGACATCAGACCAGGCATCAGGAAACTGTAACTGTGGTTCCTCACATTTTCTCCTGAGGTTAGGCTAGTGGTATCCAGCTAGTGGTTAGGCATTGCAGGACTGTGCTGGCATCTTTCTTTATTGCTGGATCTGCCTCTCTGCCTCTGCCACACCGCAATAAAAATTTAGTAACACAGTTTCCTGTATTGTCCCTTGATGGGCTTCCTTTTTAGTCCCCTGCAAAGGATGTAACACTTCCGCAGATTAAACTGTCTTTTACTGGCTTTATACAGTGTCTACCACTGGGACTTCAAAAATACAAATGCAGTGAGTGCCAAAACACACACATTTGCAAAGCAGGAGGAAAATTGTGATAAAGGTCTCCCATGGCTCATTTTTGAAGCCCTCTTTTTATCTTGTGCTCTTGATACTCACACAAAAGAGCCACAGGGCAATGCCGCAGATACCCGGGCCCCTTCTGCAGCAATCCTGAAGCCCCTGGGGCTGCAGGCCAACTTGAGAGCCAGGGCAGCACTTGTGTCCTTTGGCCCAGGATATAAAGAAAAGTTTCTCTGTCTGCAATGCCACTGTCACCACCCTACTGCCGCTTCCGACCTTCCAGTGGGGGTGAGCCTGCAGGCAGCACCAGTGTCAGGCATGTCATTTTCCTGGCTCCTGGGCAGTGCCTGCTGCCCAGCAGCAGTGGGGCGGTGGGGTTGGGGCAGGCAGTCTGTGACGCAGGGCCTTGGCACCCAAGTACAGATGCCACATTCGACATGTTGATTGAGGACATCACAGTGTGGCATAAACCTTTCCTTGGTTAGAAATTTCACTGATTGCCTAAAATGCCGCATCTTAAAAAAAAAAAAGGCAAAAAAATTTTCATATTTATACAGTAGAAGAGAATTAATTGGTGCAGATAAAAGAGTGGAGGCAAAAGGTTTAATTCTGTGCATTGCTCATGGTCATTGGCTCTCACATTTTTGAGGGGTAAACCAGAGACTGCACAGGACTGTGAGCATCTCCAGCCAAATCCTTGAGGGGTTTGTGATTGCAGCTTAAGCCAGGAGCTGCCTGGCTTTAAGACAGTTCCAGGTATTACAGCTCCTTCCCAGCAGCCAATTTGACACGAAGAAACAAGACAGTTCACAGAGGAGAAAACAAATCAACATTTAATGACAAGTCTTTAGCACGAGTGTTTCTGGCTGCCTGGAGCTGTGATCTGGCAGAGGGGGAAGAGAAGCAGCTCCCCCAATTCTACTAAAAAAGAAGACCAAATTGAGAAATAGACTGAGAAGCATGAGGGCAGGACCAGCCATGCTTGCTGCTTTTTCCATCATGGTCCCTGCAGGACCTCGCTGTTCCTAAACAAACCCGACCATCCAAATTGACCAGCTACCCTTGTCCTACCAGCTACCATCTGTAGGCACTAAATCCATCCAGGCCAAGGAGAAGACAAAATCCTTGCCCAGAAGAGCCAACTGCTGTTACTCCCAGTGGTGTTAGCAGCAGTGTAATGGGGACCCCTCCAGCTGGGAGGACCGCATCAAAGAGCGTCAGCACCACACCTGCAGAGGACAAGCGGGCTTTGGATATGACTTTTCCCTTGAGACACTTGCTCCCACACTGCCTTTGAACACAGCACGTGTCTTGGGGGGAAGGCGTGACAACTGCCCCCCACCTCCCCCACCCCCTGCCCTGAGCACACGCTCTCCATCTACTTCCAGAGTCAAAGCCGCATAAAGATGAGGGATCAGCTTGTGCCTGGGGTGGTACTGACTGTCTGTCTGTGGTCTGCACAGCATCAGAGGCTTCACAGAGCTTGGGTGCTGCCAGAGGGATGTCAGTGGTGTGAGCATGGTGCTGGCTCAGGGGGACACTTGGGAAGATGCTGGGGATGGGGGTCTTGTCAGCCATGCCAGGAAAGCCCAGTTCTACTCTAGTAGCAGCAGCTTGCTCTGAAATGTGTCTAAGTGCCTGATCTTTCATTATTTCCAGTAAGTGATTAATTAAGCTGGCCTTTTTGTCCAGCTATAGTAATATTCACCCTCAAAAAAAAGAGGAGGGAAAAACTATCTTTTGTCTACCCAAAGGTGATCATAAATATTTCTGTTTTCCAGCAGACTAACATGTTTATGTTAGCAATTACTAGATTAGCAGAGGGCTGCAAGTAAAAGCACTGAGTCTCAGAGGACGTAGTTCTACAGAGAGTTTCCTTTTGGGTAACAAAACTGATGGCTTGTTCAGGCTTTTTTTCTACCTTTTCAATCTCAGGAACCTACTGGCATCGATTATCCTCCCATGGACACAGCAGGAACCATCACCACCATCGTAGGGCCCAGCGCTTTCAGCATCCCCCTCCCAATAAGGCAGAAGCTGTGCAGCAGCCTGGATGCTCCCCAGACCAGAGGCCATGACTGGCGCATGCTGGCCCACAAGCTGAAATTGGACAGGTGAGCAGGGTTGCCCGTAGGTGGTCGGGTAGGGAAGCTCCTAGGGAGGGAGGTATGTGCAAAAAACATCCTGGTGAAAGTCCCACTGAAAGCAGACATACAGACTGGCCAGGCTGACTGCACAGGGGATGAGCACCTTGACAGCACCAGCAGCAGGGATGGGTTGAAATCGTATGAATTCAGGTAGTTTCCATGCAGCTCAAAAAAAAAAGAGTTTCCTTTTGGCTCATTGCAGGTACTTAAATTATTTTGCTACAAAATCAAGTCCCACCGGGGTGATCCTGGATCTCTGGGAAGCCCAGAATTTCCCTGATGGCAACCTGAGCATGCTGGCAGCAGTTCTTGAAGAAATGGGAAGACACGAAACGGTTGTTTCTTTGGCAGCAGAAGGAAATTACTAATGCAGCCTTGGCATGACCAGGAAGGACAGACGCAGGGAGCGGTAATGCCCTGTTATTGCAAACGAGAATGAAACGAAAATCCAGACCAATGAGTTACACAAGAGACATTTCAGAGAAGAAAGCAAGCAAACAAACAAAAAAAAACCAGCCCTGACCTTCACACGTGCTCTCCTTGTACATTATCACAGGATCAGAAAGAGATCATGCAAAGTTGTACCTTGGAAATATAAATCAACCTAATGTTCCTCTCGGCTTGGCTGTACACTGCTTGGTACAGGTTTTTACAGTTTCCTAGGAAACGCTTTTTATTGCTATCCAGATATATGGATAAACTTTCTTAACAATCCCAGTTTCTATGGATGTTGTTTACATCAAATTCTGGACAGGGGTAAGGAGACTGTCCATGGCTCTTTATATTTTTTGTTTAAAGCCATTCTCGACAAGGCTATGGACAGTTGGTTGTGGCTATTTCAGCTTATTGGTTTCTGGTGAATTCAGATTTTGGATACAGTTCGCACATTGGTTGTCTCGCAATGATCCTCCTGTCATTGTTCTGTTTCCTAGACCTACTTGTAAAAAAAGAAAAACCAAGAAAATCAGGGTGTGCATCTGGAAAGCAGGTACTCTGGCTGATAAGCAGGAACACACAAAATGTTCCCTTCCTTCCCCGAGACAGTCCCACTGAGCCTGTGTGGAGAATAGCTCTAAGACAGTGGGGAATGAAGGATCTGAGTTAATTTTCAATTCACATCCTTTCCACCCCTTTGATATATGAGGGTCCAGATATGCAATTCAGAGTGGTTGGAGGGGAGGGGGAGAAACCCAGAAAAAAATAAAAAAGAGAAGTTGCTATGATAGTTATTTACTGATTAGTATCTAGTGCAAGGATTATAATGACTATTATTATTACCATTATTACTTTATTTCTAATTTTGTCAGCAGCAGAATGACTAATTTCTGGTTTTATGGAACCTGTTGTCCCCTCCCTGAAGGTCTTTTAAGACGTGTCCCTCTCTATGCCATCTGTCCTTCCCTTTTGTCATCATCCTCCTCCTCCAAAGTCCTCTGCAGCCCCCACAGGCTGCTCACCTTGTGTTAGCAGTGCTGTGCTCCACGCCCAGAGCCGTGGCAGCACAAACTGATGACACTCTGCTGATCTTCACCCACCAAGTGTCTGACCCTGGCATGTTTTGCACCATCCTGGCACCTCCGGGTTGCTCCAAGAAGCAGTCCTGTCCTGAGGTGGCTGTGAACCAGAGATGGCCTCCCAGTCCAAATACACAAAGACCACTGGTTCCTGACCACAGGTGCAAGCATGTGGAGGCATGGACATCCACCACCTGATTTGTGCATCCAAGGTGGGCCTCCATAGTTTTAGCTTTGTTTTGTAGCATTCTAAGAGCCAGCAGCTCCTGTTAGTTCCCCACAGAGCTGCAGGTCTCACTGAAACCCACCACCTCCAGTAATGTTTGCAGTCCTCGGTGGCTGGTGAGGGAACACTTGTCCCTCTACAGCCACGTCCCTCTTGGCCACCACAAAACAGGTGAGGTGGGAACTTTGCAAAAGGAGCAAACCAAAAATGGTTGTCACTGCAAACATATTTTGTTCTGCTCAGTGAAAGTTCTGACTCTTTGGTACATGACAGCGCATAGGATTGCAGTAGTTTTACTTCCAGACTTGGCTGTCCTCTGCGCCTGGCACAGAAAGGCTTTCTGCCCCAACCCATCCACTCCTGGTCTCCAGCCAGGCCCTGGTTATTGCTGTTGTGCACACATGCCTGCCCCTGCCCACGTATGCATTACCATTCCATATGCTCCCCGAGTCTGGAGTTAGCTTGTTCTCTTTTGTGGTTTTGGTTTTGCTTTCCCCAAGGCTCTCCAGATTGCGCCTTTGAAGGTAATTTTGAAAATGTCATTGGTCAAAATGAAAAGAAAATTTCATCTGACCTCTTTTTCAGTTTGACATTTCCATAGGCTTGGCACTTTTTGCTTATAATTTCTCAGCTCCCTGACTAGCGAGTAAGGTTTTGATTGACCTCCGGGCAGCGAGCACAAAAAGTTCCCTTCCTTGTAAGAGGTAACCGGGCAGTTTGCAAACCAGCATTTCAGTCAGAACTGGAGACCAGAAGACATTCATTGTAACTTTCAACATCTGTGTGCATTTTGCTTGTGTAAACCCCACCTTCTCTTAATATAGAGGTGCCACGGGCATCCTTTCAACAACCAACCATCTTCTTTTTCACCTTGGGCATCAGATGCAGCCCACTGCAATGCTAATGGAAATTTTGCTTTCAATATCAGCAGGCTTGGACTGGGGCTTCCAGCTCTGCCCCTTCTCCACATCTTTTATTCACCTTAGAGCGCTAAAATGGCTCTTAAAGATAGGTCTCAGCTTTTCTCCCTCCTATGTCACCTTTAGGTGTAACCAGTTGTGTTTAGTTTGTGCTTCTTCACCTTTCCCATGTGTCCGTCCTGCATGACTCCCCTTCCAAGGCGGGTGCAGGAGTTGAACTGTCCTTCGACCTTTTGGCCCTTTCAGCTCAGTCTGTGTTGGCTGATCCCCAGGCTCGCTGGTGCTCCCCAGCTCTCAGCTTTTTCTAGGTGGGCAGCACGTGCACGCTTCTCACCAGGATCAGGCCACAGAGTGTCTCACAGTTATCTGTATTGCTGTGAGTTGACGTTCCCTTGGCCAGCTCTCTGACCTGTGTTCTGACGCCTTCTGCAAGAGGCAGATGAAAAACTTTCTCACAGTGTTCTGGGGCATTTTCCTTTCCCAGCATCACAGTAAAGGGGATTTTTGAGAGGAAAAACACATGCTCTGATTAAGAGGAGCATCCGCAGAGGTGGCTGGAGGTCAAGGTCATAACCTTTCATCACTGAATGTGACTAGGGCAGCAGCATGACTGTCACCGGGTGGTGGAGCTGCTCTTCTTCCACGGCTCAGAACCCCCCACAGTCCCCTGCTGCAATCACAGGCTGGATGGTTTCTCCAGCACCTGCTCCATAGGCCTTTACAGGGTCCCAGCACGGCCCCTTGGGCTGCCTCAGCCCTGACAGGCAAGGGACAAGCAGGGGAAGGTTCCTCCTCAGAGCCACAGCTCATCCCAGCAGCTCTGCACCCGTTCTTTGCCTCTGCTGCTAACAGCAACTCCCACCTCACCTCACACTTCCCCGCATTAATTTTGCTCAGTTTTTTCTTTTTTTCCTGGGGGGAATGGCAGTGGCAGGGCGTGCACTGTAGGAGAGGGTGGTATTCATCACTCAGCATCCCCATCCTGCTGCCCCAAGGAGAGCGGGCGGGAAACAAGGGCAGCCAGATCGGCTCAGGATATTGTTTTTGGTGGGAGAAAACCCAGCAGCAGTCCCTCCGCCTGGATTGCATGGACACAGTGCCATCTCGTGGGGCTGAGCCCCGGCTCCACAGCAATGTCACACGGGAAAAGGCTTCCTGTGGGCTGGCTCTGACTAAGACTGGCAGAACTGACTCTTAAACGTGGTTGTAAGATTTTATGTCAGGTAAGCACATCTGCTTTAAGAGAAAAAAAAAAAAAAAAAAGAAAAGGCTGCAGGCTTCTTACCCTCCAGTTATTACTATTTTTAAAATGCTTTTCCTTTTAGTTGTTCACCTTTGGCTTTGTATTGGAGCAGTTTTGCTGCTCTTCACACCATCTCTTCATTACATGTTGATCACTAGCGCTATAAATAGTATATATATTATATAAATATATATAAAATATCTACTGACTTCAAGGAAAACCTTTAATTTCCAAATAAGAAACATTTATTGGAGGCAGTCCTTTTCACCTTATTTTTTTTCTTCAGTTCTTCTTGTGTTGTGTTCTTGTAAAGGTGACTGTCAGTGTATTAGGATAAGTTTGGGGTTCGGTCGGGATTTTTTTTTTTTCAAAATTTATGCTCACAACTGATCCACTGTGTCTCGCTAAACAGTGCAAGACCTCAGTGCTGTTTTAGTGGATCTTGAAAATTTTGCAGCAGTGAAGTCTCTCCAGTCAAGATTTGCTTTATTGGGAGACCAAGACTTTTTTCCGTCTCGCTGGCAGAAATGCAGACACTCATGAGACATGTTGGAGTCTGCAATACCCACAGAGCAGAACATGCCCATTCCTTGGGTTTCCTGCTATTTCTGTTGCTTACATATAGAATAAATGTATTTACATGCTGTAAGCCTGTCATTGTGGACAGTGTCCTAATGTCTTGTATTGCTACCTACAACAGTTTCTTTTCGGTTCTCCTTTTCTTCTTCTTTTGGGGGCAGGGGGCATGGGGAAGGGGGGGGAGGGGGGG
>VZTE01000262.1:1057823-1073762 GCA_013397775.1 Eulacestoma nigropectus
GGGGGAGGGGGGGGGGGCCTTAGACCATTGTATGCTCTACAAAGTAGTTACCACAGCTCTGAGGTTAATTTTAAACACCATGACATTGTTGAGGTTGGCTTGGGTTTTTTTTAATCTTGTGCCCAGGGCACTTTGTAAGCAATCTTGCTGAGTGTTCAGAAGTCTTTTCAGGTATTACCCTGGCTCTCATCTGGCCATGAAGTAACTCACTGTTTGCAGGCTGGCTTCCTCAGTATCAGGTGGTGCAAAGAGTGGTTTGTGAACAGAAACCAAACCTTTGGGCCTTCTCCCGCAAGGACTCCAGTGAGTTACTGACTCTGGGGTCACCACTGCAATCCATTCCTAGCTTGTGTGTGAAACCTTGAGTTCATAAAACAAGCTGCACTGCAGATTTTTAAATGCTGAAGCACGTATCTCAGACATCCTTTGAAGCGGACTTTAACAGAAAGGCAAAGTGTGTGTGTACATACAGACAAAGAGGAGAAAACAAAGGACACTACTGCTGGAGGCTTTTAGCTCTAACGTTAGGTATGGGCATCCTCTTATTTTACCAACTTTTGCATGGGAAGGTAAAGGTCAAAATTCAGTGCTGTATCATCACTGCAAGGTCAGATAGGCGGTATGTCAAAAGCCGACAGAGTGAAAACTGGCAACTGGAAATGAACTTGAACTAAAGCCACAGAAATGAGGCCTCAACTTTGGTAGGTCAGGCTCCTTGCTTGAATAGGAGCATTTAATTTATTTACTTACTTGTCCTTTAAACATGACACCTGCTCCCTGAAATCTGAAAATCCCTTATCTGAAAGTCCTTTGATAAACTGTCAAAAAAGCAAATAATAATAATAATAATCCAGAGTTCCCACAAACCTCTATCCCAAATAGGTATTTCACATTTTCTGTGGTGCTGGTTAAATGCATTTATTAGTGGTTCAGTCTCCTCGACTGCTTACAAAGAGATTAATTGCTACATGTGCTGCACCCTGGGCCTGCCCTCTGCTCCCAAAGCATCCCATCTCATGGCATGCGAGTGGCTTTGGCATGCCTGTGAGGAAGTAGGATGTAATCAGAGAGGATCCTCCCACAGCAGTGATGGGACAAGAGCTTTGAGATGTGACAAGCTTGCACAGGCTCCAGAGCTTCTTTGGCTGCTGCCAGCTGGCTCTGGCTACCACTTGCCAGTAAATTTGGGAGCTAGCACAATACAAATAAAAAGCAAAATCGGTCTGGAAAGTAAAAAAAAATTAGGAAGGAGAGGCAAAACACTCTTCTCCCCACAGATTTTTCAAGGTACCTTGCAAAAACACCTGAGCCGAGAGCCAATAACCTACTTTGAAGCAGGGTGTGTGACACAGCTGAGAGAAGTTGTGGCATTACTGTTTTCACACATCTGCGGCGTAGACTCTTTTTGCTAACACATGTTCTGTTATTGTTGAAGAGAAAAAAAAAAAAGGAAAGAAAAAAAAAAGAAGGTATCTTCAGTACCTTTCCAAAGCAAAGGAGGGCCTGCAGGAAATGAAACATCTGTGTGACCCAGGTGTATCACATTTCTCCCTTCTCTTCCCATGTCACAGCTCTACCGGGGTTTGTGGGATTTGTTTTCTTTGCTATTCAGATCTGAAGAACTCTTTTGGTTTTGATTTCCCTGTTGCTGTATCTTCTATGCAATTACTTTTCTAAAGACTGACTTATTACAGGAGAAGTGCTAGCCATTGCATTATTTGTATTGCTGTACAGTGGAGGTGTGGTTTACTAGTTCTGAGTGTGCCTCTTACCCCCCTCCCTTTTTCTCCTTCCCTCTGTTTGTAAATGCCTGCATTTATTCTGTCAGCCTGACATGTACAAAGTGTAAGAAAGAATTTTTAAACAGGTAATAAATTATATTTATAAGCAACTGGAAAAAAAATACACCACTACCTTGTGTTCAATTGTTTAGTTCCTGGAAGCTTGGAAGTGGAATCTTTTATTTAGTTTCTTTAAAAGAAAAAAAAGAAAAAAATCTCCTCAAAAGAAATGTTTCTGCACCTAAGAACTGTGGGATTCAGTGGTGTGCCAGGGGCAACGTGCAGCAAGCACAGGGCTTTGTCACCTAGATGTGGCCAGGTCAAGGGGCTGTAGAAATGCTGCTGGAGAATAACTGCAATGCCACCAAGCACAGACAGTCTGGGGCAAAGCAGGAGGGCTGCAAGGGGCTGTGCAGCTCAAGGGAAAATTGCTATCATTTACACACTTCTCTGAAAATAACCAGCAAGGCAATTAAACATTAGGAAACACTGAGCCGAACCTGCAACACAGCACTGCAGAATGAGAAGAGTGCTCCAGCTTTACGTACAAATTCACAGAAACACCTCACTAGATGTAGAGGCACATACCCCATGTCTCAGCCTTGGGCAATGCCGTGTTTCAGCTGATGCTGGGTATTTAGGATGAAACTTTTTCACCTGATGCACGGGGTGGGAATTCTAGCTTCAGTCTGCGCACAGATGACTCCTGTACCTCTTGTGCTATTAAAAATAGTACTCAAAATTACTCATAAATATGTGGCAGAATGAAGGGGGGGGGGTGTCTCAAAAAAATATTATGCTAGTGCTGAGTTTCTATAGATTTACATAAGCAGCCACAAAACACGAGTGACTGCTCTATTAGTGATAACACTATTTTAATTACTATTTTTCTCTTCACTGAGTTGTGAAAGAAGTGATGCTTTTTTATGCCAGTGGAAACATATGCAACATACTGCTATTTACTTGTTTGCTCAGAGGAAAAAAAATCTTATAAAAATAAAATAAATAAAATGAGGCATGGTCAAAATAATCTAGCTGGGGAAATGAAACGCAAAGATGGTGCTTTTCAAGCACATAAAAAGGAAATAGCAATCTCTGTCATGGGGAGTTGGAAACAATTTTATTGGGGGGGAATGTTAAAACAACCATATACAATTTGAACAAATACAACATAACACAGTTTGTTCCCCAGGTTTTCTAATTACAGTATTTACAGGTTTAATAAGGCACTGGTTCTCAAAAAAGAACACAAATTAGTTTCTCAGTCTCTACATTGACATTGAACCTTTTCTTTAATAGAAATAACTTTGTGCTAGAGAAAGGACAGCAGTTGCTAGATGGCATCTCTGGTTTTTTTTTTTTCTTCTCCCACTCACCTATGCCATCTCACCTATGCCAGAAAGAAACTAAACTACACTTCCTTGAATGATTTACACTTGAAAAGTGGATTTCTAGACCCGTGGGCACTGAAGCCACAATTATCTTCACCACTGACTTCCAAGCCCCCATCGATGTGCCCTTTGAAACCACCAAAACATGGAAGTGACATTAAAAGGCCACACCTGGCAAAATAAACATACTAACCTGTAGTCACTGCAGGTCCTGAAACCTTAATAACGACAGGCTGAGTGTTACAGAAAGTCACCCATGCAGGCAGTAACTCGAACATCACAGTGCTGGAACAAAATACCTCCACACTTGCCTTAGGCTGTTTTTGGCTTTAGGAATAGCCCTTCACAATAGCATCGATTACAGTGGGTAGGAGATTTGAGGGCAAAATCTGGTCTTGGGAGAAAATAGGCAGGCACTAGTTACACAACCGCAGACTGTTTGCTTTCTCAGTGTGTGTCTCCTCATATACATATATATATTTATCTGTTTTCCTATACAGCACCGTCGCAGTGATTTGTCATTTATGCATTTACATAAATAAATATTATGTTTTATTTAGTGCTTTTTCATCCATAATAGTTTACTCTTAATCCACATACTGGAGCTATTCCAGACTCGCAACTGAATATATATATATATATATTTTTATATATATATAAAAACACATAAACTTGAACATTTAACATACACACTTTATGTAATCTATCAACCAGTATCTTAGACCATTTTCTTCTGGACCAAAAAAAAAAGGTAAGATTTGCTCAGGAAGCCAGTGACTGGCCCTTTCTCTTGCAACACGCTGATGGCAGGTGCCAAAAGCATTCATTGCTTGCCTCGTGTCTGACAGCCGGCAAAGCACCCTCCAAAACACTCCTGGGGGAGAGCCTTGCTAATTTAAAAAAAAAAAAAAAAAAAAAAATCTATTTGAGGAAGGCAGAGGTGAAACACACCTAAACAGGCAGGAAAGAAGTATCCCTGCTGTGCGACCTGGGACCTGCAGGTCCCCTCTGCTTTTTGGGGCCGAGAAACCTCGGTTCTACAGGGCGCGCTGGCTTTTATGGAAAGAAACGAGACTAGAAACCCATGGCTCCACTCACGAAGACAAAAAGGTGAAGAGAGGCTGGGCTGTCCCCTTTTTGGCCCACAAATCTCAAAGCCAAGGCAGCCAAGGAGAGGAGCAAACTCTGCTCTCAGCTTCATAAACACTTTTTAAGGACGGGGAAACCATCATCGCCCCTCCTGGGATCAGTATTTGGTGTATTTACTCTCAGAGATTTTATTTTGTATTGCTTGGTAAATTTGGGTACAGGCAGGGAAACTGCGCTGCAGAAAAAGCGCTCTAATTAACAAAAAACTTTTGATCAAGCTTTTTAACACCGATCATCATGGAGGTCTTGCTGGTTCTCTTGAACCTGCGCATTTTTCTCTGTTAGCTTGGAAGTATAAAATGGTAATTTTTTCCAGCTAGAAATACCTTCAGGGAGCTGTTAACCTAAACCCCAATTATACACCTACCTACCACAAATAAATCAGTTTTCTCCAAAAAGGGAAAAAAAAAAAAAAAAGAAGCACTACAGAACTGCTGAGAATAAATCCTGCACGGCAATTATTTCAGTTTGGAAATAGGCTTAGCATAATCAAAGCAGCATTTGTAAGGACTTATTTCAAAATTAAGCTGAACACCATCTAGTAAAACAATATAGGCAGGCAGGAAAAATTTAAAAAATAAATGAAGGGTAAAAAAAAGGGTAAACCAGTAACTCCCATGCAGCTCAGCTTTGGTAATCTGATGAAGAACAGAACCTTTCCAAAGAAAACACTTCCCAGGGCGTATTTCACCTCTCATTTCCCCTTCTGTAGCATTAGCATTGCTACAACTGCTGCAGCCCCGGGAAGGAGGAACAGGGAAAGAAGTAAATACATTTCCCATTGCTCTTCTCCCCTGACAGCTCCTCTTGCTGGGAACCACAGTGCAACACAGCCCCAGCCCGGCAGCTGAGCTGTGCAGTGGCTGCCAGAAGAGTGGAGGCTGCTGGAAGGCCACCCAAAATAGTAAAGCAGATAAAGCTTGAGCCAATTGTTTGGTTTGTGGCGTTTCTCACTACAGCAGGAGAAGCGCTGGAGGCAGGCACCCACTGCTGGCCACGGTTCCCAGCTCCCACCACCCATCTAATGTGTCCCATGCTCCCTCTCTTGTCACTTCCTACTACAGCCACAAGGCACTAGCTCTCCTTACACTCAAGGAAAAATGACTGCCACCCCAGAAATTGGCATTTTTGAGGTTTTTCACTTTCCCTTAAAAAGGGGAACACAGATTTTATTTTTTCTTAGCTGTGGTTGTAGATGGACCCCTCACTTTTACACAGATGAAAGAGCAAGTTAATAATTCCTTCTCACAGGGAATTTCCTCTTACCCAAGTGGTTGTTTGTGGGTCCTAGCAGTTTTAAATTACCCAGCGGATTCAAATGTGTACTTCATTTCCACTCGCACACAAAATACTTTATTTTGCAGTGGGGGAAAAGAAAGGAGAAAAAAAAAAAAGCCAAGGAAAAGGGCACTTGTTTATCACTGTGGTACTATCCCCATCAGTCTTCCTGGAAACATGAAGATCTTCTTTAAACAAGTCACACCAAACCATATTCAAACAGTTCCCCAACTACCTTAAGCGAAGCACCCTGGGACAGGCCACCCACAGGAATCAGGCCACCCCCACCAACAGGGATGGCAGGGATGTAATTGGGCTCCATCTCTGTACTGTGAGAATCACTTGCACGTGCAGGGTTTGGGAAGTTATCTCCACAAACAGGTGGCTCTTAAGGCGGTCTCCATTACAGCTCCCCTGAGCTACACAGACCCACTCACCTTTTTTTTTTTAAATGCTGGAGTGCAATAGTCGTTTTGGAAATGAAAAAGTTGGTTTGCTTTCATTTTCAGCAGTTTCCTCCGAATTTTTTAAAATGTAACAATATACATCTTTTTTACTTCTAACCCGAAAGTTTTATTTTCATAAAATTTAAAGCAGTATCTTTTTAAACAGTCAAAATAATAATAATAACAATAATAATAATAAAATAATAAGTGGCTTTCATGGAAAGCAACATGCATAATATTAAACCAGTTACTAAAACTGTATTTTCCCATGTAAACAAGGGCAGACAAGCCTCTTCGATCTTGCATGTCAAAATTCAGGCGATTTTTGCAATGGATAGTCTCAAAAACTCACAGCTGCTCTTAAGCGTGACTCCATTCAAGGTACTTAGCAAAGACTTTTGATACATCTTCAGGACTTCTGCCTGCACAAGAAAGTCCATCTCCAGGGGCCTCCACCAGAGTTGCCTCTGGCAGAGTCAGAGTTTAATGTCCTGGGACTCTGACATTTTGGCGAGTGTTTTCTTGACGCGCAGGGCTGTGAGCCGGGAGGCGGGGTTGTGAGCCCAGCATTCCATCATCAGCTTCCCCATCTGCCGTAGGCACTGTGGAGAGAAGCGGGAGAGAAAGTCCCACCCGGGTCAGTGGAAGAGGAGACTGCAGGTGTTGGCAATGCTGAAAAAACTGAAGGGGAAAAGGTCTTTTCTAAGGGCAGTGCAGACTCCGACAGGCATTATGCATAAACACCACCAGCACTGCCCGGACCAGCCAAACATGTTTCAGATTAATGTGGATTTTTGTAATGCATTTTTGGTAATACACAGGCACTACGTACTAACAAATTGACCTCTTATTGCTGGAATGCCTGAGGTGGGATTACTGAGGATCCTAACCAATTAATCAAGAGCAGCTATTTCAATGAGCCTCCCCAGTCCTCAACACGTGTGGTAGCAGAGTAAACACACACTTGAGTGCCACCACACAAAAGCCCTTTCTGGAACTGATATTCCTTCCTCCCCCGTGTTTCCAGCCCCAGTCTGAAGGCTCAGAGGGACTTGGCTAGGGAGAAGATGAGGCAGGTGAATTTTGGTTAGATCTTCTCATGCTGGCTGTTGCACAAGACCTCAAGCAGCCCAGGGATGTTGTTTTCTTTCTCCCTCACATTCACAAATCTCGTGCCACCTAAATCTTTCATCTCCCTGCAGAATATTCATCTACATGCTGCTATTCCCAAATGTGGCAGCACCAGTGGTAAATCTCCTCCTCCCTCAAAATGATGCAGAATTGGGTCAATCTCACTCACTAGCTCTGCTTAAAAGCACAGACTGCATGTTAAGAGGGGCGATAGCTACCTCATCACTGCTCCATCTGTTGGGAAACGAGGGGCGCAGTCTCTTGATGCACACAATCTCCCGCATGTCCTCGTACGAGGGGTCGCTGGGCACGAGGTCGTGGTATGGAAGCTGGTATTCCTCAACTATTCCTGAAAGAAGCAATTAGTTGCCTGTCAGTTGCAGAAAACAACTTCCACTCCCCTCTTCCCCTCTCAATTTGTAACAGATTGGCCATACTGTTTAACAGTTGGTCGTACTTCTCCTGAAAAGGACTTCCCTGCCCTAGAAGTTTATTCCACAGTCAAGTTCCAATGTAACCACTGCCGTGTAAAGACTGGCCAGGTATCTTAATCCAAAAATGTAATTACTTGCCAAGTGAGACAGTTTCTACCACTGCTGTCCAGTCCAGCAATCTCCAGTAAGTTCTCAGAGCAAGAGCTATTAGCCTAGGGTCTGTATCAGAGTAATTTGAGAATCAACCTTGAGTTAGATGTCCTTCTTATCAGTGGACCTGGAATATAGTAAAGGGCATTTCTGTGCCTCTTTAGAACACAGCAAAGTACCATCTTTCTGCATAGCAACAATGACAAAAATGCTACATATTTAACCTCACAACATTGCAATACACGTCACCAGCTTTTAAACACGGGGATCGTGCTGCTCATCTGCAACATTTTGCTCCTCTAGGGTGAGCATTCAGCACAATACTGCAGATTTAAAGACCCATAAAATATGGTGAAGGTAGCAGAGACCCAAGAGAGAGATGCTCTACTCCTGCCACCAAACTGGCATGGAACTGCTACCAAGTAATTTCTGTGCATTTAATTTTCTCCATGGCAAACCAGAGGTAGTAACACCCATCATTTCTGCACTACACTGAACTCTGCATGCAGAAAGAGGGAAACGAAGCACATCACTGGTATGACAGTGATGTAGTAAGTGTCACTTCCCTCCGGTGTTTTGCTACTTGTCTTGTAAACAGATTGTTTATTTCAAATAGTAGCATAGCAAACCCCGAATTGTTTGCCCTCCTCCTTTCATTTAACTCTAACTAAACAAAGAAATCACTATTTTCTTTCTGTTAAACTGGCTGAACAGCCCCAGTCCAGCAGAAACGTGATGCCTTTGGAAAAGGCCCCCAAATGAGTTCCATACTTCCTCAGTGCAGGCATCCGCTGCCTTCAAACGAGGCATTAAAATACAGTCTAAACCTTTTGCTGTTGAAATAGCACTGACTCATGCTTTAAAATAAGTTTTAACAAGAGAACAGATATTAAGAGAGTTACCTGTATGGTTTAGCCACATTAGTTTCTTACTGTAAAAACAATCACCCAGAGAAAAAGATGTAAGGGAAGATTCCAGGTTCACTGACACAATTAAAAGTGATCTCCCAGATCTTTACCTCCTGAAACACATCTCCTCGCTATCTCCCAAAGGATGAGTCCAAAACTGTACATATCAGCCATGATGTACGACTGAAAGTGATTTCTATTCAGGCTTTCATCCAGCACCTCAGGAGGCATATAACGTTTTGTTCCTACACGGGTATTTGGAGGGATGTCTACCTCATTTGTATCACTAAAAGAAAATGAAGGAAAAAAGGGCATCAAACAGCAGTAAAGTGGCTTGAAAAGAAAGCAATTTAGATGGAAGAAGTAGTAAATTCACACCACATCCACTCTCAAACAAGGTCAAAAGTAATGCATAATCTTAATTGAACAATTCTTTCAAGAAAAGCCTCTTAGTGTGAAGGCAACCCTCCTTAAAAGGCTGACCCGCCTCAGGCTATGTTAAGCATTCAAATGCAGAACCAAAATGGAGATAAGACTCAACAGGGATGCTGTAACATTTGTGAGATTTCATTAGCATTAGCCCGAGCTCTAATGTTAGTGATAACAATCAAATCTTCATTAAACGCTGTTTTCTTAACATACTCCACCACCTAATGCTTCAGTCTTAGCAATTAATGCTAAGTAGCTGGGGCAGTATCTGTTAGCTATAGCAAATCAGATCTGCAAGGAAAATGAATCTAACTATTATTTTTTGCATGCATTATGTTTGATCTCTCCCAACCTTTACACATCAAGATGTGTAGACACAAAGGGATAAAGGCATAAAAACATCTAAGCAAATGTGTCACACCTCACACGTTGACCAGAAGAGACAAGATGGGGGAAGCAAATTCCCATTAATTATATGAATGGATTCTTATTTTTCTTATTAACTCAGATTCAGCTACATCAGTTTCGATGCTTTTAAAAATTTTATATGTTTTATATAAGTTTTATATGGCATATATGGTTTGCTTAAAAAGGTCTGTTTTCCTTCTCTCATCTTCAAAATGTATGTATTTTAAATATGATGGATACAACAAAAGCTCAGAGAATAATTCCATTTCTGTCATTTTCTTCATGTGCAGCAAGTTTTTTTTTTAACCTACTGATATGAAGAAAAGCTGAGTCTGTGGTACAACCAGTCACCTACACAGTCACGAAATCATACATATGTTAGTGGCACTTCTGTACACCTCCAAGAATGTAACATAAATCCAGTGACCTGCACGATCTTGCAATATTTCAAATGAAAAGGAAACGCAAAGAATTTTACTAGAATCATTAGCTTCAGAAGAGCACACTCCTTCCAACTATTTTCTGTTCCCTGTTGTTGCCTGAGAAATGCTGTCTGAGGAAGGATGCAGTACGAAAACAAGCCAAGTACATAACGTAAATTCCATCTGGAGTGTGAAAAATCCGTATTTCACCTTCTTTTGTAACAGCACTTGGTAATTCCTAGCTCTTCTTCGTTCACAGCTAAGCAGTGTGCTGCTCTGTATTTGCCAGGCAAAGTACACCTGCAAAGGGTGAATTTCTTCCCTGAAACTTTTTAATAATGTATTTTCAAGTTGTTGTTTTCTAGGCTTCTGTTACTCAAAGTAAAAATATTCCTTTCTTGTCTCCTAAAGAAAGGTCAGGCTCATAAAGGAAATGCCTCACCAAGAAATGTGGTAGGTAAGTGAACGGTAAGAAGAGCACATAAAAACTGCCTTTCCTTTCACTCTGAATAATTTCAGTTCAAGATTTGTACAGAATTCTTAAATTTTTTTAATACTCCAGGGAGAGCACAGTTTCAAAGCTGACCTCCAAAACGGAAACCTTCAGTCTATGTATTCTGGACACATTTCTGTATACAGAAAAATCAGAGACTTTGGAACACACGTCTCCACCACCAGGACCACTGCTGAGAGCTCAAGCTCCTTTTGAACAGAGCTGTCAGAGAGCAGTGTCTCCTTATGAATCCCAGGAGTGAGTAAGTTCTACTTGTCTGCTCTTTTAAGTTGTTTAAACACACAACCATTTTTTAAAATCAAATTTAAAAGCCATTTCAAAAATCAAATCTGTTCTTCGGCAATTTGATTTGTAGGAAATGAAACAAAAGGCAGCCCAAATGGGGTCCTTTTCAATAAATCCCAGTTAGCAACTTGTGCAAATTATCAGTGTTTTTCTCTCTAAGTTGAGAGTGAATTTTCACGGGATCAGACAAGCTTCAGTGACAAGCTCACTGACGTGACTTCCACCTGTCAGTGCTACGTCCTTTCTCTGTGTGCCAGCAATACTGAGGTAGCTACGGAGGACGGCGTGATGAAGACTGAACCTTTATGCAAATGCAGCCAGCGTGCTCAAATAATTGAGAAGCGACTGTTTGTACTCCTGCGTGAGGTGCTCACATGACACTCTCCCCCCCACAGGTAACCTCACACACAGGTGAGCAGAGCCCAGAAGGTGCGCACATGCACTGCAGGTGCTTGCTCACAGGCGCACACTCGGCCAACAACAAAGGCAGCTTTTGCACCTGATTCACGAACTTCTCCTCAGCCCCCTCACTCCGACTCACCTGATAAATTTAACAGCCAAGCCCAAATCTGCTATACAGCAGGTGCCATTCTTTTTCACCAGGATATTCTTACTCTTTAGGTCACGGTGGGCAATAGCAGGTTTGCCCTGAGTACTGAAGATCTCAGTGTGCAGGTGGCACAAGCCACTGACAGAGGAGTAAGCCAGTTTCAGCATGGCTTTTGTGTCCAAGGTAGTAGATTTTAGATAATCGTAAAGTGAGCCATTCTCATGGTAGTCAGTGATAAGATACAGCTGGGTCCAAGATCCTGTACCTTTAATATCTGCAGCAATGAATCCTTAAAAAAAAAAAAAAAAAGAATATTTTCAAATTATTACTTCTCAAAGGGTTTTTTTTGACTGTTCAGACCTCTGGACTGTCATCCATTTCAGTAGTTTTATTTTAATAATGTATTTAATTCCTTTCATCTTACTTCCATGTGACTATGCCTCACCTCTAGCCTTTAACATACTTTCAGAAAGCCCAGATATGGAAACACCAGTGGCTGAAACAGACACGTTGTGTTTGGAGTAACAACCCCCTAGCCCCATTATTTTTTAACTTTTATTTATGTTTCAGTAATCCTTGAAACAACTTTCCTTTGAAAAGCACTACGTGGCTAATTGCAGAGCACAGCAGGAAACAAAGCACATCGGAAAGGACATCAGATAACAGCAAGTACAAAATTGCTAATCTTAAAATCCTGTTCACTAGCAAATAATTCTCTTTCACTTCACTCACCAAGAATATTTTCATGTCTCATCAGGACAGTCTGGTAGATTTCTGTTTCTCTGAACCAGCTGGCCTCCTCTGTAGTAAAAAACACTTTCACTGCTACCTTTTCGCCACGCCACTTTCCCATCCAGACTTCTCCATAGCGACCTTTCCCAATCTGCTTCACCATCTGAATCTGCTTTGCGATGGTCCTTTGAACCTGTGAAATGCCAAGGCAGATCTTACACCTTGCTCAGTGGAAATTTCTGCATTCACCTCCCTCCTCCTGTGTCTCCTTGCCACTCAGCCAGCCCGGGGGAGAGTGGAATATGCAGAATATGAAGCCATTGTGACGTGGATTTCAGCAACCCTCCACAACTGTGGATGCTTTCCATCTTCTCCAGGACACACTGCTGGTGAGGACATTCCCACCACTCTGAAGAAGCCTTTCCATGTAAGCTCAAAATGCACTGTAGTCTCTCAAGAAACTGCATCAGTCTTTGTAAAGGAAACATTTTACTACGAACCTTGAAATTTTTATTTTCCTGTGGGATGTAGAGTTCGGTGGAATTTTTTTTGTTATGTTTGGAAAAGTTTTGACAGAAAATATTCCTGGTCACCTCAGTGCAGTCCAAATTCCAAAGGGGTACGTAACACATTTAAATTAAAATAGGGATGTTTGTTACATACTCAGCACTGCTGAGACTCAAGGCTAGGCCTCACAAGAGTCAAAAGCCCATTACAGGTCCAAAACTAGCAAAACTACAAAATTACTTTTTTTTTTAGCATGATACTTCCTATCACCTTCCTTGAAATCGCCATGCCTGATTATTTCAAAACATACATTTGGTGTTAGGAACCTCAACCACTACTTACAGAGTTAAAACACACATGCCTACATTAATTTTAATAATAATAATAATAATAATAATTACATATTAATAAAAAGCAATTCCCCCCGCAAAATATTTGAAAGAACGACTCTCCAGTGTCTGTGCCAGCTTTGTCAGTGTCTGTACTGTGAGCTAACGCTAAAGTCATGGGTATTGCAAGATCAATGTCCACGGCAGCATTGCAGAGATATTCTCCACAAGGATGACAGACCCCACATAGCAGATGGACTGCCTCTACAGTTAACAAGCTTTTACAGCCACAAAAAACCTTGGACAAATGGAGACTAATATTCTCATCAGATTGGAGCATATCTGCAGATCCTGTATTTCTGAAAGTTCACAAATAAAAATCTGAGTGGATGCTGCAAGACAACTCACTGGTGTTCGTGGCTGACTCTGCCTCACCCCAATATAACAGCAGATTAAAATGTCACCTTCTTGTGCTACAGCACTGCCAGTTCAACCCACAGCTAATGATTTTTTGTTTGGTAGGATTTGGTGAGATTTTGAAAGAATATTTCCTCCAATGCAAGGAGATGTTCATCTGGCCCAAGCAATTGGCAAAATGTGGAGAAGTTCAAATTCGTGGTCTCTTGCTCGGTTTTGCCACCATCCAGACACAAATCTCCTGTAGTTTATTGCAGCAAGTGAATCTAACTGCACTAACCGAATCCCTATGAAATCATACTCATTACACGCAATCCAAAATATTTTTTCAATCTTGGCTGACAGAAATGAGCAAAACTTGATTTTTTAAATAATTTGTTTCCTTTGTTATGCTTGGGAGGTCCATGGAAACTACCAGTTTGGTAATGCCAAGCAGGACTGCCACAACCCCACTGCAGCATGAATGTGCATCCAAAGACAAACTCAAAACCTATTAGGTCAGGTCTATCATCATTCATTTTGTAAGTAAACCACTGGTTTTCATATTAGACAATTTTCAGAAGCAAAACATACAGTGGTATTCATGCAAAGCTATTTCAAATATCTCAGTTTTCTTCTTCTGTCATTTAAACAGAATTCCATTTTTCCAGCCCTGCACTGTATTATTATTAAGACTTCCAAGATGGTAGCTTCAGTGCCATTATTTTTGATTAACATCAGTGAAAGCCAACAATAGAGATTAGCCTTATTTTTTAAAATTGATTTATTATCTTTTATACTCTCATATAGTGATTGAACAATAGTTATATTACATTGGAATTTTGCTGTAACATTTTGTAATGTCATTTTAGCATTGTTGCTTTCTATTTTGCCCATTTTAAAAATGCATCCTGAACAATAATGTAGTTATATCAAATAACTTAATTTGTGTAAATATATGTAATGGCATCATAAAGTACATGCAATTACAATGCTTAATGATGAAAAGTTCCTCATTAAATTACATTAAGAAAATGAAAAACACATTTCTGTTATGGGTTTTCAGGCGGCAGAATACTATGTGAAAGGCCTTAACCTGGTTTCGTCTTGCTAGAACTGGTCAAATGATTTCCTATGAACAATTTATTTTATTTTAAGGAATTCAGCTCCTTCTTGAATCATAAACCAGTTATGATTTCTAAAACAAATAAGTTAATCAAAATTGTTGGCCAAACTGATTTCATAAGCATGCTGAATGATGTGTTCTTGTGAGTTATTTACACTGAGTGGGGCTGGGGGTTTTTATTTCTTTTTAAATCTGTGAATTTTACTGCTTGAGCTCTGTAAGCAGCCAGGTAAGGTTACATGACCTTTTCTTTTGTCTCCCTGAGTGGAAACAATCCAGTTACCAACTATTTCTACTTTCCTGGCATTCAGCTACATGTGTTCAGCTACCGCAGACGAAAATTTAGACAGACCAACCTTCTGTAAATTTAATATTTTGAACAGACAATTCATACCTATGGCTGGGATGCAGTTCCTTGAAAACCAAAGTTCATTGGAAAGGAAATTAGGGGAAAAAAATGTGTGAGAAGGTAGAGACCAAAGTGTAGTTCAGCAAACTCTTCAGACAGACCATTTTGCAGCATTTGACCTGCAGCAAACTCTTCTGTCAGAGGTACAGACAGGTCAGGAGACAGAACGCTTGCTGAATGTCATCATATTGACAAGTTCTTGGCTAACACTTGTTTTGGGTGTAATATTTGTACCCATTAGAATAACTGTTCTAGACAGAAGAAAAACATTACTGGTTAGCATAAGGTGACATTTTGCATTAAATTTGCATCTTACTTTCCTGAAATTATACACCCTGGATGTTTCAGTCTTTGCATAAGAAACAAAGTTAAAAATAAGCAAAGAAGCTCTTGCACAGGCACTTTCTATGCACTTATTTCAGGCATGGGCATCACTCTGTGCACTTCTGGTGAACTCATAGTGGTTGTAGCTGTCTGGGAAATACAGCAAACACCTATTGCCAAGTGCAAGACCCATTTTCTTCTCTTCCACCCAAAATCACTACTTAAAGAAAAAATTGTACGTGTTTTTTGTGAGCAAGGGGAGATGGTGGGGGGGAGAAGAGTTCCTTGAGGAAAAACACTGGCTCCAGTGACTGCAAAGTCTCCAGACTTGAGAGAAGTGGACTGACGGAAGACTGGATGGTTTCTGCCTCATGGAGCAGCAGCACAGCTCTGAGAGCTGCTGAGCAATGCCCCAGCTGGGATGTCACCTTGGCCATCAGAGCAGCTAAGCAGCAGGAGTTGGTTTTCCCGTCCACTGCAAGAGCAGACCTGGGGACACCACTGAGACCACAGATCCCTCCTTCAAATTGCTCACTGAGACAGAGGAAGGCATAAAGAACAAGCAGTTATAACCAGCACGGCTCCAGCTTTTTTGGGATCCTGGGATGAAGGACTGAGTCATGCACTCCTGTAAGATGCCCCAGGGCACCTGGAACCCGCACGGGCTGCTGGAAACATTTCCTCTCAGAGAAGTACAACCAAGTTCCTTGTATTTGCTCTACATTATTACATTTTTTCTGTTATTGTAACAGGTAGGAGCACCACGTGCAGACTAAGACCTTGATGTGGCAGGTGCTATGCAAAAAAAAAAAAAAAAACAAAAAAAAAAACCCAAAAAAG
>VZTE01000262.1:1073792-1105875 GCA_013397775.1 Eulacestoma nigropectus
AAAAAAAAAAAACAAACAAAAAAACCCAAAAACCCCAAAGCAAAAAAGGAAGAATTCCTCACAATTAAATCAATTGGAAGCACCTGTTAGGAAACTGCACACAGGAGCTCTCCCATTCCATGGGTGCTAGAAGGACATTGGTATGGGATATGACACAGCTTTCTGAGCGCCTAGAACAAACACAGCCCGTTGTTTCATTTTTAAGGAAATATAAAACTTCCCATTTAATTTCTTCTTTAGGGTGTTTAAAAAAGTTTTGCGGGGAAAAAAACCAGACAGATAGTACATAGTACTTGGAAACTGGACAACACCTAAAGTAGTAGCCTCACTACAATAGGTGAGTAATTAATTGGTTTGGGAGACAGGAGGGACATATCCACTCTGAAAAATGAACATGAAATCTAATCCATTTTCTCAGAGGCACTTATTTTAAATAAGTAACCTAGCTTTTTCACCAGTTCTTTTTTACCAGTCACGATCCCCAGAAACAAAATCCCCTGGTGAACAGAACAATTTTGCCACAGAAGGTTTTGCCTTTTCAGCAGGTTTAGTAATCCTGGAGTCTGTTCAGAAATAATCACAAACTCCATCCCTGTGCCTTTAACCTTTGAGATTGCCACACTACAAGGACAAAAATCCCCCTTGACTTCTGAATGCAAAGTGAAGCCTACAAATAAAAAGGTTCCAAGTTCGGCAAGTTACAGTGCCCTTCAGAAAAAGGCGATGTGTCAGTGTTTGAAACCCTATTGTGTGTTGCACATACAAAGGAATAAAACAAGACCAGTGGGCCAGGTGCTGTCCTGTACACTGGAGTAAATCCTGGCGTACTTCCATGAGCTCTTTTAGCCTGTACTTACCCTATGGTATCGAAAATAAGAAATGAGCTGATGCAGAAAAATAACCCCAAGCTTTTTTAGCTTAGTTCACATGAAAAAAAGTCCCCTGCTTCTAAAGCAGCTGTTCTCCAGCTTAAAACCTTGTAATTTCTGGCCGAGAAAAAAACCCCAAAAACCTAAAACAACAACTGAGGACATGTAAATATAATTTTTTTAGCCTCTTCTCCCTCTACTCGTTTTTGCCTTTGAAATGTGCGTTAAAATAGTATTGCTTCCTTACCAGGAGAGGGAGCCCGGAACCGCTCCCTGAGCTCTGGGACTGCTCGATCAAATCCTTCAGGGACTCTCCAGGGGGAATGTAGGTCTCATCCTGCTCCAGCCCGATGCTGTAGCGGGGCCTCGTCTCTTGGCGTTTGTATCTGACGTTTTACATGAAAACGAAATGGGTTTGGAATACAATGAACACATGCCCAATGAATAAGGCACACCGTCCTTCACATTTCCCTCCTTTATAGACTAATAGCCTTCTCTGCTTCCCTGAGGAATACACTGGACTCGCTGGCCAAAATTTTTTATTTTATTTTTAGCAACTGTTTTCAGCATCAAAACTCTAAGTGTAACACTCAAAGGCCATGCAGTCTGGGTTAAGTTTGCAAAGCAATCAAATGTTTTCCTTTCAGAAACTTAAATATGTCTAAAACATCGACCAAGTAAATAACTTTATTGTACTGTCTGCAGTGCATTTCTAGGAGCCAGAGGAGAAAAAGTCATGGAGTGTGGGAACGTGTAAAAAACGTGCCAAATCATTAAAACGTAATGTATGCAGATTATGATAACATTCTAGACATATTTACTGACATTCCTGTATTGTCTTCTTTTTTTATGATCAGTTCTTCATCACATAAACAAATTTAGAAGTCTTAAATATATTTCCCTTATAAAAATTTCCCTATAAAATTTGTCCTTTGGCCTTCTCAGCAAAGAATAATCTGTGCTTCTACCTGAACGGCTTTTTAGGATGTTGAGTGAATGATTCTGTATGAAATACATCACACAGGTACACCTGTGAATAGCATAAATAAAATACACATTTTTTCTCATTATAAAATTACAGTTTCTCATTTCTTTTCTTTAAGGTTCACTTCTATTTTTTTCAAATTCCTAAATCTATAAAATAAATGTTGGGAGGAACACTAACAAGCTGCCAAAGTATTCCTTATTTACCTGAAGTAGCAGAATATGATGATAAGCACCAGAAGGATGCTGCAAACAGTCACTGAGATCAGCAGGGCCTTGTGGTGAATGTTTCCTTCAGCAAAGTCTAGGGTTAGAAAATGAGAAAGGAGGAAAATTTAGAAAGGGAGGTGGTACGAAGTCAGTGTCAGAAGTGCACTGAGCACAAGACCATTTCCGCATTTTTCTAATGAATTCCTGTGCAAGATACCCCTGGATTCTCCAGGCATTTTGTGTGCTTCCTCTTGGACCCTCACTGACCAGGACAGAACTGACACCTCCGAAAGCCTATTTGTTTTCTCAGCCCTCGCTCAGGCAAAACATCGCCTTGATTTGCGATTCCCTGTTTGGCTCTGAATGAAAAATCAATCAAGACCTGTAGCTCTGGGTCTTAAGCTGAGTGATGAGCCAGGACATGCAAAAATTACTGCCTTTTTTAAACACTCATATTAAGTAGCACCCTATTCAGTAGTTAATATAAAAACACCCCAAAAAAGAGAAAACCCACCAAACTGAATTTATCGTAAAAGGGAAGACAGAGTAGACCATTCAACTTCCAAGAAGGCAGGCCATGAAAGGCCTTCAAAGTGTATTTCCATCATTACAGAACAATTTGTCTCTCAGATCCTGATTTAAACACCTGAGCAGGAATTTTCTTCTCCATGTGCTCTATAGCAGCCCTGTGTGCCAGCAAGTCCTTCCTATGCTGGTGGGCAAAACTCTCCTTCCAGCAGCTTTTCTGTGAAACCCTTTGAAAATAAAACTTGTCAAGTAACTTGTAGAAAATGCTGTTACATAAAAACTATTAAAACGTTTCAGTCAACCTTTGTATGGGAGGCTCGTATTCTCCTTTACAGAATAACATTAATCTCCAAATTTGTATTCTCAGCTCAGGCAAGCAAGTCTGACCTTCATGCCTGCTTCTCTGCTGAAAAACAGACATCCAGCCCTATTCTTTTTCAGCCTCCCCCGCCACCCAAACTCTCAAAATCATAGTATTTCAGCATGTACATACACAAACCACCCTCCCAATAATGGCATAATGCAAATGAGGGCTGTGTTTTCTGAAGCTCTACCAACCTTGCTATCTTGCATCCTTCACTCCAATGCCTGACACATCATAGAATGCAAGAAATCTATCCTTATTGACTCATCCTGGAACGATGTTATTATGTTTCAGATTTACAAGGGTAATGAGACCAGGAGATTCCTAAGGGACTCTTAGTTCACTTTCAGACTCTTTTAAAGATCCAGTTTCTCCTTCTTTTTTTTTGCTCCCGAACAATTTCTTTCCTTCCCCTTTCCACTACAAACAGAGATTACCTACGAACACACCTTCTGCTCACACTGGTCATGTTTTAACCTGCCATGTTAGTGCTCCGGGAGCATTAACAGTGTAAACATTCAGGCCATGGCTGATGCCTTTGAAAGGGGACACTGACACGGTGTCTTATCAAGAAAACACTCGAGCCCATCCGTCTGCCTGCCACAGCAGATTTATCCCTGGCCTGCCACTCCAAGCGGGCTGTGGGTCAAAACCGAGAGCCCACCAGGGAATGCAGAGCTCTCTGCTGAAGGCTTGGCAGGGCTGAGGGCTCTGGTTTGTGCTTTGCAAGCAGCCTGTGTCAGCCACCGTCTCCGTCTAAAATGCGTGGGTTCTAACAGTTTCAGATGTCTCAGCCCATCAGATGAATAAGCAGAGCACAGAGACCACAGAGTGGCATTTTATACCTGGGAGAAACCCAGGTAACTGTCCGCAGCAAGGGTTCTCCCACTTCACAGAGTACGACGTGATGGAAGCTGGGCTTTTGTGCTTGGCAGTAAGGAAAGCTCATGCCAGACACAGAGAGAACAATTCAGATCTTATACTTGGTGTCTGGTAAATGTTAAATCCATGGAAATCTGTGCATTTTTGCAGACACAAAGTGCTGCCCATGAACTTGTTGACGCTGTCTGTACGTATATGATTATGTACATTCAGGGAGGGATGATAAACATGCGGAAAGCTTGAATCAAATTCCCATAATTTTTAGGGTTTAAGTGATCCAAACCTTATGCTCAATGTTTCTAATGGGCTTCTCCCATTCAGAAAAGCACATAAATGCAGTTCGGTTTTCCCAGAGCCCAGAAGGCATTTCGGAAGTGCTGCGTAGCTCTCAGATGAACTTCAGGCTCCAACACAGCAAAATTCTTTGGGTACCCAAATGCAATTATGTGAAGCAAGTACAAGGAAAGCATGAAGGACGTAAAGGATCGTGTCCTGATCTCCTTGCTGGGAGCAGCTGACAGAGAATTTGATCAGATGCAGAGCTGACCCTCTTGTGGTGGGTGGTGTCCCCCACGCCGACAGTGGCACAGCTTCAGCAGTGGTTCACTGTGCATAGCACAGGCATGCTCACAGGAGGGGAGAGTAAGTTCCATATGCCTCTGTATTTATTCGGCTATGTACGATGAGAGGCAATACTGATGGTAAGTGAGCTATTGTCCCACCTTTCAAACACTTCTAGCATTTTTAAAGCATTTTGTCAGAATTTCATTTGCTTACTCACCTGAGGACTTCATAAACCCGCTGATGTGTGGACAACACAAGATTAAATGCAAGCCCCCATCCTTACACCAGCAATGTCTGTTTGTTCTGCTGCACTGGGCCAGGCCTGATGTCTTCTCCTGCTCCTCCAGCCCACGCTGTTCCCTACAGAGCAGCAGGACAAACCTCCCTTTCCCTGCACTATTTGACCAGGAGAAAGGATGGGGCAGCTCGGCTGTGAGTCTGCCTAGTGACTTGGCTGTGGGCTCTGTGGTGAACACTGTGGTGGGTCCCGGTCAGTGCCAGTTTACGTGATGGAGGTACTCTGTCCTTTAGGGAGTCCAGTGCTGTGCTTTTTACTGTTGTTACTTGGCAACTGCAAGGTGCCAAGCAGCAGGGTTATGAGAATAAGCAGCAGCTTCCACAGAGGCAGCAGCGAGCGATTACCGGGAGCACGGTGTGGGAAGCGCAAAACAAACACACGGTAGGTTTGGGAAGCTTCTTCACATACTTTGGCTGGCTGATAACAGCAAAACCCAGCAAACAGCACGTTAACAGTGTCATGTTGTAGGAAAACAGTGGTGCAGGCTGGTGTCAGCGGGGAGCTTGGTGAGACCAAGCTGCCTCTCAGTTATTCTCCCGCGATTTCCCCCCTCCTCCACCACTCATTTCCCTCCCTGTCATCCGCAGGACCATGCTGAGGAGCGCATTGAAAATGCCACCCAGCAGGTTCAGAAGTCAGCATTATCAAAGGGAGAGGAGGTTCTCCTCCCACCCCAGGTCCCTCCAGTTCAGAATGTTACAGTTATCCAAGTAAAAACGGCAGTGAAATCTGAGGCGTGGAGACTGTGTGCACACATCAAACCCCATCATTCCTCCAATCATTCCCTTGCCCATTCATCACTGGCTATACAGGCAGGGAGCCAGACACGGTGGCACCACCACTTCTGCTTATATAGGCTCTAAATCAGTAAAGACATATTTCTCCTTCTGACTGGTCTCAGCCTGTGCTTTCACTGGGATTTCCAGGAATATCTTTTATTGTTCAAAGCAGAGGTGTTATATCAGACCCAATTATGATTTTCATTTCCTTAATAAGACAGATGTTAGCTGGCACAAGGACTTAATGGTTTCTCTGGGATATTTTATCCCGCTAGCTCTGTACCAAGATGAGCTCAAAACTTAGGCTTAGCTGTTGTTTCTTCCATCTTACTTAACAAGACTTGCTTTGACCAGTGTTAATTTTTCTGGCTCTCACTTTCATCTATGTAGCCCTCCTTTCCTTTCAAGGGGGAGAGGAGAAGGGTAGGGCGTGGCATAAATCTTGCCTTGCAGCACATGCCAAGCCTGGAAAAGCACTTGGAGAACACACAAGTCACTTGCCTTTGTAGCTGTTACCTTGGTGCATAGGTCAATTTGCAGTTCAACAACCTCTGACCTGCAGCTGCATGCTCTCCCTAGACTTTGTTTCCCATGAGGTATCACCTCAGAGGTGAGTTCATCAGGAGCCAAATTTCTGGTTTTTAGATGCTGAGGAGCATACATATCTTTCATGGAACCCTGAAGGCCAGAAGGTTATTCCAAGAAGCTTGTTTTTAAGTTCACCTTTCTTTGTACTTACAGTTTATGTTAAATTTGATATACAATTCTAACATTACTCAAACAATCACAGCCTAATCTAAATGTTTCCAGTAGAAACAATGATCACAGCCACAGTACTGGGCACTGGCAGTAGCATATATTTGTACACAGTATTTGTACCTATTTGCAGTGAGGGTCTATGGTTCAAATTATAGCTTTTTTTTCTGAGGTTTCACACTAGGATACAGCAGCAAAAAATTAAAACAGGCCTGTCACCAAGAATGACATATTTACTTAAGGCTTTAGTAAAGGTGATGACTTCAGCCCTGTTCAGCCACATTTATTGAAGCAGTTCCTGAAATGCATGTCTACAAAACACTGTCAGGATGGGGGTAGTGTGAGAGCTTATTTTAAAAAAAATCTTCCGAGTATGTTGAGTGACTACAGCACCTTTTGGCTGTCAAGCTAAAATAGCCAACTTTGCAACACAGAACAGCTAGAACCCTGCACCAAACTCTCTGAACTTTTCTTTTAAAAAATATTCTCTCTGCTGTTTAATGGGTCTGCCACCATGGTTCCCAAGTGATACTTTATCTACCCTATATAGACACACAGAACAAACCCAGCATCGATCCAAACAACTTCTGCCACTACCAAAAGTTTGTTTTATTGCTTTCTGTATAAGCAGCAGATAGCATGGCCAAAAACCTAAAATCTTAGTAAGATGGATGTTTAGTGTTGGGCACTGATTCAGTATTTTTAAGCAGTCCTAATGTAGAATAAACTCCGCTAGCAGCAAGAAGAAATCACGGCAGTGTTTTCCAAACTGGTATTTAATGAAAGACTAAGTAAGTGTGAACAAATATTGACTGCTTTTTGGAGCTTCTCTCTCGGTCCAAAGAACTTTTTAAAATTAAATAAACCAACAAAGTAGTACATAACTCTTCTAGTGGAAGTCAGAATTTTAGGAGGTTTTGCTGCCTTAATGTCTTGCTAGTAAACAGTGAAGTATTTACATACTACTCTCCAAAGGCCTGACTGTGCAGCCCATCTGTGCAGAATTTCACAGGCCTGAAGGGAACAGCTTACATGAGTGAAGGCTTTCTCTGAGCATGCATTCGTGTAAGTATCTGCTGTTTGTGAAACTAAAAGTGCAGTTGTGCACTGATCTGGATCTTCAACACAGAATGCCACGATTATAAATTCTTCTGCAACTCTGAACTGACTCGATGCTGACTACCACAATTCCTGCCAATGCCAAGAGTTTATTACAGATGAGTTTACACTTACTTAGGAATATGCTTCTATAAAATGTATTCTGAACATCTAGACAAAAATAGTTTTACCAGCTTTCAGAAAGTGATGTTTAAACGAACAAACAAACAAACAAAAATGCTAAAACCTTGCCTCAGCATCTACTAAGTTAATACATGTCCATTTGCTCTCAAATAAAAACTTTTAAAAAAAATGTGTGTGAGTTCTTCCCCTACATTCTATTTTCAGCTACATTTTTCACATTAAAAATACGCTTCAGTGAGTCATTATTGTCCTAGTGCTGGATGATCAGGTCTTTCAAAGAAGAAAAACTTAATAGACTTAAGTCAACTTCAAGTGACCGATCTACCACTGGAGACCTGGTCCCTGATGCATGTGGAGTTACGGAGGACAGTAACACATGTTGCAGGGACTGGAGAGAGGAATCCATTTTATTATCAGGCTAAAAAAATACACAGCAAGAATCATCCTCTGCCATGACCAGCCTAGGTCTTTGAGATGATCTCTGGTAGCTCAGCAGGTCTGTGCTAGGACAGTGCCATGCGACTCTAATGCATCTCGTGTTTGCTGCATGTGTGCAACAGAAGTAACAGCAAGCACCAGCACCACTCCACACACAGCCTACAGGAATGGAGAGGCACTGTTTAATGCCATTTATCTCTCTAATCATGTGCATTTGGATAGGAGTGCTTCAGTTTGGGCTCTGTTTTTCCCTAAGGCACAAGGACCAACAGCAGGAAAAGGTCAGTTTAGGACTGGATTTTGTGCCCCTTACCTCGATTCTTCAGTGGTGGCAGCGTAGGGTGAAGGTGTTTGTTACAGTAATCTTGGCCTGTGCAACATTCAATAGATCTTCTTTGGTGTGGAATAGGAGTGTCCTGCAACAAGCAATTTGATAGAAAGCAAGTCATTCCCCGTGATGTAAATATACACGGTCATTCTGGCACCTGAAAGATGTGCTTGCTTGCTAGCTGGACTGCAATCTGCTACAGATTTCTAGGATGTGTGGAGTAAGGATTTCTGCCAACCAGCAGCAATATTTCATCCAGGTAATTAAGACATTAATTCACTCCTAACTTACTCCTGTTGGTGCCTTAATGCTGCAGAAGGACTGACTTTCTCTAATGGTGCAAGTCAGAACTGTGAAAGTCCCATACATCCATCAGTTAGACCGAAAATGAGTTAATATGGGTATCCAAAACAGGTTAGCCAGGATAATATAGGAATTGCTGCGTGGACTAATTTAGCTGCAGCTTCTAGTCTTGTGGGAATAAAATACCTTCCATTAGCCTTAATGATTAGAGCATTCCTATACTCATCTAAAACCATTTAAGTTTAACATGAGGAAAGGTGACCACCTTAGAACCACCACGCTCCATTGTCCATACCCCTTCCATTCCTGCAGTGATACTTGTTTTCCATCAGGTGATCACTGTACTTGAAGGGACTATATGGCACCAAAAATCCCAAACCAAAGGGAAACTGCATCTAACACATAGACATTGTTGCAGTCCATCAAATAATATCCTAACTAACTAGCTAGCATGGAGATTTGATGAGTTAAGACTGCAATTCTCTAAATTCAAAGTTCCTCTGAGTGGGAATGTTACTAGTAACAGCAGTGCCAAAACCAAAAACATGAGTTATTACTAGGAGCAGCTATAGCGTCATCTTTTGGGGATTCAAATGCAGTCCCCTCAGCAATCAATGCGGATCAACTATCTGCCAAATGAACAGAAGCGAAAAACACGAACATGGCAATGTCTGTTGACTGCACTTTAATTGAAAACTGCCAAAAATTCAAGCAACCCTCTGGCAGAAAATGCTTCCTCACCCGACACTGGAAGTCTGAGCCCTCTAATCCAAGACATCCCTTGGTGACTAAATGTCCACCAGACTCATCTTCTTCTATTATGGTGAAGCAGTAGCCATCGGTGCTGCGGATTGGAAAGAATGAATCAGGAAAGGGCACTGAAGTGAAAAACGTGCTGTTGAATATCGTCATAAACTTTGCTCCCTGCCAGGCAAATCTGCCATTCACAAACTGGCACACAGGGGCTGCTGCGGACCAGCTCCTGCACACACGAAGGAGGCTCTGCCTTGGAGCTGTGCACTTACCTTTGCAACATTCCACAGCCTGAACCCCACTAACAAACACCCCAGTTCCCTGCCTGTGGTCATCAGTGTGTTAAGAGTTTGGAGACCTATACAGTGCAAGCTTCAGTGCTACACAAGGTCTGCCCTGAGTGCAGGAACAAGACACCGATATTTGCACCACGGTAGAGACCTGAATGAAGAAACACTTTTGAGATACTAAACGTAAAATATTATCAAGAGTGATTTGTGATTCCTGTTTTAACCACATTACGAACTGCAACACTCTTGTGCATGAGCCCTTGAGTTATCATCAACACCCTTCATAGATGTTTACTTGGATTATAAGCCTGAAGTGATCCACAATGCTTCCGTTTACAAGAACGTGCACCAGGGAGGGCAAGTATACTAACAGATGGCTAGATGGTGCTGGTGATAAATGTCCTTCCTCGATGAAGGTCAAATGCCTGAATGCTATGGAAAGAGGGGGTGGAGGGCATGGAATGGGTGGCTGCATTTTATTGAGACTGCTGTACATTAACTTCTCAGCACTCTCAGGGAGATACATAGCATGTAAGAAACAAAAACTGACTGATTTGCAGGAAGAAGATCCAAAAATATAGAAAAAACTCTTTAATATAAGATATTTAAGGCACAGAAAAATAAAATATTCTGTTATTTCCCCAGGAAAATAGCACTGGCTATTACGTGTAATGAGTATTTTTCAGAAGAGAAGAAACAAACTCAGTTAAAACAAGGAAATAAAAAGAAAAAAAGATTAGAAAACTTAAATACAGCAAAATTTCAGATAATTTGCTCCTTACTTGAATGCAACAAGAGTCTAAAGAGCACTAGCAGCAAAGGCAATGAAGATGTAGGAAACGAGAGGCACAGTTACACATTTAAAAGACAAACACAGTTTTTAAGTAGTAGCTACACGACAGAGAGATGCTGTGTAGGATCATGTGAAACATTTTCTGTGTTTTTATATTAGTGGGGCAGAATCTAGCCACGGTAAGCTTATTACTTCAAATAATCATCTATCACAGGTTATTGACTTCTGGATCTGAAAAGCAACCAGTTGCACGTTACAAATGACTTTCTCAGAGAAGCCAGCGATGACTTCTACCTTTCTTTGACATTGTACATATGAGTGAGGCAAAGGAGACAGTGACCCTTCTGGGCAACAACCACCTTGATTTCATTGCTTAAGCTGAAAAGACAGAACAATAGGATTGCCAAGAGAGACTGTAAGGAATCCATTAGAGTAGAATATTATATTAGATTAGCTTTTATTTGTTTGCATGGTGCCTTTCATTCAAAGTAATGAGTAAGTTTAACCCAGGGGACAGAGCAACGAAACAATAAATTGCCATCAAGTGAAACACAAAAATGGATTCCACACCTAACAGTCCTCAGGAAAAAAACCAAAACTTTTGGTTCATCAAAGAAAAGCAGGGGAAGGAAAAGCCAAATTGTTTGCAGAAGGGTAAAAAAAAGAAACAGAAAGTCAGCAGCTTTAATTCTGTTTTTCTGACTTGTCATATGGGACTCTGATTCTTAGCTCACTTCTGAAAATTAAATTCAGGCTCCTCATGCACTTTACTCCCTCTAAAAATGTTACTACAAATTTAAAAAGAAAAAAATCAGATTGGGTAGGGCAAAACGAAGAAGTTATAAAGCTCCAAAAATAGGAATAAATCATGTTCTTTACAGACATTAGAATAATGAAGGAAAAGTGAGAGAAAAAACCAGCATTCCTGAGCAGAATAAACACTGGTACAGCTCGCTCCTGCCTCTACGAAAAAAAAATCCCCAAACAACAAAAAGTTTTCATGCAATGCAAGAACTCATTATCTTTCTGAAAATTTCTGCGGTATTTGGGTGAGAGGGAGAAGGGACTCTTCGGAAAAGAAAGAAGGATCTCCTACCTGCTTCCCCCAACCCACCCCCAACCAGTTCTCCTGGTTCACAGGATGTCAGATGGACCACACACTGCAAGTAAAGGGCAGGGCACACCCCTGCTGTTTTATTGATTACCCTACCTCCCCTACCTGCCTATGGTAGAAATGAAACTGTTCTTACTAATATAGCAAGTAACAAGTCAGAGAATGTGTGCACAGTCTCAAATTTTATGTTTATTATGGTGACTACACAAAGAGAAACATCTGTACGTCACTGATACAAGTAAAGTAGTATGAAAAACCTATTCTCCACTTCCTAGGAAAAAAATCTGCAGTACAGAACTAGTATTTTCTTGAAATCTGCAATTTGAATTCCAATTTTGTGTGATTTGATTCTGCAAACAGCGTGTAAAGAAGGAATTCAGTGTGATGTTACTGGATACATCTGGGTACACATCCAGTAGCCTCCTCCACTGAAGCACCATCTTATTTGAGTATGGTGCAGGAGAGTGATTAAGCTCACTTTGCATGTGATCGCTAATAAGCACAGATTTGCTATGTTACATATTTGCCAAGAGTTAATTTTTACAGCTGAGTCAAATGCCAGGAAAATAAAGGGAGTTAACAGCAGAACACTGACAGACACTGATATAGAAGGTGCTGCTACAGTTACAGATTACCACAAAGAAAGCAGGGATCTTAACTCAGACCTTTCCTAAATGTCAGAAGAGAGGAGCCAAGGCCAACAGCTTTGCAGATGCTCACACAGATGTCCTCACTGGCCGGCAGCCATTTCTCACAGAAGATGTGATTCCTCAGCTACCAAAATCTGCCTGCTGAAGATTTCCCATCCAGCTCTGTGAGTGCGTGACACAGCCAGGGGTGGCAATACATAACTTTGAAAAGCAACATCTTTCCCTCATTCAGTGCCTATCAAAAAGAGACAGGCAACTTTCATAACTTGATGAAAAGACCCCTTATCTTTAATTTTATTTCAAATTAGTCCATACAAGTATTATGACTTTTGTCCACTCCTCCTCTTTATATTCCTGATTTTGTTATCAGAAAGAGCAAGATCATCTTTTCACTTCCATCCCAAGCAAAATGACAAGTCCCTGCGCTCTTTTTAAAATTATCAAAAAATTTCCTGTATAAAGGATTAAATTTAAAAAACAACATAAACATTAAAAAATTGAAAGGCTAACGTCTAAGATCTCACCATAGCTCCTTTATCAGAAAACGTTCAGCTCTTCCCTAAAAATTAAAGTTGCTTAAAACAAAAGTTGCCTGAACCCAGTGCTTTGGCCACTGTCAAAGTCGTCTTTCTTCTACATACCAAATTTCACAGAAAATTAAATCATATCATCTGGAGAACAGGAGAACCAAAATAACAACACTCAAGTCAATTTTCGCCTCCAGTAACACTGAAAAAGCAACTTAACTATTTTACTGCTTTAGATAACCAAACACACAGTTGGGCAGAAATACAATCCAGTAGGCAACACACAGCAACTTAAACTTTATCAGCCCAATCTTTAAAACTGTCAGCATTTATTTGTGCATGAAAATAGAGTGCGACAAGGCACCTAATTAGCCTCTGCCTCTACTGCAATCCCATTACAGTCAAACCCAATTAGACGTAACACCGCGTTTTAAAATACGCAATTAATTATGATTAGACCCAACTGTCCGTGCATTCACTTAGAACACACAAAACTTGAAATGGAACAGTAAAACAAGGTCCTGGTTGTGTTCAAAGCAGCTTTGACCTTCTTTACTGAAAGCCTTTTATGAATCACACAGATGTTCAGAAAGAAGAATTAAGTTTCAATGTGCAGCAGTTTAACACACCCTTCACAAGCAGAGGATTGTGAGCCTTCTCCAAAGGTTTTAACTGTCAGGGCCTTGAGTGCACTAATATTTTTCAATTGCCCAGAGTGGCCCCACTTGTGACCCCTCTTTCCCCCTATACAGAACCCCTGAGCAATGGCACAGGAGTGCCTGTCTCTAGCCATGGGAAGGGCTCCTAGTTGTCTGTGCCCGTTGTGTTCAGATATCCGTGGGGAACGGGGTCCTGGTGAGTGAGGATATGGCCAGCACTGGCATCAGCCTCAGCTCCTGGCTTGGCCCCTTTTTGCTACACCCTGGCATTAACCCTCCCTTGATGAGCTCACCCTGTAACGAGTCTTCCAAAACTCATTGTGCTCACGCACTGCCCCATTTTTAAAAGCACACTCTAACTAGAGCTACTGCTTTTCCACTGAGATAGAAAAGCATTCTGCCTTTTAAGCTGCAGTGTTATCCTTAGCTCTCTAAAGTATTGTTGGATTTAAGCTGCAGAAGTATAAAGAAAGGGAAATTCTGTACAGGAACACAGCAGGCTGTTAGAGGATTTGATATACGTGTGGTTAAAGAATATTGGCTTTTAAATTTCTACAAATACAATTATGCAGAGGATTTTAAATGGCCACCAGATGTCATCATTCTTATATAAACATTCAGACCACTGGTACTGTGGGCAGGATCTATACTTTAAAGATGAATACTTGTGGTAGCAGATAAAAATCTTCATGGGAGATGACAGACTGCTTTTTATGAGAAAATTTTAATGGTGACTGCAATAGGACTAGCTATTCTATTCTGAGAGTATTAATTTAAACACAGCTGGAAATGCTTTTCCATTGAACTTTCAGAGGTTCTGCTCTTGGGCTCATAAAATGCTTCAGTGCTTTAATAAGAACCCTGGTAAGGACAGTGGCTGATGCCCTCCAGAGCCCAAGCCCTGCCTGCGGATGTACTCAGTCAGTTTCCTGGGTGTCAGAGCTTTGACAGGCCCTTGGGTGCCCCAGAACACACTGGTTCATTCCTGTTGGGCTGGCAGGTACAAACTCTGAAGGTCCAAAGCACAGCCCAAAGCTCAACAGATTGATACAGCTGACAAGAGGTTTGATTTTTAAATTTTTCTTAAAAATATAAAATGCAAAAGGCTTTTAGTGGCTATATCTGAGGCAAGCAGATAATTAATGCAATAACTTTTAAGCTGAAGCAGTCAATTTATTCTTCAGACAAACACTGCAATCGATACTTCTTGAACTTCAAAATGAAGAAACTTCCTTTATAGCGAGGCTCAGTGATTCCCTGAGTGCTTTAAAATTGTGCCAACAGTCATTCACACAGGATAAAATACGAGAGTTACTGCCTGACTAATAGGATGGTCCCAAAACTCAGGGGAAGTGAATAATCCCTCCCAGGCTGGTTGGTTGTGCTCAAATCTTTTGAAACTTGGTCTCTATCCAGCCAACTAACCAAATATGTAATAACCAGCTAACCAGATATGTAATAAGCAGCTAACCAGACACCTAATAACCAGTCTTTCCCCAACAGTAGACTCAGGATCTTCTTTCCTCTGTAATCCACAATCCCAGCTATGTAGAAGTGAATTTAAAAAAGGAATGATTACACTAACAGTTAAACAGATCCAGGGAAAACAAGGGGTCCTTCACACCTCACTGCAGCTCTCACACCAAGGCAGTGGGAGCCATAGCAATGATCATCATCATGAACAGGATTACTGCTGACAAGCCATGAAGGCAGGGCATTTAAATTAATTTAACTTGTTTTGCATTACTCCAAACTCTTCAGCAATTTTTCACTTACGATGTTGCTCACTGGGCAAGTGGCAAGGTGGGTACTGCTCAGGTGAGAGCACAGGGCAGGAAAGAGGAGCTGATCTAAAGCAAGTCTCCCGACTGTTCTAGGAAACTTCTGACTGGACAGAAAAGTGATTAATATTTGGGGTAAATTCCAGCTTCAATTATTATTTTGATGTCTAAATTGGAAAAAAAAAATTCTGTCACCAAAGAAGAACATCCAAACCTGAAGTCTTCAAGGATCTGAAGACAAAAGGAATTACAATTTTGTGTTTTATTACCACTTAACTGCCCATCCTTGGGCATTAACACCTAAAAAAAAGTTTGACATTTGACACCATAAGGGGGACTCTGAAGAGAGCTTCTTTAAAGTACTGCAGTGAGGGAAAATGCACAAATCCATTCTAACAGGACATTTACTCTTAGTTCCATGAAAAATACTTGATGTCAATGATGCCTACAAAGCGACGTGCAACAGGAGGCCTACCCAGCTGGGGTATAAACCTTGTTCAATCAGTTCCTTAACATTGATCCCTTTGTGCTTCCTAATTCATGGATTTAAAAGTCATCAGCAACTTCCCTGTTGCTGCATGTGTGAGACAGCACATATGAAAGCTGTGGCTCTTGCTGGGCAGGAACAGGAAACAGCTGATTCACACTGCAGGGGATCTGCAAATTGATATCAGAGTGGGGTTTTATAGCTTTTTAAACTGACTGCTGTGGGAGAGCAGTTAAATCTAACTCCTGGCTGGAGCATGGGTTTGTAGGAAGAGGTTAGAAAGGGGAAATGGTATTTACAGCTGTCACCAAAACTTTGATACACTTTAGTAGGAAACTGCGGGCTGAGAAGAATTAAGTCAGGCTGCAAAACCACACTCAAAAATCCAACAAAGCAATCAGTATCTTCAGCAACCTTGGGTTTTCCCCATCTATCTTTTAAAAGCGCTGCCTTGAAGAGCTGACACAATGTTAGACTATCTCACCTCAAACAGCTCTGCATGTCCAGCTGGGCTCACATCTGTGCCCTGCTTCGATGCTTCTCTGACTCCCACAGCTCCACCAGGCTATGAGCTGATAATTGGTATCTCCAGTATCACACCCACTCTAACTAAGCAGAGAAGCTTAAATGCCTCACATGGAACATGAAGAGCTCAGCCCAACTTTGCTGCAGCTAAAACAAACTGTACCTGCATCTCAAGCCAGACAGAGGTTCATTCAGCCTTCACTCAACCTTCATTCAACAGCAATTGTATGTGTCCAGAAAGAGCTGCTTTTGGGCAGGGAAACAGCAGCTTGGTCCCCCCACAGGTACCCTCAGTCACCTCTGCTTGCTTCAGCCAGTGTTAGTGCAACACAGACCAATGCTGAGCCTTCATGGAGCTTGTGCACATCTGGACCTGCCTCTCCCCTAGGGAGCCAAAAGGTCCTGAGGAAGCAGAATCCAATCCAAATGAGAAATCTGTAGTACTCTAAGCACAAAATCAAACAGAAGGCTACAGCTAGTAGAAGAAAATACTCAACACTTCACCTCAAGATAGTTTTCCTTTTAGCACAGAAACAAAAAAAAAAACCCCAAAGCCTTAAGGACCTACAGATACAGCTGTTGCAGACACAAACAAAGACCAAGGTTCTTATAAACAGTGTTCTATTGAGACTGATTATAAATTTATAAGCATTTACTGACATTTCAATATATCTCCATTAAGCCTCCTCTCATTAAATGCATGCACCTTTAAATACAAAGTTCAACCTTCAAAATATTTCATATGCAATGCATTAAAACAAGTATTATCTAAAATGATAAATATGTATATACCCTACCAAAAACAAACAAACAAACAAACAACAACAAAAACCCAAAAACATGTAGCTGATATCTAGGTAAAAATTACTTCTGACAGACACAGTGAAAACCAACTCATTTACATATTACTGCTTAAACAAAAACTGCGACACCCAACTTGGGATTGCTGAGCTACCACGAATATGTTTTCCCATGTTTCATCACCAGATATCTATCCCACAAACCTGCAGGTGCTGTTGACTGAGTCCTCAGGGCAGTGGTGGTGGCACTGGCAGGACAGCTTCTTCTGGGGAGGAGCAGGGGCCGTACTCTCACCATCTTTTCTGGTCTCCATGCTCAGCTTGCCAGAACTTCGCAAGGGCATGTTGTCTAGAAAACTGGCTGTAAGAGAGGAAGAAAAAAACCCCACAGTTCTAGGCTGCATTGCAAGACTTGAAATGAAGGCTTTAAACTACTTCTACCCATCAAAATTTAAGAAAGTTATTTGAGTTGAGTGTTCACTACAGAGTCTTCTTCTGTAGTTTGAAATGGTCACCATGTTTGAGGCTCATTGGACCTCGGTGGTATTAGATCAAAGGTGCTGATGTTCAAGTTCTGCCACTGCCAAGAGATATATTGTGCTTTTATTATTACATATTGCACAGTACAGCTTTTCTTCTATTGCATTACACAGGTCAAATCCTTGGTTACACCTCTGAGCTTTCTTTATCTCTACAGCACTTGGCAGAGATCTACATCCACTGAACCCCATTAAAGTCAGTGGGATTTATGGCACTTCAGGCAGAACAGAACATGGGCATATAATTTAACAAAGACTTAACAGAAAGTGATGTTCTTTCAAGTTCAACAGCACGTTCTGTCACTGAATTGCAAAAGCACTGCTTGGAAAACAAGGGAAAGAGCTCATTTCTGTAAAAGGGAAGTCTATAAACAAAGTAAAAGACAAGAATGTGGTTTAGAATGAACAATGCTGAAATATATGGAGGTGACTATTTCTAAAAATATCAGAGTACAGAATCTCCATGGAGCTGGTGGAGTACAGCTGGAGATGCTGGTGATAGGCTAGGAGCTGTTTAAGCAACCTCCTACCCCCAGCTCTACTCATAAATATCAGCTTTCAGTCCTTGTGAATGTTTTAAGCCTCAAAGACAAAAATGAGATTAGCATGAAAAACTTCAACTGGCAGTTCCTCATTTTCCTTTTGGTTCCCTGTAAGAAATCTTACCAAAGGGTCATTTACAAGCAGCTGTCTCCAACAGAGTAGCTGAGGAGCAGGCTTGAAGTTCTTGATTCACTGGTAAGTCTTCAGAAACAATTGGTATTATAATAATTTTGATTGCCCTTTACTCTAAAATTTCCCCAAATCTCCATCATTAGGACTGATATATTGTGGATCTGACAAAAAAAAATTGTATTCTTTTTAGCTCCCTACGAAGAGATAGGGTGGGCAAACAGGCAGAGGGGATGGGGACAAGTAGCTACATTTCAGAGCTTGGATGGCAAGCAACAACTGAGGCGAGAGTGAGGCTGAACAACTCTGAAGCAGTGAAAGGCTGGAGGAAGCACGGGGCTGTTCTACCAGTCCTTGCCCTTAGGAGGACTGAAAAAGCCCAGTCTGGGCTCCTGGGTGCATGGGACCAGCCAGGGCACATCATGCCTCCAGCTGCATACCCCTCCTGGCCGGTTCCAGCTCTGGTAGCACAGGATAGGCACGGAGAGGCACTGGGAACAGCTGGCAGGCAGGCTTTAGTTTTCTTCAGTGCAACATGAGACAATGCAAGCTTATCCCCAGCGAAGTCGGGAGAAAGCTGTAACTTGTTAGCTCTGGGAGAAGCGGGGCTTTGCACATAAGAACACTGCATTTAGAGAAGTGCCAGCTTTTTTAGCATCATAGCCCTTCCACTCCTTGCACATTCCTTGCACAAGAGGTGTATTAATAATATTAAGGTGATACACATGAAAGAGAATCGTTCACCACGCCAGACTAATACTCCTATGAAACACAAAACTCACACAGCTTGACCTTTGCTCAGTACCTCTGTATCCCACTGAAACCGACTGGCTTCTTCATTAGCTCACCTCTTTCTAAAGCCAGACCAGACAACCAGCTACAAAACATACACAAACTATGGGCTTGTAACCCTTGTGCCCAGCATTAAGATACAAACTGGATTCACAACACAACTGGCTGTCAGTCCCATACTGTTTTTACCAACATTTGCCCAGACTAGAACTAAATGTGTGAGTTCACTCAAGATGCATTATGTGTATGTGCGGCTGTGTACTTACAGCTGTACCTTAAGACGCAGTAAATGCTTAAATTAAGGGGAAAAAAATGCAGTTCTGTTTATTTCTCCTAATATGATTACACAGCCTGTGTATAACAAACTAATATCAACAGATGTTTGCTCCCTGGGTCACAGGATTGGGGATTACGTAAATTCTTTTTCAATCAGCAATTTTTGTCTGTATTACTTTGTTACCATTGAATGGGGAATGTTCAACTTTTAATATTCCTGTCTAGGATTTTCAGACTTCAACCTCGTGAGGCAACCAAGTGAACTTCTAACTCATAAGAATAACAATTTGCTCTATACATCATTTCCACGGCTCTTTCTACAAGCCATCTGCAGTTTCAGCAGGGATCTTTCCCCTATAAGGAGTGAAAAGACAACAGCATCTTACACCTAGCACAAAAAAAGGGGAAAGGTTTAATTACACATTTGATGGTGCCTGAATATGCTAAATTTAGACAGCTAAATACTATCCTAATAGTATACACAGTCATAGATCATTCCTTTTCCCAACAAGCATATAAGGCAGTCGTACCCCAATTCAGTCTGTGCCCACCACTCATCAGGGATGTGATCATGAACAGCTTCTGCAAAACCTGCCACAACCAACAACAGCTTACACCCCTAGACCTGGTTGTACTTTCAGATATAGTAAGACAAGTGGAAGTTGCTGAATTAGAATCAAAACTCTGAAGTACCATCAAAGCACCACAGGTGGCTATTTAGAGAAACAAACTGTTTTTTATAAAATTTAGTACAGATAGGCTCGCATTCAAATTTACACTTTCCAAGAGTTGCAATTAGGAATGTAGCCTAGGATTGTGCTTTCATCTAATGCCCAGGGTTAAAACTAGTGCAAAATCATTGCAGTTTAGTGTCAAATTTAAATCAGATAAAACTAAAAGAGGCAGGAATAAGACACTTTCAATCAAGCTCTTTTCTGTCGTCTAAAATGTAAAACTTCTCACTCTAGTCTCTTGCTCCTTTCATGCCTTCATTTCCTGGCTGCTAGCTAAAATGATGGGCAGATCTTTTGCCTCTGAAATTCAGGTGTCTCACCCAGCAGATAACCGTGGAGCGTGTAAGAACTCTTCTCCTCCCACTCTGAGCTGAGTTTCAACAAGGTCTCTTGACTTCTGTGTCTGCTTGACTTCAGCGCACAAAGATTTTCCAGCAGTCCCTTCCCCAAAATGAAACGTGCAGGAAGGAACTCACAAGAGTTTTCCAGCTTGGCAAGTTGTTCCTCCTGATTTCAGGTGTGAAAAGCACAGTTTGAACAGCTTGTTCATCTTGCATTTGCTGTTCTGTAACAAGCACATGTTGGTCATCCAGCCCTGGCTCTGCGTAGGGTTTAGATGCCCTTTGGGTTTTGAAAGCTCTCCTAGAGCCCCGAAAGCAAGGGATTTCAGGCTATTTAAGTTTGGCTGCTTCTTTGCTGTAGCCTGTTCTGCTGCAGTCTGCTTATGGTCAGCTTCCCATCCCTGATGCACTGAGCACAGCCTGGGAGAACTGCAGAAAAACAGGGCTATCAAAAATGAGGTTATTTTAGTCTGCTGAGAAACTTACTGACTGCATCAGGGAATTCATCAAAGCAGCTGAGAGCCTGAAGTTCACCATCAGACTGGTACACCTTCAAGTTTAGTTGATTTTCTCAGCTTAACTCTCTTTTTCCACTAAAATTCACCAGCATGTACAAAGCATCATCCACCAAAAGGATTTGCAGTCAACCGCCAGGGCTTTGATGTCTCTTTGGAGAGCTGCTCTTGGGAAATATTTTCCACTCTAGGACTGGGACCACTGAAAACTGTGATGTGATGGTCTCTGTATGAATCTCCTCTGCCTGAGAATGGGGACTGTGTGCAGCACGCTACTGCTTTGTGTTTTCCATATGTGTTAGTGTGTCTCTCCCTCCATGCTTTGAGCACCTGTATGGAAAGGTAAATCTACAAAGATCCTGAATTTAGGAGAAGGAAAACAAGGAAAATGAAGTGCTGTGAAATGAAAATCATTCTCATGGTCATCCAGGATAATGTTAATGTCTAGTTTAAACCCCTACTAACCTCCATTGTCAACAAATAATCCTTCTTGGAAACATTATTCCATCTATGAGCACTAAGATTTGCAGCACCCTTTCATGGCATTAGAGCTAGTTCTGCTGTAATTTTTTTAAATGTGTGAGAAGTGATCACAGAACTCCACTCCACAATGAAGTAACTATGATTCTAACTTGGTTTTAAACAATGTTGCTGTTTGATGGTTTGACGGGTCTGCAGACAATAGTACCTCGCACACAAAAGGAAAATCACCTATTTAAGCTTTACATTTACTCATGTAGGTGCAGAAAAAAAATCTGATGTAGAGAGCCAGTCTCTCAGTGCGCATTCAGACCTCAAGCTCTCTGCCATGGCTGCCAGTAAGTACTTCAGCCCCTGCCAGCTGTAGCCATAGTTATGTGATTTGGACAGAAATGTCTCCACTAGAATCTGGATAAAGCCCAGTAACTCATTTCACACTGGCCCACAGCCATCGGATGGTAATGACTTTAGGGCACCACTCTGATTCAACAAGTCTGGTAAAGCAGGAGGTGAAAAGCTCTTTATTCTGTTTCTCTGTATTCTGTAGTTTGAATTTTAAGCCATCTTGCTCCTAGAGGATGGAGAATTAACAATTGTTATCTTAACAGATTGATTTCTGTGCCACAGCTGTGTGATTTATGTGCTGTCTATGCAGTGAAAAAAGCAGATCTCTCATGACCTTGCATGGGTTTGTCAGGAGTAAAAGTCAAGACTTTCTCCTTCTCCAAACAGATGCTAAGGACCAAAAGAAAAAAAAAAGTGTCAGAGTTTTGTGCTTACTCCTCTTTTTACACAGGGTATGTGAAGCCTCAGATTTTTTCAATGCCATCCATTCATGTTTTCCCAGCCCAATAACAACATCTGGCCACGGCACTCACTGACTGGGAGCGAGGCTTACTGCTTCAGAGAAGGCACACACCTGGGAAGCTTTACACATCATGGAACAGCTGTTTCAACTGCTCCTTTGGACTGGAAATTAAGGATATTCATACAAAACTGTCTGAACAGTAACTGAAAACAAACCAAAACAATGCAAACCTGAGAAGAAAATCAGTCAACGTGATAAAATAGTTAGATGGAAATCTTAAACCACAAGGTGACTCCATCTATGCCCTGCACTGATCTACATAGTGTGCTTTTCCTCAAAACAGACCTTTATTAAAATACAAAACTATCTTGCAACACCCTGCTAGACTTTCCTATGCCATATCATAAACCACAGCCTGATGACTTCCCACCAGGCCAGGGTTATACCATCAACATGATGTTTCAGGAGAAGGGGAAATAAGTAACTGTTAACTTGCTGTACTTTACAGTCATCAGATAAAAGAATTTCCATGGGATATTTTTTGGCAAATAGTCAGCAATGAAAACACAGCACAGTTAAAGGACTTGAAATAAATTAAACCTCTTAACTCAGCCTGATCTACTGTGTAAAATAGTCAAGAGGTAACTGTAAAACACTTTTTTATTGGTGGTAATTAGGTAACAGAGAAGGAAAACTGGATCATGACAGTTTCCCTTAGCTGGATATTCAAGGCTACCATAAAACACAAGGAAATATCAGATGCTGAGACCTTCATATTTTTGATCCAAAACCACAGTAAACAAAATCTGGCATTAATACACAAGAAAAAACGAAAACAGCATGCTTTGCTTTTCAGTGTGTGACTACATTGCACTAGTGAACCCAAACTGAGATTAGTATCAATCTGTGTCTGAAAATAGCTGTACCTTAATAGACATCCACAGTAATAAACCAAAATACTAAAAAAACTCTTAACATTGTGGGGCTTACGTATGACTTGCACCATTTCTCACCTGTCCTGGATTTCCTGTACACCAAAATACAGAGAACCTACAAGTTGCTCCTTCTCATCCGTGTATTTCAAAATTTGGGGTAGTTTTGCTTCTGTTCATGATGCAAATAAGGTTTAAAATAAAATGTACTTTTAAACAACCTGTCGAGGCAGTTTTCTTAAAAACTGTTCCTGTCCATATTCATAGAATTGCCACTGAGTGCCAATATAGCTACATGCATCCTGCAACACTTCAAATGATGTCTTTGTTTTTCAGAATTATTAGCTAAAAAGTTCAACGTGTAATGTAACAAGCTGTGACAAAGCCACTGAGAACAGACCCTCCAAACTAATACCCATTCCATACCACTCACAACTTAAAATCACAAAGGCTTCTTAGGTGTCATAGCCCGTGGAAAATGCACATGTAATTTCCTGTCTCTATTTTCCTCTCATTTCTGATGTCCACAGTTCATCTTTGACATATTTTTCATTTGGAAGAAAATGGGAATTGGTTGGCACATTTTTCACAGCATGAGACAACATAGCAACACAACGTAAAAAAAGGCAGAAAAGAAAGACAACTTTAAAATTTCCAAAGGAAAGTGCATGCAAAGTGTTTTATCCTGTCAGCTTGGACTCAGTAAAGTCTACCCCTATGCACTGTAATTCCCTGTTAATAAACAGTTTTCCCAGCTATGTCAAATATCTCGCTTAATTCTACCTTCTACAATCCTTTGGTTCAATCTGTAAATGTTCCATGACAAAATAAAAGCTTTTAAAATGTGAGTTTTTAGTATTTTCAAAGAATAAGCAGGTATTTCACATAATTCTCATTAAGATTTCAACATAATTTCTTTATTTTTAATCTCTTTTCAAGAGCCATATTTTACACAGCAAAGGTAAATGTATGTGTTGGAGCTACCACTACTCTGAATAGTGTGTACTTGTACAATTCAAAATGAACAAACATTCTTCAAGTATTTGTGTAAAAGCACTACTGCTTGGTGCACACGTGAGTATTACAGGTCATCAAACTGGAACAATTGAATGCAAATGCTTTATAAATACTAAGGTGAGATCCGAAGTCCAGTGTGAGAATGGCTGATTCTTCTGGACACAGAGAAGGCAGAGATACTGAAGGCCTTCTTTGCATCTGTCTTCAGTGTCAAGACCATCCCTCAGGAATCTCTGACCCAGAAGGAATGCTTTAAGGAAGATATTCCTTAAATGGAATTGGGTTAGAAAACACCTAGGCAAACCTGACATCTGTAAGTCCACGGGCCCTAACAGGATGCATCCATGAGTGCTGAGAGAGCTGGCACATACCACAATGAAATCTTTGAAATGTTGTGGCAATCTGGAGAGGTGCATGAGAACAAGAAAAAAACAAATCTCATTCCAGTTTTCAAACAGGGCAGGAAGGAAGACCCAGGGACCTACTGGCCAGTCAGCCTGACCTTAATCCCTGAGATCAGCTCACTTGGTTAGAGCACAGCACTAATAACACCAAGGTGGTGGGTTTGGTCCCCATATGGGCCATCTGCTCAAGAGCTGGACTTGATAATCCTTGTGGGACCCTTCCAAGTCAGAATATTCTGTGAAAGGAGAATGATGGAGCACCTTATTCTGGAGGCCATCTCTGTCAACATGGATGACAAAAAAGTGATCAGGAGTAATCAATATAGATTCACTAAAGTTAAATTATGCTCAAAACAGGATAGAAGTTAAAGCGCAAAGATGCCAAACAGGCAATGCAGATATTAACAAACAGGAGAGTCTGTACCACACTATACATTTAAAAAATTTTATTTTATAAAAATAAAGGAAGATTACTGTTAACATCCTAAGGTAGTTGTTTCTGTTTCTAAGGTGCAAATCACCACATAGAAGTGCAGTTCCAAGCAGCAAACACCAAATGTGACCATCAGCAGATTATGCAAATGTCATTACAAGTGATCTTGAAAACTCTCCTGAACAGCAGCAACAGAGGAAAGAATACACAGATGGGAAGCAATGCAATGTGATATCATTGCTACTAATCCATGCTTTGCTATCTTTTCTTCAGGAAAGCAGCAAAGATTGCACTGGGTAAGGAAAGATTTTTACTTATTATCATTTCAGATGATATTGAGATTGAGGCATTCAGAATTTAAAAGAAACAGCAAGAGACAGCCTTGCCCTCATGGCTCTTTTAGATATATTTAATAAATCACTGTCACTCCTGTTCCCTTTCCAAAAGAGAAGAAACACAAGAGCACCATGCAGTTCAGACAAAAATAGTGCCTGGAAGATAAAAATATCAGCTAGCCATTCTCACCCCAAGATCAAAGACTGCACCTGGATATTAAAATATAATTAGCATGTGCACATGCCATGCTTGCAGAAACCAGTGCCAACACTATTCAGAGGTGCCAGTGCCCTTCTGACTGACTGGGTTTGTCTGTTCAGGAGTAAATGTGACATAACCCCAGCTCAGCCTAAAGAGCAATCTACTTCATAAATTACCAACTCCTTTCTAATTTCTGCTACATTGGTGTCATCCCCTTTTTCTCTTCTCGTAAGAATAAATTAAACAGTGTAGATATTAACAAAAACAGAACTGCCATATAGCTGTTATGCTATAAGCATGCTATATTTTTAATTTTTTTTTTTCCAAATTCTGTGGCCATACATATATAACTTCCTTCAAACTCAGTTTTTTGATTAGCTTATCATGCTTCCCAAATCATGGCGATGATGATGCTTCCTACCAATTCCCCTTCCAACTTTTCCTCAAGTGCCTGTCTGTGTTCCAGGAGGACAGATTATTTGGTGCCTGAAAAAATAACTAGTATATTTTGATAATTGTTCATGGATTAATACCATCTGCTTCCCAAAATCCCACGTGTTTATGACACTCTCAGCAACTAACTGTTGCTGAATGAAATGCTTAAGGATCTGCAAGAATCTTTTCAGCCTAGAGGCAAATGCCACCCTGACAGGTCACCAGGCCAAGCAGGGTTCTAAGCAACTGAACAAGTGACAGTATAAATTCCTGCCTTGTTAAATTCCAGCCAAGGCAGGGGCTGCATTGAACTGACTGCTGCTACTGTTGGCCTCACCACACACGCTGCACAGGGATTTGAAATGCATGTGTGGAAACCATAAGCAATGAAGAAGATCTTTGTGTTCATGAACGAGGGCTGAGGCACAAACCTTATCTTCTGCAAACACAGCCGAATGCAACAGAAAGTGTCGCTGACTTACTCACTTTGACAGAAAACAAACAAATCCATTTAGAGGGGGAGGAAAGCATCTCTACTGCAAACCAAAATTAATTGCATGCATGGAACAACAATAATGAATTTTGACCGCAGACACAAGCGCTATGGTTTTCCAGAAGTGTTTGAGTAGCCTAAAAGCATTTCCCTGTCTGAATGCTCCAGAGTTCACGTCTGGGCAGGAAGGGGGTGCATGCCACCCATGCCACTGACACTGCCACCAGCCCAACAACCAGTGCCCACCGACAGGCTTCCATGCCTGCCCGCCCACTTGGGCCTCTGGAAGAGGAGGAACCAGCCCTCAGCCACACTGGGTTTGCTTGCTTTGCCTTTTTCCAATGTCATAAGGATATATCTTGACAACTGCACTTCATACACAACCTCAAAGCCTAAAAAATGTGAACTGCAAACACCCTTGAAAACTCACATCCCATGTGCTCTTCTCCCTGACCAGAAGTTTTCAAGAGCTGCAAGACCACTTTTCTTTCTTTCTTTCTTTCAGGACTTTCTCTACAGATTTCGCTACAATTGTCATCAAATCTAAAACTTTTTTTTTTTTCAGTGCCCAGCCAGATATGAATAGCATGAGCAGGAGAAACTTTTTTATTATTATTAGGCTATTTTTCCAATTTGACTAGTATTTGAAACGTACAGAACAGATGCAGCATTTTAATAAGCATTACTGACATACACATACACTGTATGTCACCAAAGTACCTCTAAAGTTAGACAAAAGGGTGACTATCTCTAAGGCTAAAACCAGTCCCAGCTCTGAAATTCATGCCCACAATGTAAACCTGGCACCAAAATTAGCCTATTACTGCCAAAACATTTATTTTTAATTTAACTTCAAATCCAAAGGTTAATATAAAGGAGAAAAAGTGAAACATCCTTTTAAGTTTAATATCAGGCTGATTTCCAAGTAATAGTTCTTCTAAAAAATCTCTTTTTTCCTCAATCCTCACCAGTAAGGAAAACAGGAAATCTTTTATCTGCAGTATTTTCTCTGTAAATCTACCACCTTTCTCCTTAAATCTCAACCAACCAAAGTGCACCTAAAGGCTTGCATCAGCCTCCTGACACTGTACAAACTCTGACTCCCAGTCTGAGCGAATGAATAGGAAATCTCCAGTGTGTGTGCATGTCCCTGCAGGAATCAAAGCGGCAAACACAAGACCCTGTGCATCACGAGCAGCTGGCTCCCTGCTGCCCCACATCTTGCCAGCACCCCAGTGACACTGCTTTTTCTTCAGTCCCTCTCTGACCTTTCTGAAGAACCCAGTGAACTTCACTGTTCTACTTTTTTTCCCCAGTCTCTTTAGTGTTCTGCTCAAACCAGGCTTTAAAAACAGAACTAAAAAGAAAATAAAACAAAGTAAAAAGAATAAAAAGGGAAAGACGAGGGGGGGAAAGCACAAGTGCTCTGTGAGCTGAAAAGCTAAAGCCTTCTACTTACACCGCGTTTCCGCGCGCTCGCTACATCGCTGCCAGATTCCCCGAGGATGAGAGTCATGTGAGGAGGCAGAGGGTGGCTCTGCTAAGCAAACACAGCACCGTAGGCCGGGCTAATCCTGCACCTGTGGCATGTTATTCAGCAGTAAAGAAATGTAGTCCAGACTGCCTCTGCTTAATACGGCTCAGCTGTTTTCCTCTGTGCTCGCTTTGATTGTAAGCTGGCAAACAATATTATTTCAGCCAGGCGCAAAGGAGTATTCAGGCTACATAGGATGTGACAGTAAAAAGGTGAAAGAGAAAGAAAATCCTGGAATGACAAATAAAACAAAGATCCTGAGCAATACAGAATTTCTAACTCTTTCCAGATGGTTGGCAACGCCTTCCAAGGTCAGTATATAAAATGCACACTGAAGCTGGAGCCTTCTGCTCCTCACCGCCCTTTAAAGTGTGACTACTTGTGATACAGGATACACCACAGCAGCCTGGCCCTCATTTACCCAATTCAACATGTATTTGCCAATGAGAGCAATCATGAGGTTTCAATGGGTTTTAGGCTTCCTCTGGTACAAAAAAACGCCAATTGAGAACAGACTATGAAAAGAAATGGCATGCAACCAGCAATTTGTGATTTTTTCTTTCAGAGAAAGAGCCAGCAAAGAGGTCATGGCATTGCTACCAGGATACATGGGCTTTATCATAGCACATCACAAAAAACCCCCCAAAAACCCCACAAAACCAAAACAACAAAAACAAGAAACAACAACCAAAAACCAAACCAAACCAAACCAAACCAACAAAAAAAAAAACCCAAAAAACCAAACAACACCACACCAAAAAAACCCCCAAAAATCCCCAAACCACAAAAAAACCCACAAACAAACAAACAAACAAACAAAACAGAAAAAAACAAAGCCAAAACCAAACAAAGCAAAAAGAAGGACAGGAAACTTGATAAACAGCATCAAAATTTGGTCCCATCATGGAACAATATCAAGAATTTCATTCCAAGGTAGAGTACATAACAACTGAGAGTAATTTATGATCCTGATATTTGCTGTACAAGTCAATTAACCATGTTAAAAATTCCCTGTAATTATGATCTGCACATATTTAAATAAAACAAACCAGTATTATTTAAAAACAAAACTACACAGATTATTATTTCAGGTATTTGAAATAATTTAGTTAATTTTTAACTTTATTGCTAGGAAAAGTAATCCAGTAATTGGGATTTATTCCAGATAACATGGTCATAATATACCACATGTCCTTCACATAACATCTATCATTTCCATGGTAGCATGGAACTGCCAGAGACAACCAATAGATGCTGTTACTAATGTTTCTTTCTGATATTAAGCTGTAAACATCAGACACTGCAGTCACAACATGCTCAACAGCATTTGTACTGAAATGCTCCTCTCTACAAAATGATACTTCAGTTTCTGCTCCATCATTCCCTAATCTAATTCCACGTTTGGAAACTGGTAACGAAAAAAAGAGATATCTGCGCATTCAGAACTATGTATCTAATTTCTTGGTAGAAGGTTTATTGCAGCTGCTGTTTACCAATAGGATTATTTCCAAAGAAATAGGAGCTTTATTCCTATGAGAAAACACTCATAACTAATCTGGAACTATAAGAACTTTCAACTGGTTTCTTATAGAAGAGCTAACTCTTCAGGATGCTGGGTGAAACAAGGATATCTAGATATTTGATTCTATCACAGAGTAAAAAGTAAGAAACAAGACTTTATACAACATAACAACGAAGTAAAAAAGCTGCCTCCAATTTCCTCTTTCAAAAAATTTCCATGTATTTTCTTTTCAAATACTTAATTCCTTCTTTGGAGCCTTACACATGCTTTTTTAAAGCTATTTGATACTAGCAGAGGCTAAGGCTAAATCTTTCCTCCTCCATACTCTTTGGTCTGTTCCTGATGCATCCCTACTAACTGCCTGTAACTCTATCAAGACCACATGTACCACGTGAAAAAGACAGATGATGTCTAAACTTCTGCCAACACAATGTTGAATTGTGGTCCTGCTAGAAACTGCTTGGTGCTCCTGGCAGCAATCACGTTCCTCCTCTTCAACTCTCCGAGGGCAGCCTGCTCATTCTGCCTTGTGTCTCCTGGAGCCCATTCATGGCAATGTCCAACAAAAAACGTCTCCAGAGTTGTATGCAGTGTTTTGAATTTGCTTTCCTTGTACGCTGTGGCCTTTGCACCACATGTGGTGCTACCCAGACTGTGCTCTGTACCAGCCTGCTGTTCTCCTGCCAACACAAAGCTCAAAACCTACTTCTAAGATAACATGAAAACTCAGAAAAACAATGAAAAATATGGAAGCTGGAGCATAAACAAGACTGATATGTGTCTTTAAGTAGGAACAGCTTTCATACACAGTTCTTTTTACAACCAGTCACCCACCTAAACGTTTACTTTTAATTAGCTCTCAAAATAGTGGACTAGATGGCTGTGGAGATACAGGAATTCGGGACACAGACTGTTCTGTATATCACTAGCTGAACTTCACCTAAACCAGGGAAAAGCTTCCTGCTAGATTGCCTGTTTGAAACCAGAACACTGTGCTGGCTGAAATACTTCAAAGATGACATCCACCTCACAACACCTTTATCTGCAATTTCCAATAAATACTCTTCCTGCAAGTTAGAAAAAAACTCAGGAAAAAGTCATATGGACAAGCTGACAGAATATAGAAGAATATTAACCCTTAACACCATGAGGCATTGTTGCTCCCCATATTATTTAAATTTGATGGATAAGAAAGGAACTTTTGTTCTCAACATAGTAATAATAGAGCATTACTGATGGGTGGTAAATCTACTTCACTTTTCTTTCTTTCCCTTCTCTCTTTCCAGAGCATGCACTTAACCCTGTTACAAAGGAAAGCCTACCACTCTCCATTCACAACTAAGCCAAAGGTCAGGAAAATATTAAAAAATCATCTTTCTTTCATTAATAAATTTAAATGTCATATAAAAAGGCCCAGAACAAAATGCAGTAATTGCCAGCTGCCTAATTATTTTCTCATCCTCTTCCAGGCCTCAACACAATGCCTTTGTTAGGCTGCCTGCCAGTGATGTTTGAAACATTAAAATATAGCCCATTTCTGCAAAGACTTTGTGTTGCAAAATGTGCTCTGATGGGCAAAACTGAAGCAAATATAAGAGCAATCTGATATTATTTACCTTAAATGATGAGGGAAGTGAGAATACTGTGTGCTGTCATCTCCCCCTCAGGTTTGTATCCATGCTTGTAGAACAGTTCAGTAATAGGAGGTTGGAGGTTAGAGGTGGCCAAGGACAAATTTTGGTTCCCAATTAACACTACTGAGCCATGACAGCCTTGTCTACCAGGCGCCATCGCATACAAACTATCCTCCCACTGCACAGGGCCCTTGCTCTCTGCAGAGTTCAGTGTCTCCTGGCTTGCTCAACAGTGTAAGCAGAGGGGTCATTAGTTATGACTAGTAGAGTCTAGGAGATAATGTTGACTCTCATTTCAGGAACTATTAAGCTATAAACACTGCGCTGAAAGCCATTTATCTGCATTTTAAGATAAACAGAGAAGCTATTCAATTAAGTAGACTGAAAGAAATAAGCTACAGATGCCAAATCGAACAACTTTTAAACTCCAAAAGAGAAAATCTGTGCATTTAACAAGCACAACTTTATACCACAAAATTACTCACAGGGAAGTTCATAAGCAGCACAGCTTAACTACCCCACTACGTCTGATAAAAAAATACAAATCAAAGTGTAATTAAAAAACAGTTAAATCCAAGCAATGTAAATTACATGCACTTACAATTTGGAAGTTCCTACCGCAGCCACCGGTGATGAAGTACAAGGTTATGAAGTGGCAATTTTCGTACAGCAGTATTTACATTTTATCTCCACATCGCTACAATTTGAAAATGAGATGCTGTTCCAGACCTCCACAAATGAGATAAATGCCTAAGCTGTCATGTTCGAATCTGCACTTGCTAAGGAGAACATTCTTCCTGAGATAAGCAAAAGAGTATGAAATTAATTTCTCGAGTCTTGCCAACTAACCAGATTCTTTTAACTGAATATTATTCATCTATTTGGACATATCACTATGAGATCTTTAAGATAGTAGCTTAAAAAAAATTAAAAGAAAAACCCAACCTCAAACCACTAAAAAGCACACCCACAAAATAGTTTCCAGTGTCCTTTAAAAAGACATATAATACAAGGCATTCTAACCATTTAAAAAAAGATGGATTTTTCTTTTGAGCGACAAC